>CM069915.1:58139483-58493983 GCA_036172215.1 Camellia granthamiana
CTTGGTCAATCGGTCAACTACCACTCAAATGGCATCGCTACCCCGTTGAGTCCTTTAAAGACCCACAATAAAATCCATTGTGACATGCTCCCACTTCTACTCAACTATAGGCAAGCGCTGTAACAAACCCTGTAGCGATCCCGGTTTTGACCCTTCTTTCATGTTTTGCCACTTCGCTGAGTATGTCGGGGATCAAGTTGCCTGGTTAGCTTGCGAGGGTCTAAGAGGTAGCGCCCCTTGGCGGGTCTGAGGGCAGTGCCTTGGCGGGGTCGAGGGGCAACGCCCCCGAAGCAAAAATACAAAATGCATTCGAAGTTGCTTAAGCCACACGTACGGAAAACAGGGGAGGGCTTGTTTGGCTAATACAATAAATGCAGGTGCGGGAGAAGCATCGCACGTGTAGTGGTAGGTGAGTCTGAAATTTTGGTCTTTTCTTCTCTCTAGGCTAAGTGTATCTCACTCTTGTTAAGTCTCTCTCTCTCTAAAAACCCTTTCCTCTCCCTTCTCTCTATATTTCCCTACGCCAAATTGGATCAAAACCTTGATTTCTCAAGATCCATTAGAGTTCTGCCATAGGTTCTTCATCAAAGTTGGTTAATTTCTCGAGGGCTTCGTTGTGTGCGGTGAAGATCAAGTTTCAACACCGTTGATTTTGGGGGTTTCATCTCATTTCTTCTTCAAAACTTGAGGTAGGGATTTTCTTAGAGTTATATATATATATTTTTGCAAGATCTAGATGATTTTCAAAATCATCTTTCGATAGCTTTGAAAATTGATTGTTGCTTCGAGAAGTTGAGCGATTTTGAAAGTGGGTTTGTCTCTTGTTTTTTTAAAATGATCTTATGGGTTTTGATCTTCGTTGATTGAAGAAAAGATGATTTTGAAAAGTTTTCTTTCAAAAGATTTGGGTTGTATAGTTTTGGTGAGAAAATCTAGAATTTGTGGATTTTTTTAAGAAGACTGAAAATCCATGAATGATATTGTTATATTTATTTGTGTGTCAAAATAAATGGATGTTTGGAAAATTTCTTATTTATATTTATATAAATGATGAATTTCAGGGAATATGAGAATTGTTGTTCATTTTGAAAATTATTGTTTAAAACGTTGAAATAGTCTTGAAATGACTAATTGTTGAGGATATTTGAGAAGAAGGAATTGTGTTATTCCTTGGATGATGAATTGGAATAAAAGTATTTATATTCATCTTGTGTTATTGGCATATCAATTCATTTGATTACATTAAACTTTGAAAGTTGATTTCAAAACTTGCATTGAGAAAAGAATATTGAGAAACAAGTTTTCATGGAATGGTTTTGGGATAAATACGTTGGTAAGTCTTGATAGGTGGTGTAGATGATATTGAATAAGTTGGCCTGAGAGTCCGGGGTGAACGACCGAAAACCCTCGTGGATAAGTGTCGAGCCTTCCGGTTAATACTGGTAAAAATAACAAATTGGTAGTACTTGTATAGTCTGCTTGTAGACACCGACCCAGGGATTACCAGAGTCATATTTACCGCTTTTGAAATGAATTGTTAAGTTTTGAAGAATTGAAATTGCATGACATCATTGAGCATGATGGTTTTCAAAGATGAAGATCGATTTTCTTTCAAAAGGGCATAGTATGGCATGTGCATTTCATCTCTTGAGACTTGTATAAAATGTATATACTTTGTTAAAGATTTCCTACTGGGCTTTATACTTATCCTACGGGATTTTTGTGCAGGAAAAGATGTGGTGATGCCGCCTAACTAAAGGCGAGGAAATGTGTGTTGAGAGTACGAGACTCTCATTTTGCTGTGACTCTGTGTGTAAGCCAAGGGTTGTATGTGTGTGGGTTTGAACAACTGTTTTGTGTAACCAGGCTTAAGTCTTGGAAACTTGTAAACCCTTGGGGGTATTTATTTGTTTATTTACTTGTTGTTGAATTAATGTATTGTTGGATGAAGAACTATTGTATCATGTAATGTAAGTTTGGAGATTTATATGCGGTTTTCCTTTAAAGAGCCATGATTGTTGTATTATCATTTAGGCTAGAAATTTGGGGTGTTACAAACTTGTTGGCCTCTAATGTTTGGCCTTCACTTGCTGACAAGTAAGGCACCTCGATACAAACACTGCCACATCCTTTTTCATACCCCTCCACAAAAACTAACGACTAAGGTCATGATACATCTCCGTGCCTCCCGGATGCACCACAAGGCGTGTATGGTGAAACTTTCGGAGTAATTCTGTAATGACCCCAAAATGCGTATAAGAAATCATTTGTATTTAACTATGAGATGAGGTGTTTTAATTTAATTATATCTTTTGGAATTGAAGCATTATCGGTTGAGTTACGGATTTAAAATTGAAAATACCGACCTATATAGGTTCAGAAATCAAAATTGAGTACTTGGATATGTTAATGGGAATTTTCGGAACTATTTGGGAAAATTAATTGGAAAGCTAATTTGTCTGAGTCGTTAATGCACGTTTGGATGGTTAACTTTATACTGCAAATTGAAGGCCTTAGAGGCTTCAGAAACCCGAACAGGGGACATATTTATGATCAACATGATTTTTAGAGTTATTTGGGAAGTTTAATTGAAATTTGATTCCGTACGATTCGTAAGGCCATGTTTGGCTCTCCCTATTGTGTTATGTTGGAGTGTGTGTGTATATTTGTATAATGGGTGCCTTATGAGTGGATGGACTCATCTCTTAGAATCAAAAAAATATCTAGAGGAAAGGGGGAGCCACGTGAGAGAGGGAGAGATAGAGAACTCAAGGAGAAGAAGGAAGGAAGAGCTTGAGAATGAAGAGGAAAGATGGGGAAATTGATGGAATTAAAGTAAACTTCAAGAGATTGGCTCTAGGTATGTGAAATCAACTTAACCCCTTAAGATTGATCTATTATTAGTTTAAATTCATGATCTAAAATGAAGAGAAATCAACTAATTGAGTTGGGGTTGAGAGATATAAGTTTAGATGAACTCTTTTCATGAATTGAACCTTGATTCCTTAAGAGTTGTTTAATTGAAGAATTAAATTCTTTATGTTGGTTTATCTTGAGGTTGATTGTGGAAGTGAGCTTGAATCCTAAATCATGGCTATTTTATGCTTTTGGTGTTTTAATTTTTACCCTTGTTTTGTGCTTGGGAATTGGGTAGTATTTTGAGATTATGATGCTTAATGGAAGCTAAGAATGTAAAATTTATCATGTATTAAAGGGTTTTAAGCTTGGAATTACATGAAATTGAAGTTTGGGTTTGAAATGAGAAGTTCCAAATCAAAGAGCTATTTTTGGACTGATTTCTTTGCCCAGACCGCACGATCGGCCACGGGCACCGCATGAGCGGACATGAAGGAAAAAAAGAGGTTTTCATTCTGCTTTTGGGTGCTCGAGCGGCCGGGTTCTTCCGCTCGAGCGGAATTGGGCCGCACGAGCGGCCAAAGTGGGCGCACGAGCGGCCACCCCTGTTTCAGCATACACTAGGTAACTTTGAACAAGCATATCTTTTGCATCCAGACTCCGTTTTGAGTGATTCTTGAGCCTAAAATCAATCCCCGGAAGTCTAGTTTCCAATGGTTGTGGTCTCACTCCCAAATTTTAAATACAAAAATAGTTATGCCCAAATTAGTGACGACTATTCACTTTCTGTTTACCGATTTGTACCGTTTCTTCGTCTGAACCTTTCTCCTATCGATTCCTCCTATCTTATGTGGCATGGATTATAACCTATGGAGGACTAATGAGTCTAGAACCACCATAGCTATTAAGTGAGGAATAAAAAGAGATTGGTTTTATTCTCATAATCTGTTATGTGCATTGTGTTTGTAGGTCAAGACGAGGACATCGTTCCACCGCTATCAGAGACCTACCACTGTGAGTAATAGTACAGTTGTTACTAACGTCTTATCCTTGTAAGTGATTACACTAACAGTTATGTCAGCTGGAAATCAATGTGAATGTTGAAAGATTTACATACGTCGGTATGACTTTGGAATCATTTTGTTTTGTCAATAACGAACATTAACTTTATGTTATCTATAAACGAACTATGTCGTCTTTTAAGAATAAACGGAATTTATGTTCATCTTAGAATGATGAAATTTAGGTGCATTTAAGATCATTCTGGGTTGCCACTAATGAATCAAGATTATTCTGTTATATGACACATGAACTTGAGATCGTCAGATCCTATTACATAAATGCAAAGGTCTAATGTTATCATATAACCCACGTTAGAATGTGAAGTGTTCTGTCCTCATGAAATGCAATGGAATGGCATGTATGCCCTCTGTTAATGGTATATTCGCTCTTGATCCTCGTTAATGTTTATGTTCTGTTATTTACGAGACAACTATGCTGATAGTTAATCTGCACATTCTGTTATCTGCAAGTTAGTGGCATTAATTCATGATGAACAAGTGAAATGTGGGTACATTATGAAACTACAGTATTTATATACCTTTGGAATCGCCCAATCTGTTAATGGTTGCTGTTAGCACTTTGTTAAATGTAACTTAATTATGCTAACTCATTTGAATGATAAAAAGAAACCGTGTGCCTCCGTATGACTATAAGACTAGTCTGTTCTGATTATATCTGTGCTTATTCCGTTATGATGTCCATTTCGTTTATATTATGACATGAGGAGACTTATTGATTTCTGGTATGGAACAAAGTGCTGTACGGAACTAAGTGCTACACTTTGGTGGGAGCCACCTCTAGAATCCGTGCGAGCCACCTCTTGAGTCCATACATATATGAACTGGGCTTAAAGCCGTTCTGTTATTTCTGGGCTTAAAGCTGTTCTGTTATTTCTGGGCCGATGGCCGTTCTGTTATTTCTGGGCTTAAAGCCGTTCTGTTATTTCTGGGCCGATGGTCGTTCTGTTATTTCTGGGCCAATGGCTGTTCTGATATTTCTGGGCCTATGGCCGTTCTGTATCTGTTAGGCCTATGGTCGTTCTGTACATTACTGAGCTTAAAGCTACTCTGTTAAGCAAACAGAACCCATGGTTGTTCTGAAAATAATTACAGAAAGAAGTTAATCATATATCTCTACAGTTATGCTTTATTATTCAAGTTAACCATTACATTATTTATATACTATTATTCACTGAGTTTCGCTCACTATGCATTTTGTCTGTTTCTGTAGGTAATCAACCGGGAGGCCGGTCCTAACCCTTAAGGCTTGTCTCTGTCTTGTCAACCTCAGGGTGTCCAGGCACATAGATGAAGCCCGTGCATTTTGTAAAGTTTTGCTATGTTTTGGTTATTGCTTCGGTTGTCTATCTATGGTTGAATGTATATAACCCGTTCTTCATTAATGTTTTTATTATACGCCCAATTGTGGGGTTGGTTCTAAGTATGTGCGTGTATGTGACTGAATCTCGGGAGTGTGTTCTCTGTATATTATTTACCTAATGTAATGTTTGTGATCCTGGCATAATAGTAGTAGCTCAATGGAATAGATTTTTGTGTTATCAGGTGCTTCCGTTCAGGCCCCATATGTTACATATGTCGATTATTATGTCTGTTTCTGACGTGGTCATGCCCAAACTTTTAGGGGCGGGTTTGGGGCGTGACAAATTCCTCTCGGCAAGACTCCGGCACAAACAAATGGTCACGGTATCTCACACTCAGGTTGGGATACACAGTCAAACTCTTCTCTACCTTCCCACTGGAGATCTTCTTCCGAAGGGATTCTACCTCAAAGTAACCCTTTTGTGCTTCTAACACTCGGTTTACAAGTGTAGGTTGGACAACTACAGAAAATAAGGCTGCAGACTTAACAGACTCGCCCAGATGCAAGTCAAATTCACCAAGGGCACCCAACATCCTCCATTCTCAGATAGTAATACAAGCTACACTACTAATGGATTTCCTACTTAGGGCATCGGCCACAACATTGGCCTTTCCCGGATGGTAATGTAACTTGAAGTCATAATCTTCTATGAACTCCATCCACCTTCTCTGCCTTCGAGTTCTTCTGTGTAAACAGATACTTCATACTCTTATAATCGAAAAACACCTTAAATCTCTCACCATACAGATAGTGCCTCCAAATCTTCAAGGCAAAAATCACAACTGTTAACTCTAAGTCATGGGTAGGGTAGTTCCTCTTGTGTGTTTTCAACTGCCGTGAGCCATAGGCTACTACTTTCCCTTCTTGCATCAATACACAACCTAAACTCTCTCGTGAAGCATCATAATACACTAAATAGCCCAAACCCCTCTCTAGTATAATCAAGACTAGAGCGGTGGTAAGTCTAACTTTAAACTCTTGGAACGACTTTTCACAAGTCTCACTCCACACAAATTTGACCCCTTTCCTCGTCAATCTAGTCAAAGGCGAAGCTAATCTGGAGAAATCCTTCACAAACCGATGGTAATACCCGGCCAACCCCAAGAAACTATAAATTTCAAAAGCATTCTTAGGTATCCTGTACTGCCTCAATTTTGGATGAATCTACAGTCACCCCTTTTCCGGATACTACATGGCCTAAGAACTTAACCTCCTTTAGCCAGAACTCACACTTCCTGAACTTGGCATACAGCTTATGGGCTCTAAGAAACTCAAGTACCACTTGCAAGTGTTCATCGTGCTCCTCCTCAGAGGTTGAGTAAATCAAGATGTCGTTTACGAAAACGACCACAAAACGATCTAAGAACTCTCGGAAGATTTGGTTCATCAAGTCCATAAACACAGTTGGGGCATTGGTTAGCTCAAAAGGCATCACAAGAAACTCATAGTGGCCATATCGCGTACGGAATGCCGTCTTCGGAATATCCTCCTCCCTGACCCTTAACTGGTGGTAACCTGATCTCAGGTCTATCTTAGAGAAACAACGAGACCCTCTCAATTGATCAAATAGGTCATCTATATGTGGCATCGGATACTTGTTCTTAACTGTAACCCGGTTCAACTTTCGATAATCAATACAAAGTCGTAAGGCTCCATTTTTTTTTTTAGCAAAGAGGGCCGGTGCTCCCCAAGGCGAAGTGCTAAGGCGAATAAAGCCCTTATCTAGTAATTCCTGGAGCTGAATCTTCAACTCACTCAACTCAGCTAGCGCAAACCGATACAGTGCCATAGAAATTGGTGCTGTGCCAGGCACTAAATCAATAGAGAACTCGATCTCTCGGTGAGGTCGTACACTAATAAGATCCTCGGGAAAAACATCCGAGTACTCACAAACCACTCTTGGCAACTCAACTTGAACTTCATCACACTCACTACTCAAAAGGCTAGCAAGAAGACAACTAAGTTCACTCTATCCACACGAACCATACACTGGTGATAAGACTCTATCCACCTGGTCTCCCAAGAAATAAAAGCAATCACTGCTCAAGGTACATACAGTAACCCTCTGACGGTAGCAATCTATAACAGTCCGGTATGACGATAACCAGTCCATACCCAAAATAACATCAAAACCAGACATATCCATCAATACAAAAGAAAAAGGAAGCTGGCGATTAGCAACCTCTATATCACTGCCTCGACACCCCTGTTTCAAAATCATCTCACCTCCAATAGGTGACACGACACATATAGGAGATACTAACTGTGCCAACTCTAACCCTAAAACAGATGCAAATGCTGACGAAATAAATGAATGGAATGCACCCGTATCAATCAACACATTAGCAATCGAGTTGCAAAACAAAAAGGTACATCTCACAACAAATGGAGCCGGTACAAGATCTGACGCAGTAACAGCATACACGCGCCCCGTAGGTCTCTGATCTACCTGCTCACTCCTCGGAGCATAAGACTGCTACACTGACTGAGCCGAAGAGGCTCCTTGATTGGCCCTCGAGGCCTGTACTGACTGCTCTGGCTGGTGGCTCTGTATCTGCCTCGAACCAGACGCACTAGGTGTGCCACCCAATTGTGGGCAAAACCTCTTCAAGTGCCCCGCTTGCCCACACTGATAACAAGTGAGCGGCTGGCCTCTGTCTTGACTCTGGCCCTAAAACGAGCCGACGATGAAGCTGCTTGCTGCCCTTCTCCCCTCTATGGGCAAGCTGGAGACTTGTGGCCCAACTAGCCACATTTGAAACAAGTGATGTCTCCCTGACCACCTCTCCCAGAACCTGAACAAGGCACTGGAAAGGTAGACCTCGAATGCACTCCTTGGGACTGATGTGGATTAGAACCCCTCTGCTTCTTACTGTCCCCCTGTCCATCCTGACTCCTCCTGGAGCCCCTCATCCTCTCCTCCTCCGCATGCATGATAGTCTCAAGATGGGCTGCAGCCTCCACAAGGTGCACATAGTCCCTAATCATGGACTCGGCCACTCTGAACATGAGTCCGCTTCGTAACCTCTTCTCAAACTCCAAACATCGGCGCTCCTCGGTCGCCACTAACTCCGGTGCAAACCTCGACAAACTAGTGAATGTGGCTTCAAACTCAGTCACTGGTGTATTCAACTGCACCAACTTGGAGAATTGATCTCTCAACTTCTCCCTTACTGTAGCAGGTAAGTACTTGTCTTGGAAAACATCAACAAAGGCTTCCTAAGTCCCTCCAATGCGCCTCCGCGCATATTTCTACCACTGACCTGCGTCTCCCTTCAGCTGGAAGGACGTTAAGGTCACTCTCAAACCCTCATCTTCGATACCGAGCATCTCAAATGTCTTCGTCATCTGTTCCAGCCACTCATCAGCCTTCAGTGGCTCCTTAGAATCACCCAAAAACTCGTCCAGATTTGACCGGAAGAATTCCCTCTTCAGAAAAGACGGCCTTGTTTCAGCTACATGGGCCTAGACCTAATTCTCGGCTCTAAGAATGTCCATGGATTCCCTCAATGCTCCGGCCATTTCACGGGGCGAGGCATCCATGGCCTGTTGACCAACTGGTTCGGCCACATTGGCCTGACCAACTCCTTCCTCCTGTGCCGGAATTTCATCCGGTATGGGCATCTCATGCCTCCTAGGCCTACCACGCCTACCATCACGATCTCGTCTTGACATCCTAATGAAGATAACAAGGAGATTAGCACATTTACAAATGTGCCGAAGCTAACTCACTCGCGTCCTAATACGATGGACAATTGTAATTCACTCCACAGAAGTACATAATCACATAAACACATACGAATTTCATTTCCAGATAATGACCGTCCCGTGGCATTGCTAGAGTTCTAGTTAGAAACAGTAGTGATCAAATTCCTTTCCAACAGGACTCCCAGAAACCCATGGACCCGATCAACATCTTAGAAATTAAATCTCATACCCATATAGTTACATAAACATGTTATCACATAAGCACATATCATCCATAGTTAAGTCTCTAACGAGCGAGACAAACCTAATGTGGTACTAACCACTTCCCACGTACCCAAAATATTCAAACTTAGTAAGCTCTGATACCAAGTTGTAACGCCCTCAAAATAAAGAGGATAATCCAACTCATGAGATTCATGAACATAATAGAAAATGTAGTACTTTCATTCATCAGAGTTTATATTACAAGAGATATTACATGCATTATACTTTCATAAATGTTCATTCTGAAACTATAGCATGTAACACTAATTGATTACAACAAAATAAATGCCCTGCGGGCTTACATCTTTCCAAGATATCACTTGGTTACAACCAAAGAAAGAGTCCTAGCTCTATATATATAAAGCCCTCAGCTTGAATAAACATTTAAGCATAAATGTAACAAAAACAGAGCCTTTAGCCCCTAGTCCTCCCAAGCTATGTCCTTGGAGGTGGCATATCACCAATACTTGAAAATGGTTTCCCAAGTAGGGTGAGCCAAAGCCTAGTAGAGATAAACTAACACAATATATGAAATTTAACTAAGATATAAATGTCAAATAGAAGTCCAATACTCAAGGCCAACTTACATTCTCTCAATAACCATTCAATATTGATAATCACATCTTAGTCCATTTCCATTCATTCATTTCAAACTAATGCATAAGTGTAGTTCCTTATCATCTAAATAATCCCAAATGAGACTACAACTCATTCATTCACAACTCAATAACATTCATTATTCAAACACTTCAAACTTCTTGCCATTTTACGGATTCTCGTTCGAGGAAATCGGCACCCAAATATACATGTATAAGGTTTCGAGACTTTCATCCTGGATACTCCGATTAACTTAATTTAAAACGGAGTCCATCCCTTATCTCCTCCCAAACAATGGAGTACATCCGCTATCTCCTCCTAAACAATGATACATAAACAATGTATTTAAAAGCGTTGCATATATAATGACTTATCCAAATCACATATTCAATGGTTTAATCAAACCGTCATATTCAATGACATAATTCAAATGGCCAGTTTCAATTTACCTAATCCTCATACAGTTTCTACAACAATCATAGCTATCCTCCATTGATAGCCCAAACAGATATTTCTAAACAGATGTACAATTTATCAAATAGATAATTTATCAAATTTTTCATAGGTGAGTGATTTATCAAATCCAACTACACCATTCATTCACACATCCTTCCAATTTCATTATTTATACAAAATAATTATTTAACACAATTAGGGCAAATTTCCCCCTTCTCTAAATATTAATCCCAAGTCCAAATTTCATCATTTTAATCCATATAACCTCATATTCAATACTCTATATATTTCATGAGACCCAATATAAAAAACCCTCTTTTAAATTTTGGACCCGAACCCTAACTTTACCCCAATCCTTTCAAATTCCATCATTTATACAAAATAACAAATACCTAGGTTAAAAACCATAACAAGGTGTAGAATATCTCTACCTCAAGTGTAGAAGCTCAAAGGAGATGATGAAGAACTTCAAAAATGCTCCAAATTCAGTTTTGTTCGGATCAAGAGGAAGCCCACAAGATGCTCTAACTTTTTATCAAAGGGAGTAGGGTTTAGAGACCCTTAGATTATGGAGTATTTTTAGAGAGAGAGAGCATTTTAGAGAAAGAGAGAGTGCCAGATTAGGGTTCTTAGGAAAAAGAAGATCAAAAGTGATGTAAAATCACCCTGCTGCGAACTGATATGCGCGATCTTCGCTCGAGCGAAGGAGTTGTCGCTTGAGCGACCAGACACAACAAGAGACCTCACTTGAGCGCAAGAAGCGTCGCTCGAGCGCAAAATGCAAAGCTTCAGAAGTTTTATAGACGCACACGCTCGCTCGAGTGAAGCACTTCACCTTCCCAGAAATTTTGCTTCTGGAAAAGAAACCTAAGAACTCTCAATTCTCGCTCGAGCGCAAGAAACCTCGCTCGAGCGAAGGGGCAAATTTCACAAGGCTCGCTTGAGCGCAAGAAGCCTCGCTCGAGCGAAGAAGCCAAAATCTGGGTAACAACAATCTAGACCAACTAACAATCAACAACATATTCCAAAAGCTCAATTTCAAAGAGTTAAAGGAGGAAAATGAGACATGGACAACAACATACAACCACGGAACTCGAGTCCGGAATATAATAAAGGTCGGGTCAAAACCAGAATCGCTATATAATATACAGATATAGTTATTTATATTTATTTTAGATATTTTTTTAATATACAAATTATTTTTAAAATTTTTTTTATAAAAATAATTTAACAATCTCATCACTAACCATAGTGTATGGGAGAAGTTGAAAAGGGTGCTGTAATTTATGAGAGAAGTCAAAAAGACTTGTGGGTTGGGAGCAATTAATAAATGCTAAGGTTATTTTTTTTTTTTAAATCAAAAAATTAGAAAATTAAGATTGGAATATTGGAGCTCCCACAAGACTTGCGGGTTAGAAACCCTCTTTCCTTATATAATATATAGATAGATAGATAGATAGATAGATAGATAGATAAATAGATATAGATATTTATATTTATTTTAGATATTTTTTTAATATAGAAATTATTTATTTATAGATTTTTTATAAAAATAATTTAGCAATCCTATCACTAACCATAATGTATGGGAAAAGTTGAAAAGAGTGCTGTAATAACTATAAGAGAAGTCAAAAAGACTTGTGGGCTAGGAGAAGTCAATAAATGCTGAGGTTTTTTTTTTTAAAAAAAAAAATCAAAAAATTAGAAAATTAAGATGAGAATATTGGAGCTCTCACAAAGCTTATGGGTTAGAAACCCCATTTTCCTTATATAATATACAAGTTTCATTTCTTATTAGAAGTTGTAAGATTTGGTGAGAAAGTCATAACATATAGGGAGAAATAATGTCAACTGATTGGTTTGTTTTTTATAATACTAAGATTGATCTTAAAAAACATTTCCACTAATAATTGTATATTAGATACTTTATTTTCCTAATCATCCAAACATGATAACGAGGAAATACCATCACATCCAAATAAAGCGTTAATGAATGTACAACATGATGATGTATAAATGTTGGAAAGTTATTTTATTTATGGGTTCAATTTTTTTAATAGTTACATCACACAGAGAACTTAAGAGGCCCCATGAGACCTGTCATGAGTTTCATTTTAATAATTCAAACTTTTCATTCTATAGGGCTCTTATTACATATTATTCATGAAAAAAATTATGTTGATTCGATTATTATAACCTTTTTTTTTTTTGTAGTGTTTGCCTCTAAAAAATAGATGGTTTATTTTCTAATATATATATTTGTTGTCCTTTTTTTTTTGGAGATAAATGTGATAAAATGAAAAGGTTATGATTATTGAATCAAACTAATTATTTTTATAAATGATATATATCAAGGGTCATATAAAAATGAAACTGTTGGATCATTAAAACAGACCTGTGGTAAGCTCCATGGGCCTTTCAACTTCTCATGTTGAGATGTATACATAAAATAAACTAAACTTTTTATTTTTTGAGCATTGGATTATTCTCTCCAGTTAGGAGAGAAGCCATTCTCTTTTATGTTTTTGGAGCTTGGCAATAACTATGCATATGCAAAATCAAATGAATCAATGCACAACATGATGATGTATAAAGGAGGTATTTTTATTTTTTTTAAAGGTTCTTTGTCATTTTAATATTTTTATTTTAAATTGCCCTAACTGTGTTTTGGAAAATAATTTAGGAGTTGGGATTGACAGGGGAAATAGAGATATTAGAAGAGCATAGAAGGATGGTAGAGAAGCCGTCAAAACTTGAATTGACAGAGAGAACTAAGAAGCTTAGGCAAGCCTGCTTTAAGGCCAATCACAAGAAGAGAAGGTCTCTTGCTTCTCTTTCTAATTGAATCTTTGATATAATACACAGTTGTTTTATGGAGAGAGAGAGAGAAAGAGAGAGAGAGAGAGTAGCGGTCTTGTGTCTTTTGTTTTTTTGAATATGATGTTTTGTTTTAGTGGTTTTGTCTTTTTTGTAATTACCACAGAGCAATGTCCACATTTATATCTCCAATTTCATGTCTTATGACCAAGCATATCACTCGTGCTATGCACGGGATTAGATTTTAAAAAATTATTTATAATTATGTCAAACATATTTTTAAATTATTAGTATAAAATATACATAATTTTGAAAGAAAATATTGATGTTTTATAATTGAAGTAATGAAAATGAAAATTTATTATATTTGTTCGAAATTCACTGAATAAATAAGATATATTATAACTGAAATCTAAATTGTTGTGGGTCTTCTATCAATATTCCTGCATTGTCAACATGATAGTTAGTATTATAATTAACAAACAACACATATATTATGTTCTTATAAAATATTATAAAGTAAAAATATTATACTTACATATTATATATAATTTTTTTACCTTGTAAACGATATAGACATTTTTCAGACCAATCTATATTTAAAACAAAGTTCACGCACGATGCACAATCTAGCAGACGTAGCATTATTGGTACAAGTATGATAAATGCATAGGCACAATCTTAGCATGACGCAATATAATCTTTAATCATTCTAACTCTATTATCTTATAAAAATTTGGAATTATAACATTTTGTTTGAAAATGTAAGAATAAGTTATTTATAATAAATTTTATTATTTCCTACCTTTGATATCATATTCTTCAAATATGAGGGTTGACATCGCAAGATAAACTATGTTTGTTTATCTTGAACAGCGAGATTTATTGTAGTGACCCTCATCCTCGTCTTAGTCATGTTCATGTGCATCTGTATGTTTTGTCTTGTTAAGCTTGCACTTGTGGTTTTGACTTATGTTGCCTAAAGTAAGGTTTCCGTTTTGTTTTGTACCTATGTGTTTTGGCTTGAGTATTGTTTGTAGGATTTGTCCTTTGCTTGGTGTGTGAAGCTGAGGTCATCTTAAGCCTAGGTCACGCCTTTGAACCTTCTACACCTAGGACCATCTTGGAACCCCTTTGGTTGACCTCCACCTTCACCCTGGCATATTGGCCGAGATGTCATTATCTAGGCCGAGGTGTTCATCACCCAGGGCCGAGATGTGTACTATCTAGGCCGAGATGTTATCCTTGCACCTAAGTGATCTTGTTCCTGGACTGGTAGGACCTAGGCCGAGGTGTGGCACATCTAGGCCAAAGTGTGGCACAGCTAGGCCCAGTGCTATCCTTTCTAGCCGAGATCATTGAGACCCATTTTGCCGGAGTTGATGTTATAACCCGAGATCCTCGCCTTACCAGAGTGCCCTTGTCACCTTGCTTGTTGTATACACCTTGTCATGCTCTTGTCTTGTCAGTCAATCACCTTTTTGAGGAGAACCAACCAGCCGTTGCCACGTGTCCCAGCAGGGGGTTCAGTCAGCCGGCAGAGTTAGAAACATATCATTTTGTTATATCTTTTGCATGGTAGAGAGAGAAGCTCTAGGAAGAGAGAAATAAGAGTTCTTGAGAGAGAAGTAGATTTCCAAGCTTGATCCTTAGAGTTTGAGCCGTTAGATCCGTGTTTTGAGGTTAGATTTTTGATTTACTCTTGTTGTTCTTCATGTTTATTCGATCACATTGCATGATCTAGCATGATTCGGGAGCCATGCATTGATTTAAAACTTGTTTTAGAAAGAGAAAATGGTGTTCTTGTGTTGTTGAAATAAAACCATGTTTTGATCCGAAAGTTTGTATCAAGATCCATGTTTTGTGTTTGTTTTTATAAGATCTTCAAGTATGGGTACCCAGGTTCATGTTTTCGAACTCATCTCATGAAATCTTAGATTTTGAATAAAGAAGTTATGATTTTAACATTTATGTTCTTTATGTTCTTCATGTTCATATTCTTCATGTTCTCCAAAGGAAACCCAAATTTTCCCCAGACTTCGTTTCCCTGAACGTGGTCGTCGGGACCATACCTCGGCTAAGTGGTGTGGGACCTCGGCCAAGACCTGGTTGGTACCCAACATGTTTTCCCGAGATGAGAAACAGTGTTTAACTCCCAACACGTGTTTTGCTTTGTCTTAACTGAGTTTTGAAAGAAACGCCGAGATCATTTACACTCATGCAAAGCTTGTTTTAGGAATGCATTTCATATCCATCTTTGAGCATTATTTCTTGTCTCCTTGAAGTGTATTCAGTAGACCTTGCCATGTGTTTGTAGGACTTGGACCCTTGCTTTAACCCCGACGTCTAAAGGGCTATGTGAGTGGTATTTTTAATAAAGTTATGTTATAAAGTTTTGATAAAGCTTTGCTTCGTTTGTAAAAGTATTTGATCAAGCATGAATGATTATCCCTAGTTTTGTATCAAGTATTATATTTGTTTTGATGACATTCTTGGGAAAGTCCTTAGTGTCAGGGGACTATAATGCAACTGCACCCTTGTTTTGAAAGTACGTAGTGTCAGGGGACTATAATGCAACTGCACCCTTGTTTTGCCACTGACAGTTTTCCGCGTGGGTTTGTTTGTCTAAAATGTCATCGTTTGGTATTATGTAGATTTTATTAACATCTAAGAAGCTTTGAAAGATTTGATAGATGAACTTGGTTCGTCCCCTTTGATTTGTAAAGTTATGATATGTATTGTTTTGATAAAGATCTCGGATATCATTCATTTAACCCTTTATTGCCAATATCATTCACTGAGTATCCAAGCTCACCCTCTCCTTATACATATATGTAGGTGACGAGCAAGAAGGCGATGACGCCTAGATGATTATTTGCAAGATGTTTTTGGATTTATGTTTTGTAGCATCTTGAAGATTATGCTTCTTAGCTTTGTATTTCATGTATTTTATATATGTCGGCTTGAGAAGCCTTTTGATCAAGATGTAATATGTACTTTATTTTATTTGTATTCAAGTTGAAAACCATGTCTTAGTGTATGTCTCTTCATTTGATCTATGCACAGCTCTTATAGACTACTTAGATTTAAATTTACTGCTTCTGCACGTGTAGGCCCTATATATATTCTTACTCTGATTGTGTGTGAATTTTTGTAAGTTGGCCTTTGGTAGTCTCGGTGTGTGGCCGGAAAACCCCTCCGACGGTCAAGTTAGCACACACTCAGATAGAGAGAGAGAGAGAGAGAGAGAGAGGAGAGAGTTGAGTGTTTAGGTTGTTCTCACCAAATGATGTTCCATCCCCCGCATGGGGGGCGCAGACACGCTTATATATTTTCTGTGCCCAAATCTGCTCCCATTAGTCTCTTAACACGTGGTGCTGTTCTCCCATCTGTCAGCACAAATCGTACAATCACCACCTAACCAAACCGTCAGGCTATATTAGCGGAGCCTGGAAGACCGGCGGAACCACCTCTGCCTTTCACGACCGTGCTGCACAGCGCACCCGAGTGCTCCACTCGCCGAGCTCCAGAACGACCGAGCTCGGTTACATTCCGGCAAAGCCGAGTTGAAGATAGGTCGAGCCAGCAAACCGAAGGCCTTCCTGCCACGTTAAACGCGTGAACCATGGAATCCAGAATGGCAGGCAATCATCTTGGCCGGGCAACTCAAGTAGCTCGGCTTTCTTATAGACAAGCCCACGTAGCTCGGTCCCAACATGGTGCTGGGCCTCAACCGAGCAAAACCTTATCTGGACGAGCCCAAGCTATAACGGCCCAAACATGTTCGGCCCCTTATTTTGCCCGGCCTTTACCATGGCCCATTCCAGCTCATAAATCTCCCTCTCAATTGTCCCTTAATTCCGTCCGCGCAAGCATGATTGGGATTACATGGTCCGTCTGGGGTAGACTTTCCCTCGGTCCCTAGTTTGCAAGATGTTAACCGCGCTAATCTCCATGCCCGGTTTCTGGCCTTGATTGGTCGTCGCCTCAACCTGCCATCTTGTCTCTTCAGAACTGATGCCGCCGCCATTATGAAAACGCGTCGTGCATTTATTGGCCTCGGGCAGCCAACCCAGACGTCCCTTCATATTCAATTTAGGCACCCTTTCACTCCTATAAGTACGCCATTTCCCTTTCACTTTCTCTTTTTACTGCCTCTCTTCCGTTCCTGACGTCTTAGAGCTACAGTGCTTGACCTCCATTATTGTTCTTCTTCTTCGTTCGTGCTTGAAGAAGTAGCCTCTGCCTCTAAACTGGTAAGTTCTTCGAATCCTCTTTGTTGCTCTTTTTTTTTCATTTGGTATTTCACATTCTAGGGCATAAAGTCCATAGGTTTTAGGATATACCCCCCCAAAAACCCTCTCCTGCCCCTGTTCTCTTCGTTGTTCTTTAATTCCAGTGATGAACATAAGAAGATCTGGAGCGGACCGGGCTCCAGGTCTTCTTTTGATCCCAAAAAACATCTAAACCGAGCAAATTGCAAGTTTGCAAAAATCCCTGTAGAAACCGAGGTAGGCGGAGGACTTGACCGCTCGACCAGGCTAACATCTGGTCCGCTTGAGCGGCCGAGCTCCTAGGTTTACCTTCGCGACCGAGGTGGTCTGGTACTCTACCTGACCGAGCTAAAGTCAAGCTCGTTTTGCTCGACCGCGTTCCCGCTTACACTTACCCTCATTTTCCTGTAGAGTCCAAGGGGACCACACACCAATACCAAGGCTCTCAAAGACCGAACAACCATCAAACAAGTATGTGCCAAACCACCTTAGCCGCGCTAAGACCAGCCGGCTACACATGGGGCGCTACCGCTTCCTGGTCGACACGCCGGTTGCTCTAGCTGCGTTCCGGGAAGAGTATGGTATCCCGGACGACGTTCACCTAGAGCTCGGTACAAAGGAGACGACCCCCTGGGGCAGATTAGACCAGTGCCCCTTCACCGTGCTGTCCATAATAGAAGGTGGCCTCCACTTTCCGGTTAACCCCCTACTGTGCGAGTTCTTACGGCGCACCAGGCTAACACCAACCCAAGTCTCAACCAACACTTATAGAATAATTAACGGGATCCACGAGCTGAACAATTGGCTAGGAACCAACTTAGGGTTAGCCGAAATACTTCGCCAATATACCCTCGGGCATACAGGCGACAGCCTTGCCTATTATTTAAAGATCAGATCGGGCAAAGAGAAGATAGTGACCGGCACCCCGGACAAGGACTTACATGACGACGACTTCTTCTGGGTGTTTGGTAACTATGAAACAGCCGACATGCCGGGCTGGTTTATCAGCAGGAATTTCGGCGAAACATGTAAGCCGCGCTAATTGCTCGGTTAGATTACTTTCCTTAACCATTTTGTACTAATGCGCTTTGTTCCTTTCCTCTTTGCAGCGATTGAAGCTTTGCAAGCCAACTACCATTACCCCAACAAAGCAGCAATCAGGACCGTGCTTCGCTACCGCAACCGAGATTGCCACGAACTCCTCGATTACGTACCGACCTACAGATACTCAGCTCCACGCCGGAGCAAAGTCACAGACTTTCTATGTGCTCCATCTCCACCTCCCGATCCCACTTTGCCGGACGTGCCCTTTATCCGGTTGGTTGAGAGGCAGAAGAGATGGCAAAAAGAAGCCGTATCAAAAACCTCATCACTGCTACCTCCACCGAGCTACCGAGCATCCCAACCCGCACAGCTGTTGCCTGTCAATCAAGCGGGACCGTGGTTGCACTGGCATCTCCTGCCACCGGGCAGGCAAGCAAAAAAAGCCGCCGGTGTAACGCCCTCAAAATATAACATAAAACCCATCAATATAGACATGCATTGATATACAAAAGTCCAACATTCTTCTATTCATCAGAGTGTTTGATTACAAAAAGTATTACATGTTAACAACAAAAGCAAATGCCCCACGGGCTTACAGCTTTCCAAGTTAACACTTGGTTACAAAGAAAATAGAGCACTAGCTCAATTACACATTAAGCCCTTGGCTTGAATCTACATGTAATACATCAAAAGAAGATAGGCAACAAAAACCCATCCGCCTCAAGCCTCCCAAGCTATGTCCTTGGAGGTGGCATGCTACCTGTACCTGAAAATAATGTTCCCATATAGGGTGAGCCACAGCCCAGTAGAAATACACCAAACCAGGCATGAACAATGACTAAAAGATTAACAGTTGATAGATGGTCAACACAAATACATCCACTTATAACACATTTCAATTTCATGACTTACAAGTCCATGTTATCTTTCATTATCCCAATTTCAGTAGATAAGCATACTAGCTGAATCAATACATCAACAGATAAGCATATTAGTTCTATCAACATCTCAACAGATAAGTATAAGAACTATATCTTACAACCAAAGATAAGCATATGAGCTATATCTGCACTTCTCTAGACAAGCATATGAGCTGTGCCTACACTTCTCAAAGATAAGCATATGAGCTATATCTACGGAGTTCATCCCCTATCTCCTCCCAACACTATCCGGTTTAGAGGTACATCCCCTATCTTCCCCTAAACCGCGGAGTACATCCCCCATCTCCTCCTCTACACACAATGCATATAAACACAAGGGTTCTATATACCATCAATCAATACATAAAGTTAATGTATCCTATCAACCGTCAAGTTCCATGACACATTCCATTGATTAGTTTTCGTTTGCCTAATCATCATGCATTGTCTACAACAATCAAGACTATCCTCCACCGACAGCCCAAAGCAGTTATTTCTAAACAGGAAATAAATGCACAATGGATAATATATCAACATTTCAATTTGGTGAGCGATAAATAATTCAACTACACCCTTTAATCCCATACATTCCCAATTCCAACATTTCCAACTCAACTCCTCGTTTCCTTTAATTAATTATATGCATTAATTAATTAAAACAATTAGGGCAAAATCCCATAATCAACAAAACAACCCTAAGGTTCCATTTTCATCCATAATCCGTCATCTAACTCATCTTTCTATGCCAAACTTACATTTAGGCTTATTATAAACCAAAACCCCAACTTTCGTAAAATTACACAAAAGGCCCGAACTTCCTCAAAATTACCCAACGACACCCAACATATCAAAATGCTAAAATTTAAAGACAAAATCCATAAGAAAGAGTAGGATATCCCTACCTCAAGGTTTGAGCTCCAACAAAGAAGATGAAGAAAATGAAAGTGCTCCAAATCACAAATTTTTCGGATCAAAAGGTAGCCCTCGACGATCAACAATTTTTTTGTAAAGGCCAAAGGTGAGAGAATCACTCCTACTAGATCAATACCTAGAGAGAAGGTAGAGCTCTAGAGTGAGAAGCTCAACAATGGTGTTTTTGGAAAAGTAGGAGAGAGAAAAGAATGTGAAAAAACTGATTTGAAAAGTCAAAACTCGGAGTTTTAACCCAGTCGCCCCGCTCGAGCGTCCAAACCCCCGCTCGAGCGGCACTCACAGACTCCCGCTCGAGCGGCCAATCCCCCGCTCGAGCGGTGGATGCGCACTCTCAGAACTTTTGCAGACAGGTCCCCCGCTCGAGCGCCCAACTCCCCGCTCGAGCGTCACACACAACCTCCCGCTCGAGCGGCCAATTCCCCGCTCGAGCGTCCAACACTACATAGGAATACTGGATGGGTGTATTCCCCGCTCGAGCGTCAAAACCCCCGCTCGAGCGGCCAAGCAACAACAAGCTCCCCGCTCGAGCGCCAAAAGCTCCGCTCGAGCGGACAGGCTAAAATCTGGGCAACTAGTTTTGGTTCCTAAGTTCAACCAACCTGTAACAAACCTGCCCAACACATCCTATAACTCAAATGCAAGGTATGAAAGGATGTAAACAAGGTTTAAACAACTGCTAACATCTACGGAACCAAGTCCGGATCACTGTACAACAAGGGGTAAAACCTGGGATCGCTATAGCCGGGCTGGGAAATGGCCATATACCGACCCCTCTGCCGAGCTAGTTGTGGAGTTGAACACCGAGCAACCAACGGTGACAACTGACCCAACACCGCCATGGAAGCCGCAACTCAAGCACCGGGGTAAGGAGATCCCGGCGACTGCCTTGGTCAAAGGTGGCAAGGAGCACCTACTCGCCTTTGACCTAACCAAAGCCTTGCGACTACCGAGCGACGTGGTCGGCAGCGACCACGTACCGGACACCCGGCTGGTGAAGTCCTCGGTCAAGTCCATGACCCGGGTAAGAACTTTGCATACATTGTTCAAATTTTTCCAAGTGTTTGCTCGGTTTCCTTCCTCTGATAAAGTTTTCTTCTTGCAGGCCATCCAGAAACAACACTTGGTGATGGAAAGGATCCACCGACTCCGGCAGAAGGCAACCGACGCTGCCAGCCAGGTTGAACACCTTCAAGCCGAGCTCGGACGATCCAAGGCTTCGCTGGAGGTAGCAAATTCTGACAACTCCAGGCTGCTCGGCCAGCTCGGTGTCACTGAGCAAGAAAGGGACGCTCTCCAGACCGAGCTAGAGGTGTTGAAGCAGTCAAGGAAAGAAGAGCTGGAGGATGCCAACAACGCCGGTTTCAAGGAGGCCAAGGAGAGCTACACAAAGCAAGTCCATGCCACCCAAGACATCTTCTTCAAGGTGGGCTGGAAGGCTACTTGTGAACAGCTCGGCCAAGGATCTGGGACCGACATGTTTGCCTCTCCCCCCGCTGCCTTCTTGCCGACGTACCTTGTGCCATATGCCAACGACGTCTTCAGCGCGTTACAGGCTGAGGCCGAGGAAGAAGAAGCGGAGGACGCCGAGGGAAATGCCGAAGGTGACAACCGCCCAAAGCAAGCCGGCCAGGAGCAGACCGGTGTTCAGGAGACCACAACCACGGTCGGCCTGGAGGCAACCGCGACCAGGGATGAATTCACAGACCTTTCCCCCTTAGTTTAGTTTTCTTTGTCTTTTTTCTTTTTCGTTTGAAAATGTAACCGGGCTACTACCCCACCTTTTGTAATGCTATTACTTATCAATGAAAAGTTGTATTTTCGTTAAGTGTTTGCACTGTGTTTAAGCTAAACAACTTCAGCCGGGCAAACCACCTCGGCTAAACAAACCATCAACTCGCCCTTGAACAAGTTATAAACTTATTCAACTGGAGTAAAACATCTCGGTTGAAATCACAAACTTGAACAAAACATCAACTTATTCAACCGGAGTAAAACATCTCGGTTGAAATCACAAAGTTGAGTAAAACATCAACTTATTCAACTGGAGTAAAACATCTCGGTTGAAATCTCGAAGTTGAGTAGAACATCAACTCAGTCAACCGGAGTAAAACATCTCGGTTTTAATCTCAACGTTGAGCAAATCATCAACTCATTCGACCGGAGTAAATCATCTCGGTTAAAATCACAAAGTTGAGTAAATCATCAACTAAGGCCTCGTTTGGGAACAGGCTATTTTAGTAACATTTTGGCTTTTTACGAAAAGATGTGTAGAAAAGTAGAGAGGTGATGTGATAACTTTTAGTAACTTTTTGACTTTTTGGCTAAAATAGCCACTCCCCAAACGAGGCCTAATTCAACTGGAGTGAAATATCTCAGTTTTAATATCAAAGTTGAGCAAGTCATCAACTCAATCGACCAGAGTAAAACATCTCGGTTTCAATCACAAAATAAGCATCGAAAACAACAGAATGCTTCAACAAAGGTAAGTCACTTCTATTACATTGACAAAAAGAGTATTACATTCTGAAATGCAAGACAAACAAGTCTTTGCTCAAAAGAATAATCATAAAAACTATGAGAACTAAAAATAGTACAGTTTGAGGTTGGCTGCATTCCATGGCCGGGGTATGCCTTTGCCATCCAAATCTTCCAAGTGATATACCCCCTTGCCCGCCAGACCGGTTATCCTGTAGGGTCCTTCCCAGTTTGCCCCTAGCTTGCCTTCGCCTGGCACCAGGGTGTTGCCCATGACCTTTCTTAAAACCCAGTCGCCAACTTTAAACGGTCTGGGGTGCACGATTTTGTTGTACTTCCTAGACAATTCTTGTTGGTATGCAGCCACGTGAATCAAAGCTTTTTCGCGGCACTCTTCAGCAAGGTCCAATTCCAGGGCGACTGCTTCAGAATTCAGCTCGGGCTTAAAATTTTCACTGCGAATGGTGGGCATGCCAATTTCCAATGGGATGACAGCCTCCATGTTGTACACCAAAGCAAAAGGAGTTTCCCCGGTAGATCGCCTCGGGGTCGTCCGGTGTGCCCAAAGGACACTTGGGAGTTCCTCGGCCCATTTTTCTTTGGCCTTCTCAAGTCTTTTCTTCAATCCGTCAAGAATGGTCTTATTTGATGCTTCGGCTTGGCCATTGGACTGCGGGTAAGCCGGGGTGGAGTTGTAGAATTCAATCTTCAATTCTTCACAAAATCCTCTGAAGAAGCGGCCGTCAAATTGGGTGCCATTATCAGAGATCAGAATCTTGGGGACGCCAAACCGCGTTACCACATTCTGCCAGACAAACCGTTTGACGTCTTTCTCCTTGATAGTTGCTAGGGGCTCAGCTTCAACCTACTTGGTAAAGTAGTCCGTAGCGGCAATGAAGAATTTTCGGTTGCCCGGTGCCGTTGGGAGTGGTCCCACTATGTCTAGTCCCCACATTGCAAAAGTCCAAGGGCTTGTGAGGGGAATGAGTTCTCTGGCCGATTGGTGAATTTGGTGGGCGAACTTCTGGCACTTCTCACATTTGCGAACATATTTCTGAGCATCCGCTTGCATGCATGGCCACCAATATCCCTGCGAGATAGCGTGGTAGGCCAAAGATCTGCCCCCTATGTGACTGCCGCATATGCCTTTGTGAATTTCATACAGGAAAGCTTCCACGCGGTTTGGGTGTACATACTTGAGATACGGACCGGTGAAAGACTTCTTGTATAAAGCGCCAGATAGAGAGAGCCAAAACCGCTTTGACTTCACTTGGACTGTATGCGCTTCCTTTTTATCGGCTGGAAGTGTCCGCTCTTTCAGGAAGAGGATAATAGGGTCCATCCAAGAAGGGCCAAGCTTGGTGCAGAGTACTTCTGTCTGCTTTGGTTCCTCTATACTCGTCCTTGGAAGAAACTCAATCAGGAGAGGACTAGGAGAGGTTCGGTCGATCATGGAAGCCAGACCGGCTAGCTCATCCGCGCAACCGTTGTCTTCCCGTCCAATTTGTTGGACCCTGATCGCCTGGAATCTTACCAGATCCTAGTACTTTGTCATTCTGTCATCTTTAGCTTCGTAAACCCCAGATACTTGGTTGACAACCAGTTAGGAATCGTTGTAGACCATCATCTCGGACACACGCACCTGGAGCGCGCTCTTAAGTCCGGCCAGAAGCGCCTCGTACTCGGCCTCGTTGTTTGATGCAGGGAATCCGAGGGTGATAGAATGCTCAATGGTCAGACCATCTGGCGAGACCAAGACTATGCCTAGCCCGGCACCGTGACAATTCGAGCCCCATCCACAAAAGTTTCCACATTTCGCCAACAAAGAGCTTCTAACATTCTGAGGGGTCCTGGGAGGCTTGAAGGTTGATGGGATCACGGTCACTCGGCTGTTCGGTTTCAGGTTCAATGCTGATCGGTTCCACTTCCTCCCCCCTCGGTGACGCGGCACTGGACCCAACAGGTTGGTCTGTTATGCCCAAGTCCGTCGTCGCATCGCCGGGCTGCGGTGACATGCCAGCTGGAGGTCCTATGGCGGGTGCGCAAGTTCCGCGTCGCCAACATCGCCCTGCTGTACAATTTCGGTGGAATCTGCGTTGGCCTCCTCGGCTACCGGGGTGAGATCCACTGGACATACTTTGTGAATCCCGGGCGAGAACTCGGCAACAAAATCTGCCAATGCTTGAGCTTTTATGGCTGTTCGGGGTTGAAACTTAACATCGAATTGTCCCAACTCGATTGCCCACTTTAGAATGGGACTGGAGAAGTCCGCCCGTTCGAACAAGGCTTTGAGGGGAAACTCGGTCAAAACGATGATTGTGTGAGCGTGAAAATAGTGTGCCAATTTCTTGGAGGCCATCATCAATGCTAAGGCAAGTTTTTCCAGTGGCAAGTATCTTGACTCTACCGGTAGCAAGGTTTTGCTCACGTAGAAAATGGGTAAATGCTGGATACCCGTTGACCGGACAAGCATTGCGCTAACTGCATGCTGGGACACGGCCAGATAAAGATAGAGTTCTTCGCCGGGCTCGGGCGTTACCAATAGTGGTACAGAAGACAAATACTCTTTGAGTTCAGCCAAAGCCCGGTCACACTCCTTGTCCCACAAAAACTTGGATTTCAAGGCTCGAAAGAAAGGGCGGCAGTGATCTGATGACCGGCTTATGAATCGGTTAAACGCGGCGGCCATCCCGGCCAGATGCTGTACGTCCTTAGCCGAGTGGGGCTGCTTCAACTCCTGTACGGCCCTGATCTGTGTGGGATCTGCCTCGATGCCTCAGTTTGTGACTAGGAAACCCAAAAAATTTTCGGATCCCACGCCAAAGGCACATTTAGATGCATTCAGGCGTAGCTTGTGCTGTTTGAGGATGGCAAACATCTCAGCTAGGTCAGACAAGTGGTCTACTTGATGCCGGCTTTAACCACCATGTCATCGATATAAGCCTCCATCGTCTAGCCTAGCAGAGGAGCAAACATTTTGGTCACCATCCTTTAGAAAGTTGCCCCGGCGTTCTTCAAACCAAAAGGCATGACTCGGTAGCAGAAGAGTCCCCTTGGAGTAGTGAAAGAGGTGATCTCATGGTCGGGGCCATGCATGGCAATCTGATGATAGCCGTGATAGGCATCCAAGAAACTGAGCCTGTTATGTCTGGCCGTTAGATCCACCAACTGGTCTATTCTGGGCAGGGGAAAGCTGTCTTTAGGGCATGCTCGGTTGACGATCTTGTAGTCGACGCAAACTCGCCACTTCCCATTCTTCTTGGGTACTACGACCGTGTTTGAAATCCACCGAGGGTAGTGCACTTCCTGAATAGCCCGAGCTTCAAGCAAGTTCTTTACCTCCTCCGCGACTACCTTGGCGTGGTGCAGCGCCGATCTCCTGGTTCTCTGAATGACCGGCCTTGCACTGGGGAAAACATTAAGGTGATGACAAATAAAGCTTTGGTCGATGCCGGGCATGTCATAGAGCGACCATGCGAAGACTTCGATATTTGCCATCAAGAATTCTACCATCTCGGTCCTTTCTTGGGCGGTAAGGCTTGAGCTGAGAAAGAAGAACTTGTTCGGGCTTTCAGTGTCAATCCGTACTTCTACCAACTCCTCAACAGCTTTGTCCTCAGCCTTGGTGCCCACATCTTCAAGGACTCCACGGTCTTCCGGTCCTTCAATCATTTGGACGAAACCTTTGGCAGCTCGACTCTCGTTCACTGGCACGAAGCATTGTTTCGATATGACTTGATCGCCTCAAACTTCCTCAATTTCCCCCATAGCCGAGGGGAATCTCATAACCTGGTGGTAGGTCGACGCCACAGCCTGCATAACATGAAGCCATCCCCTACCGAGGATCAGATTGTACGTAGACGACACCTGCAATACCCAGAACTCCACCTACTTGACCACGGATCCGGCTTTGACCGGCAAAATTATCTTTCCCAAAGGCCACTCCGGTTGCGAGTTGAAACCAACCAGTGGGGAAGTTGTCGGAGCCAAGTCTGTATCTCGGAGTTTGAGTTGTTTGAACGCGTTGTAGTACATGATCTCGACCGAGCTTCCCTGGTCGATCAAGATGCGCTTGACATTAAATTCTTTGACGTGGAGTGTGACCACTAGGGCATCGTTATGTGGCGTTTGAATGCGCTCTAGGTCCCTCGTGGAGAAACTAATCACGTCTTTCTCCTCGGTCTTGCCCCTTTTGATCGCGGGTTGGACCGACAACACTTCCCTCATGTGTTCCGCCTTTTTAATCATCCCTTGGAGCTCGCATACACGCGCCGGCTCCACTATGCCGTGGATCACATTAACCACTCCTTGAGGGGGCGCCTCCAAGTCATCCGGTCCATGCTGATCAGTCGGGGTGGGATGTGCGGCCTTAACACCCCCGTCAATGTAAAGATCCAAGTGTCCGGCTGTGACTAACTCCTCCAAGTGTTGCTTCAGAGGCAAACAGTCCCCTGTCCGGTGTCCTCGCTCTCGGTGATATGTGCAGCGGTACCGCGGATTGAAACCTTTTTATGCGTCGCCTAACTTAGCAGGAAAGCGAACGTAATCCTCGTCACGGATTTCACTAAGTATGTGATAGATTGAAATCTTAAAGACCGTGGTGATGCCTGTTCGAGCTTTCAACCTTCTGTTGGCATCAGCTACGTCATCGCGGGGGTATTCATCTCAGTCATTACGACGACCCTTTCCCCGGTTTCGACGATTTGATCCTCGGTCAGATTCCTTGGCGCGATCATTTGGACGGTTAGTCTCCTACCCGACCGTGTGTACCTTGCCAGCCGACCTCTTGTTTGTTGCCACTGGAGTTGTTTTCGCGGTGGATGCCACCGCATCATTCTCTACTCGAATGTGCTCATTGATGCGCTGTATGAGTTGGCCCATGGATGTCAGCTGGTTCATGGTAAGCGAGTCCCACAGCCTATGTCCGACTGGGAGACCGCGCTTATATTGGGTGATTGCCAGGTTGATCGAGCAATCTAAAATCTCATTGAAGGTTTCCCAGTATCTGGAGTTGTATGCCTTGAGTGTGTCACTCAACTCGATTTTGACACCGAGAAGGTGGTCCACCTCCTTCAGCGTTTTTGTGTTGGTCTTGAAACGAGTTACAAAGGCCTTCGCCAACTGCTGCCACCTTTCAATACTTCCCTCCGGCAGCCTCTTAAACCATTTCAAGCTCAGCTCGCCCAAACTCGACGGGAAGATAAGGCACATAAGAGCGTCATTGTGCCTATGTCCGGCCATGACCTGCCGGAAGTGGCTTACATGCATGTATGGATCGGTCTTTCTGTCGTAGAGCGTAAACTTAGGTTGGTGAAAGCCCGCGGGGAGCAGTGCAGTTTCTATCTCAAGGGAGAAGGGAGTAACGCTCAGCCTCGCCAAATCTGTGTCTAGAAGGAGGGGCACAGTTGGGCGGGGTGGTGGCATTATGACCTCTTCACTGGCATGACCCCCGTAAGATAGCCGCTGGAGCACCGGCATCCTCTGAGTCTCTTGTCGGCGAGCCCGCTCCTTCAAGACTGCCCGCAAGTCCTCTGAGCAAGCGGAATAGGAATACCTCGATGTCGTCGCCGGACGTGAGGGTTGATAGGTACTATCTTGCGTGCTTGACTTCTCTACAGGCGTGTCAGATTTCCCAACCCTGTAGCTTCTGGTGATAGATAGGGAGGGAGTGCACCGCTGGCTTTGACTGCCTGAACAGCGTGGCTGGGTGTGCTCACTGTGGTCTCCCACTCCAGCTACACCATTTCCTTTGACATGCCGTTTGAGATCTTCCATCTCCGCCGCTATTCTCCGGATGACGACGTCTTGGTCCCTTAACTTGTGCTCCAGACGCCTAGCGTGTGATTCTCTCCGCCGCCGATGCCCGTCTGGGCTCCGAGAGTGACCAAAACTCCTTCTGCGCTTATCCCGCGCGTCTCTTGAATGTCCTCCTGGGGAAGTCTCCAGGTCTGCCATGGGTGGAATGGCGGGGAGTCCGTCTCTCCATCTGGCTGACTCCGGGGTAACTCCGTCGATGGCGGACAACGGTATCTCATCGTTGTTCGCCATGGAAGGCGATCAGATGAGCTTGGAAGACAAGGTTTTGTCTATCAAGTTCCCACAGACGGCGCCAATTGTACGGGGAGCAAATGTTCGGCGAAGCCCGTACTCCTTTCTACCAAGCTCCTTGTCTGTTCGATCAACCTGCGAACACAATGGCAGTGAGCTACCCGGCGGTGTGTGGCCGGAAAACCCCTCCGACGGTCAAGTTAGCACACACTCAGATAGAGAGAGAGAGAGGTGAGAGTTGAGTGTTTAGGTTGTTCTCACCAAATGATGTTCCATCCCCCGCATGGGGGGCGCAGACACGCTTATATACTTTCTGCGCCCAAATCTGCTCCCATTAGTGTCTTGACACGTGGTGCTGCTCTCCTATCTGTCAGCACAAATCTTGTAATCACGACCTAACCAAACCGTCAGGCTATATTAGCGGAGCCCGGCAGACCGGCGGAACCACCTCGGCCTTTCACGACCGTGCTGCGCAGCGCACCCGAGTGCTCCACTCGCCGAGCTCCAGAACGACCGAGCTCGGTTGCATTCCGGCAAAGCTGAGTTCAAGATAGGTCGAGCCAGCAAACCGAAGGCCTTCCTGTCGCGCTAAACACGTGAACCATGGAATCCAGAATGGCAGGCAATCATCTCGGCCAAGCAACTCAAGTAACTGAGCTTTCTCATAGACAAGCCCACGTAGCTCGGTCCCAACATGGTGCTGGGCCTCAATTGAGCAAAACCTTATCTGGACGAGCCCAAGCTATCACGGCCCAAACATGTTCGGCCCCTCATTTTGCCCGGCCTTTACCATGGCCCATTCCACCTCATAAATCTCCCTCTCAATATATATATAGTATAGATAGTAAAGATATAGTATAGATATAGATATAGATTTCACAGCCAATGGTGTCAATTGTTTTTCATCTTGGTTGGTGCGACTCTAAGAGGTTACAAAGAAATGGGATAAGAAAAAAAAATGAAAAAAAGAAGGAATGATAATTGTTGATCAAATTTCTAGTATGGTGGTTGAAACTTGATGGCCTGCAAAACAAAAGGTAAATGAACTTTGGGTACCAGTGTGATATTGGCCAAAGCTCTTGTGATGTTTAAGTTCGAGCTTTTTCTTTTGGATTATATTTGTAAGTATGATCCATGTGTAGGTGACTCTGTTTGTTGGGAATGAGTTTTGATTTTTAATATAAAATGTTATAAATTGTATTGTTCATTGTAATTTGACAATTTTAAAAAAATAAAAATTGAAAACTTAAAAATGGATAAGTTGAGATTAAAATTTGCTTAAGTCATTACATCATAATCAAATCATTAAACTAAATAAACTACACTTTGTAGAACAACACAGTCCTTGTAGTTTGAGATTTGTATCACTTTGGTCCTTAATTTTCCAATTGTGATATATTTGTGTCTAAATTTTGAATATTATTCCAAATAAGGACGATTAAAGAAATTTTTTTTTTTTTGCAAACGGTCTATTTGCAAGGGCAAAGTTATTATACAACTTATTTTGTATTAGTTAACTTTATGTTGTTTGAAATGTAATGGCCTTTTTTTAATAAATAATGCTGGAACTTTCCTAGTTATAAAATTCTGTTTAGTTTCCTTTTCAGAATCTATTTTCAAATTTTCTTTATGAGAAACTAAAAATTAAATTGGTGAAAAAAAACTAAAAATACAATCATTTTATATAATTTTATCTTTTGTAAGGGCATAAATATTTTTTTTAAATAAATTTTTTTTGTGATATTATTTTTATTAAATTAATTTCTATTTTTTTAAAAGTCAAATATGGCGACCACTTTGATGTCATTATTAAAAAAATCTGTTAAATCAAAAAATTCAAAACTAAAAATATTTCATATATTTAACATATCAATTACACATTAAAAACGTAATAACTATCTATTACATTATAACTATGCAAAAATATCTGTTAACAACAAATACAACCATGTATTACATGATAACCATAAAAAAAGTATCAACAAAAATAACCACCCATTACATGATCATCATCCAAATACATACTAAAAATTAATTTGGTAAAAAATAAAAAAAATAAAAGTATAAAAGATTTATCATTTTTATATAATTTCATATTTTTTTTGTATTTTTATGTATTTATTAATTTAAAAAATATTTTTTCACAAATATTTTACTATTTAAACACATCTAAGTAAGGTGCATCTAAAAAAGTTAAAAAATTACTTAAAATTTTAAAAATATTCACTAAAAATAAAAAAAATACAAAAAATAAAAAAAATACAAAAAATAAAAAACTAATTTCCAAAAAACTGAAACCAAACACACTGAATATTTTTTTGACATTTATTTTTGTCAAATTAGTTTATATTTTATCAAATTGACGACTTTGCCTTTCAAATTGAACAACTGTCTTTAATTGTTCTTATTTGCAACGAGATTCAAAATTCTTGGTTAAATATGTCACAATTGAAAGGTCAGGAACTAAAGTGGCAAGTCCCAAATTATAGAGACCTTTGGTAACACTTTCGTTTTCAGTTAATACTTACAAAATTTTAAAAAATTCTCACAAAAACTTGTTTGATAATTTTTTTATTTTATGAATGGTTGTCTCAATTTATAAATTTGAGGAAAAAACGTAAACTAAAAAAATGTGTTTAAGTTGATTTTTAAACAGAAATTTAAAATTTTGACTAACAATTTTTTTTTTCAAATAATTTTTTTCCAATTAATTTTTTTTAATTAATTTTTTTTTTCAATTATAACGTGTATGATCCCATTTTCATAAATAATAAAAAATAAATATAAATATTTTAGGGCTGAACAAATATATTTTTTAGTTTATGTTTTTGAAAATTTTCAAATATTTTGTTCAAACCAAATACGTTTATAATTTATATTTTTTTAAAAATAAACAAAAATTAATTTATAAATTTTTTATAAATATAAATAAGAAACGTAAATGTTATCAAACGCAGAGTCTCATACATTTTTCAACAATTTCCCTAATTTTTTCCGAAGTCGAAGATAGGTGGATAGGATGGAAGAATGTCTTATCATGTTCTTTATGTTCCTTCACTCACCTATCCCTGCAACCCCACTATATCCCTCGAAATCCCAATAGGTGAATGCCACTTCTCTAAAGTCATCCTTTTGCATTCTCTAAAGTCATCCTTATACATCGCGCATATATATCCCCTTCGTCCCACCATGCAATGAAACTAGCATATTAGGCTTGGTTTGGGGGCAGATTAATTTAATAATTTTTTAGTTATTTAGTTAAAATATGAGCTAAAAAAAATTAGTATGTTTGGGATGATTTTTTGACTTTTTACGAAAGATGTACAAAAAGTAGAGAGAAAAAAAAAATTGACTTTTTGGTATGGGTTGTTGGCTTTTTGACTTTTTTAGTAATTTTTTGACTTTTTAGCTAAACCGGCCTGTTGCCAAACCGGCCTGTTACTATGGTCTCATTTGGTAAGTGGTGATTTTAATTAAAAAGTCAAAAAAATTACTAAAAAAATCAAAAAAACTAATAATTTATACTAGAAAGTCAAAAATTTTATTTTCTTTCTACTTTTTACACTTTTTTTTGTAAAAAATTAAAAAGTCATCCTAAATATATTAATTTTTTTACATCATATTTTAGCCCAAAAATCAAAAAATTACTAAAAAAACATATTTCCAAGCACAGCCTAAGTGCCGTTTTGGCAACTTTCCAAAAAATTGTGTTTTGCAACTCTTCCCAAAAAAGCCAAAATGACTTTTTATCATTAAAATCATTTGGAGAGGTAAAAAAAAGTTATTGGTAAAATTATAACTGTATCCTTCATGGATTAAAATGAGCCACATAGAGGTGAAAATATAAATTTACTAAATTGGGTGGGGGCTATTTTGGTCATTTAATTGTGATGTAACAGTATAAACAAATATTAATCAAAAAAGTCAAAAATAACTTTTTACCAATTTCTCAAATCACCTTCTAAAAAAGGTAAAAAGCTTAGTAAAAAGTCAAAAACCAACTTTTTACCATTTTCTCAAAGCACCCCTAAATTCCCAACCATTCTTTACATGAGTTAAAGACTATTAATTTGGGATCTTGATGGAATTGGTAAATTTTTAACATTTCTCAGTACGTTACATAACAAAAAAAAAATAATAATAACCTGCGACACTGAATTTAAAAACGACTTCAAAATATAGAAAAAATATTTGGAGCCTCGGCATAAATACCGGTTATAGATGATAAACTTTATTTTGGTATGTGCTCGTGATGCGGTTCTGGTGAATACACATTTTGGTAGGAGAGGTACGAATAGGGACCCCCATTTGTATGGTATATGGTATGAAAAAGGAGACCATCAAATGTGGCCTTGTGATCCGATTATAGATGTTCGATTAATTCAACTTTTTTTTATTATGAATAATTTACCCGATAAAGGGGTACAGCAACAACCCTATATCCCCATATTCTAATATAAAATTGTAAAACTCACCCAATATTTCTCAAACACCACCTTACCATGTCCGGAAGCACTCAGTAACTTATCCTTTCATCTCTAGAATTCTGGGCTTCAATAATACAAGTTTTAGCATTTTTTTTTTAAGTCCGTACCAGCTCTTTGATGAGTTCTCAAAACTTATCAATTATTCTATTTGGTTGTATTTTTAAAATTTATTTTATTTTGCTAAAAACAAAAATTAGTTTAATAAAAATAAATATCAAAAAATATTTTCAAAATTTTAAAAATTATTTTTGTCCCAAAACAAATCATGTGACGATGATTTTTATTATTTTTTGACCAAACTAGTTTATTTATTTATTTTTTTTCAAAACTCAACCAAACAAAGCTTGTTTGGTTCTGGTTTTCAGAAAATAATTTTTAGAAAATTCTGCTTTTTTATTTTTCGTATTTTAATGTTTTCAATGAATTTTTTCAATATTTTAAGTAATTTTTTTTTTTAATTTTTAGATACACCTAACATAAATATACTTAAAAAATATAATATTTGTGAAAAAAAAATCTTTAAAAAATACACTACCAAAAAATACAAAACAAATACGAAAATTCAATACATTTTTTGTATTTTTGTGTATTTATTAATTTTTTAAAATATTTTTTCACAAATATTTAACTATTTAGATACATCTAAATAAAGTGCATCTAAAATAAAATAAAAAATTGTTTAAAATTTAAAAAATATTCACTAAAAACAAAAAAACACAAAAAACAAAAAACTCAGATTTCAAAAAACTAAATTCAGAAAACTGAAACCAAACATACTGAATACTCTCCCCACCACATATACAATGTGCTAATCTTTAATTTCAAATTAGTTTGATGCATCATGTGATTAAAAGTGGATTTAAAACTAAGAAGAAAAAAAATTACAACAATGACAAGTGACTCGAAAAATCATGGCTCGAAACACCCAAAATGACGTCATTTTGACACATTCAAGCCATTCAAACCACAAAAATTCGGGCCAGCAAACATTTTTCAAAAAATTAATATGAACATAAAGAACCATGACAAGAAATTTTAAGATTCTATCCTATCCACCTACCTTCGAAAAACATCTTCTTTCATATTTTTCGCCATGTTTCCTGATTGATTCGTGTTTTGAAAATCACCCTTTTTTGCTACTTCTCTTGATCATCGATTGATATATTCGAAACCGTCTAGCCATTACAACAAAGCAAAGCTTCTCAGTTTTGATATGGCGAAACATCCAAATGGTGACCCAATCCTGATGAGCTTTAAGTTTGTTGGCACGACAAAAGCCCTTCCACCCTTCAGTAAGAACATGAATTTTAGAAGCCCAAGTTTTGAATTTCATCGGATACTCATTCCCCTTCGAATCATAAGTTGTCACCGAAATCCCACTCACAAGATCCTCCTTTGAATTCATCAATGGCTTCAAGTATTTTTCGATTATGGATTTGGGTATGGATATCCTACTTAGGTTGTCTTTCACATCTGACTCTGTTAATTGCTTCTCAAAAGGCACACTACAAATCCCAATTAGGCCTTCCAACTCTTTCACCGGTGGCAATTTTGGAAGGGTCAATCCATCTATTGCCACCCCGTGCTCATGATCCATTATGTCACTACTCTCTTGACTTCGTGTCATGTTTTCGCCATCTGGGTCCGCTCCAAAACTACCAACAAACTTTTTCTTCATTATTCTCAAATCATCGGCGGTTTGGTTGTCTAGTTCTAAAAATTTCATATTTGAAAGAATTAAGGCGGCGGATTCGTGCTGCTTCTTGAGTTCTTCGAGCTCATTGTCCTTGTCACCAACAATGGCATTGTTGTTGCTTGCTTCTAGGTTATTCTCCATCATTCTTTTTCTTTCCCTCAATGAGTTTCAGAGAGTTGTAAATTTCTTCAGAAGGGTTTCTTCGGAATTGTGCGAAATTTTCTGGTTTTGTATTAACAAGAGTACGTAATGACTTGAATTCTCTCTAAATATATGTACGTGCGCAAGTCAGATGTCCAAACTTAAATAGAATTTCTAATTTGGAAAGAATTGGGACTTGGAATGAGTGTCCTGAGACAACTTCGAAAAACCTAACCCGAAAAAGGAAATATTAAAAAAAGGGTGAATTATACCGACACTATAGTTTGAGGTTTGTATCATTTTGACCTTTGACTTTTTAATTGTGATACATCTGATTCTAAGTTTTGAATATTGTTCCAGACAAGGACGATCACAGATGTTTTTTTTTTGCAAACGGTCTATTTGTAAGGGCAAATTTGTTGTACAACTTATTTTATATTAGTTAACTTTATGTTGTTTGAAATGTAATGGCCTTTTTTTTAATGAATGATGCTGGAACTTTCTTGGTTATAAATTCTATTTAGTTTCCTTTTCAAAATCTATTTTCAGAAATTTTTTTCTAAGAAACTAAAAATTAAATTAGTGAAAAAAAATTAAAAATACATCATTTTATATAATTTTATCTTTTGAAAGGGCATAAATATATATATATTTTTTTGTGATATTATTTTCATTAAATTAGTTTTTATTTTTTCAAAAGTCAAATATGACGACAACTTCGATGCCATTATTAAACTAATCCATTAAATCAAAAAATTCAAAACTAAAACATTTCATATATTAAGCATATCGATTAGACATTAAAAACTTAATAACCATCCATTACATTATAACCATGCAAAAATATCTATTAACAACAAATACAACCATGTATTACATGATAACCATAAAAAAAATCAACAAAAAACAACCACCTATTACATGATCATCATCCAAATACATATTAAAAATTAATTTGGTAAAAAATAAAAAAAAATAAAAGTATGAAAGATTTATCATTTTTTTATAATTTTATCTTTGATGGGTAGAAATAATTTTTTGACATTTATTTTTGTCAAACTAATTTATATTTTATCAAATTAACGACTTTGTCTTTAAAATTGAACAACAGTGTCTTCAATTATCCTTATTTGGAACGAGGTTCAAAATTCAAAGTCAAATATATCACAATTAAAGGGTCAGGGACCTAAGTGACAAGTCCCACGCCACATGAACCGTTAGTATTATTCGCCCAAAAATAAATGAAGGGAAAGAAAATTTTCTTGTTTTTGGGAAAATTACCAATCAATGTAAGGTTGAATTTTTATTTTTTCAAATTCATGATAAAGTTTACAAACATTAATGGGTAATTGTAGAGACTCACATTTGAAATACTCAAATATACCCCCAATGATGCAGTAAGGTAATAGAGTCCTACATATTAAGTATGTGACAAATTAAAAATTGACACCTATTATTTCACATCACTATGGATGAAATTGTAGCGCTGTGTTTGGTCGGAGGATTTAAGGAGGGATTTGGAAAGGGAAAGGGAAAAGTTAGGTGAAATGTGAATAAAATATACCTACATTTCACCTAGTTTCACACACCTTTTCCCTTTCCCTTTCCAAATCCCTCTCCAAATCCCCCAACCAAACACAGCATAAGAGTCTCAAATATTTTTTAATAATTTCCCTAATTTTTTTCAAAGGCAAGTGGACAGGATAGAGTCATAGAATTTCTTGTCATGGTTCTTTCCTATCCCTGCATGCCTCTATATCCCTAGAAATCCCAATATGGGAATGCCACTTCTTTGAAGTCATCCTTTTACACCGCTTATATATATCTCCTTCGTCCCACCAGGCAATGAATCTAGCATACTTACTTGATGGAATTGGTAAATTTTTGACAAGTCTCGGTACATTACATAACAAAAAAAGAAAAAAAAATCCGCGACAGTGAATTTAAAAAGGAATCCAAGATATAGAAAAAATATTTGTAGTCTCAGCATAAATCCAGTTATAAGATGATAAACTTTATTTTGGTATGTGCTCGTGAAGTGGTTCTGGTGAATACAAATTTTGGTAGGAGAGGTATGAATAGGGGCCCCTATTTGTACGGTATATGGTATGGAAAAGGAGACCAAGTATTTGTTTTGGCAATGTTAACATGTTGTTTTGATGTAGAAGGGCTTTCCTTTATGTGAAATTAGTGTAATCCGTGCTATGCACGAGGCTTTATAAATTAAAAGAAAAATTATTATAATTATTTTGAAGTAATTAATATTTTATCTTGCGGTATACATGAAATTTATAAATTAACTTTTATGTTTATAACTTTTTAAATTATTAGTTTAAAAAAATAAAAAAATATATATATTTAGTGCAATGTTGTTAATTTGTATTAAAAAAAAAGTTAAACCTAATTAAATGAGATTAACTGAGTTATGACATACCTTTTCTTATTATATTTAAAAGTTATAATTAAAACAAATATATAATTTTATTATTAAATATAAAGTGTAGTGATATTGAACAATAATTAATATGATAATCCAATAATTTAAGTTACATTTTTTTTAATTTCAATTTCATAACTAAAAATACAATATGAATATAATACGGATTTCTAGTGTTCATAAATGAGAAGGTTTCAAAATATTTTCAAACTTTCATTGTTTTCTTTTAATTTTTTTTTTATCTAATTTGATTTTAAATTTGAATAAAAATTTTGATTTGATATGAATTACTTTAACTTTTTCATTAAATTTTTATCAATTTTTAAAAGAACTTTCATTCTTATCCCATTTTTTTCTTTTCACCAATTTTGATGGAAAAACAATAATTTTTAACGTTTCATCTTTTTAATTTGATAAAAAAATATATATGAAGGGTTAAAGATTCTCTTAATTGGAATTATAATGAAATAAAATCTTGAAATAGTCAAAGTTTAAGTATGTGGTTGCTTAAAATGTATAATTTAATTAATTCTCTTCTCATATTTGTATAAAAATTGACACTTATGATTACATCATTATAAGTTGGATTATGGAAAAAAAAATTGAGGTGTCAAACATTTTCCATTTACAAATATCCTACATATTAAAAAATGAAAAAAGAAAAAGAAAAAGAAAAAAAAATGTGTAGCTTTTTGATATGTGTTTATCATTTTTGTTTTATGGACATAAATAATTGATGTTTCAATTTAAAAAATTAAAAAGTTAAAATAAAAAAAAATGAATTTTTTAGAGATAAAAGAAACCATCCAACTCTTCTATATACTATTAAGATGGGCTATTTTAATCACATAAAAAAATAGAAATTACATTTAGAGATTATCCCTATATATTGTGCTATTATATACAACTATAGTTGTAACAAATTAACTATAATATATATGAAAAGTTATATTAAGCTTTCATGCTCTTCTCATATTTGTATAAAAATTGACATTTATGATTACATCATTATAAGTTGGATTATAGAAAAAAATAAATAAATAAATAAAATAAAATAAAATAAAATAAAAAATTGGGGTGTCAAACATTTTCCATTTGTAAATATCCTACATATTAAAAAAAAAATAAAAAGAAAAAAAGAAAAAAAAAATGTGTAGCTTTTTTATATGCGTTTATTAGTTTGGTTTTATAGACATAAACAATTGATGTTTCAATTTAAAAAATTAAAAAGTAAAAAATAAAATAGATTGAGTTTTTTAGAGATAAAAGAAATCATTTAACTCTTCTATATATTATTAAGATAGACTATTTTAATCACATAAAAAAATAGAAATTATATTTAGAGATTATTCTTATATATTATGCTATTATATACAACTATAATTGTAACAAATTAACTATAATACATATGAAAATATTAGGATTTCATTTTCAATTAATTGAATTATAATTAACAAACTAACAAATAACAGTAACGGTCTAATGGGATAGAAAGAGGATAAAAATAAAGAAACAATGATATTTAAAATTTTTAAATTTACCTAATTATACAAAAATCTAATGTTATAGTAAAATCTTGAATTCTCAATAAATTTTCAATTTTTTTATAAAATAAAAAATGAAAAATTTGATACCCATTTTTTTACTCCAATTTTATGGTCTTCACTGAAGAAAACAAAATACGATCAAAATCTATAGCGATCCCGGGTTTTCCCCTTTATGTATGATATTCCGAACTTGGGTTCCATGGCTGATTATTGTTGTGTGTGTCTCTTTCCGTCTTTTAATTCTTTGTATTTGAGTTTTAGGATATGTTGGGCAGGTTTGTAGCAGGTTAGGTGTGTTTTGAAACCAATGGTTGCTGCCCAGTTTTTGGTATCTTCGCTTGAGTGAAGCTTTTGTCGCTCGAGCGAACTCTGTGTTTTAGTTCCTTCGCTCGAGCCAGGGTTCCTTCGCTTGAGCCAGACTTGAGTGGTGTGTCTCTTGGCTCGAGCGAGCTTTCTTGCGCTCGAGTGTCCGTCTGCGTCTAGTTTGGACCTGAAGGTTGTGTTTCTTCGCTCGAGCGAGCTTTCCTTCGCTTGAGCGTGCTTCTGGGTTACAAAACTGAAGCTTCATGTTGTTCGCTCGAGCGAGGCTTTTTACGCTCGAGCGAGGTTTCTTTGTGTCTGGTCGCTCGAGCGACCACTCCTTCGCTCGAGCGAGCCTCGAGTATATCGGTTTGCAGCAGCGTGTTTTTACACACTTTTTCATCTCCATTTCTCTCCAAACCCTAGATCCGTCTCTCTCTCTCTCTCTCTCTCTCTACACACTTCTTCTCTCTACTAATACACTTGATCTAGAGGGTTTCTACCCTAATTCCTTTGTAAAAAGGGTAGAGTATCGCATGGGCTACATTTTGATCCGAAAATTTAGGGATTTGGAGCATCTTGAGTTTTCTTCATCTTCTCCATTGAGTTTCTTCATTTGAGGTAGGGATAACCTACTCCTTCCTATGAGTTTTAACATAAATTTTGGTCATTCTGTATAAATGGTGATTTATGGAAATTTTGGGAAGATAGGGTTTTGAAATTGAAATTATCAAAGAGGGATTTTTAATTGTTGAGTACCATGGGTATGTGAGACCTTGACAAATGGAATTGTTGTTGTAGAATTAATGAAATTGAGCCTTAGGGTTAAAGTTGTAACGCCCTCAAAATAATACATAAAACCCCACATTCTCGACAAGCATTGATATAAGAGAAATAAACACTTTTCCATTCATCAGAGTAGTCCTTACAAATGTATTACATGTTGACAACAAAAGGAAATGCCCAACGGCTTACAACTTTCCAAGTCAACACTTGGTTACACAAAAGAGAGTACTAACTCACATCATATTAAGCCCTTGGCCTGAATTTACATGTAATACAACAAAAGATAACAAAACAACAAAAAAAGAGTCTTCAACTCCCAAAACCTCCCAAGCTATGACCTTGGAGGTGGTATATCACCTGGACCTGAAAATGATGTCCCATATAGGGTGAGCCACAGCCCAGCAGAGATATACTAAACAAAATATAAGCAATGACTAAAACAGTAGCATTTGATAGATGGTTAACACGCATAAACTAGTTATATCACAATACATTTCCATGACACTTGTGTCCATGTTACATTCCACCTTATTTTACTTATCAACTAATTTCTTAAAAGTGGCTTAGAACCTGGCCAAACATTTCAATGAGACTATATCTCACGTTAAAACACTTCTTTAATTCAACATTCAAATGAGTTTACAACTCACAATTAAAACACTTCAATGCATCAATTAACATACATGTTTGCTGTATTAACACTCCCATTTAATACACATATTTGTTGTATTAACACTTCAATCCGATACACATATTTGCTGTATCTATGGAGTCCATCCCATTTCTTCTCCCAAACAAGTTTGAGAGTCCATCCTCTATCTTCCCTCAAACGATGGAGTACATCCCCTATCTCCTCCCACACAATACATATATTCCAAGTACATAAGCAATTATCATATGCAAGGATCAACCAATACACATATTTGATATATTATTCCAACGGTCATATTCAATGACATAATCAATGCGATTAGTTTCAGTTTTTCCTAATCAACATGCAGTGTCTACAACAATCAAGACTATCCTCCACTGATAGCCCAAAGTAGATATTTCTGAACAGAACATAAATGCATTAACAGATATAATATCAACTTATTCCATAGGTGAGTGATTAATTTATTCGACTACACCATTCAATCCCATACTTTCCCAATTTCATTATTCTCAACTCAATTTCACATTTTCCTCAAATTAATTATACAAATTAATTATTCAATACAATTAGGGCATTTCCCCCCTTTTTCTAACAATAGCCCTAAGGCTCATTTTTCACCCATGATCCATAAACAACCTCCATTTCAAGCCTATAACATAAATATGACTCAAACATAGAAAACCCCTCTTTTAGAAATTACACAACAAGCCCTAACTTTTCCAAAATTAACCAACAACCCCAAACACATCAAAATGCCAAAATTTAAAGACAAAGCTCATAAAATGGAGTAGGATATCCCTATCTCAAAATGGAGAGCTCAAAGGAGATGATGGCCAAAATCCAAAGTGCTCCAAATCCACTATTTTTCAGATTAAAAGGAAGCCCAACTCAGCCTCTACCTTTCTTACAAAGAACATAGGGTAGAAACACACAAGAAGGAGATGAATACCTAAAGAGAAGGTGTGTAGAGAGAGAGAGAGCTCGGATCTAGGGTTTGCAAAATAAAAGAGATGAAAAAGTGAAGTGTTTCCCGCTGCTATCTGCTGATATAACACAGGCTCGCTCGAGCGAAGGATTGGTCGCTCGACCGACCAGACACAAAGAACCCTCGCTCGAGCGAAAAAAGTCTCGCTCGAGCCAACAATTCAAAGCTTCAGGTAAACAACCCAGAAGCACGCTCGAGTGACAGAATGCTCGCTCGAGCGAAGAAACTCAAAACATACACCTCGCTCGCTCGAGTGAAGGAAAGCTCGCTCGAGCCAAGAAATGCAACTCTCAGGTCTAAAACCAGACGCAGACGCAAGCTCAAGCGAAGGACTTCTCTCTTGAGCCAGCAGACACAAAACTCAACTCTCGCTCGAGCAAACAAACCTTGGCTCAATCGAAGGATTCAAAACAAAGAGCTCACTCGAGCGACAAAAGGCTCGCTCGAGCGAAGGACCAAAATTCTGGGCAGCAACCATTTGCTCCCAATCACTCCCAACCTGCAACAATCTTGTCCAAAACATCCTATAACTCAAATACAAAGTATTGAAGGACGGAAACAAGATATATACAACAACCAACATCCACAGAACCAAGTCCGGATTACACTAATCAATGGAGAGAAAACCGGGATCGCTATAAAAGTTGAGAAAACGGGGAAAATGCCCTAATTAAGTTTAAATAATTAATTTGGGAAATATGGAAATGTGAAATTGAGTTGGAAATCATGAAATTGGATGGAATTGTAGTTGAATGGTGTAATTGGATTAATTAATCACTCATCTATGAGAATGTTGATTATTTATCTGTTTGATAAATTTATTATTTGTTTAGAGATAACTGTTATGGGCTATCGATGGAGGATAGTCTTGATTGTTGTAGACACTGCATGTTGATTAGGGAAAACTGAAACTGATCGACTGAGTTATGTCATTGAATATGACGGTTGGATTAATACATCGAATATATATATTGATTGATCATTGTATATGATGAAGTGTTTACATACATCGCATATGTATATTTGTGTGGGAGGAGATATGGGATGTACTCCAATGTATGGGAGGAGATAGGGGATGTACTCCATTGTTTGGGAGGAGATAGGGGATGGACTCCATAGATAATTAAGTTGGCCGGAGTATCCAGGGTGAAAGTCCCGAAACTTTATGTATATCTGAATGATGTTGATGAATGGCAGTGTCGATAATATGAGTTATAGTCTCATTTGAATTGTAGATAATGAAAGTGTTTTTAATGATGAGTTGTAGTCTCATTTAATTGTTTGGCTAAATAATGAGCCGTGTTTATGAATTGAATTGGATAAATAAAGAGAAGTGGAATGAAATACGGATGTATTTGTCGTTGAACTGGGAAATGTTGTATGTTGGTCTACAAGTGTTGACCATTTATCAAATGCTAATGTTTTAATTATTTCTCATATTTGGTTTAATATATCTCTACTGGATTTTGGCTCACCCTATATGGGACATCATTTTCAGGTACAGGTGATATGTCGCCTCGAAGGTCTTAGCTTGGAAGGTTTAGGAGTTGAAGAATCCATTTTTTTATTTTTATTTTTTTATTTATATATATATATTTGTTTTGTTGTATTACATGTAATTCAAGCCAAGAGCTTATTATGTTATGAGTTAGAACTCTCTTTTTGTAACCAAGTGTTGACTTGGAAAGCTGTAAGCCTATAGGGCATTTACTTTTGTTGTCAATATGTAATACTTTTGTAAGGAATACTCTGATGAATGAAAGCATGTTTTATTCTCTTATGTCTATGAATGTCATGAATGACTGGTTTATATACATTTTTTTTGAGGGCGTTACAAAATCCTTGGCATGGAACGGACATAGATACTTCGATTGCAACCATAATCACCAATAATTCTTCTCTACCATGCAAACCTGTAAACAAACATATAAACCTCACTAAAATCGAAACCAAAACCAAACCAACAGTATAGAAAGAGAATCACACAGGAAAAAAATAAAATTAAAAAATAAATAAATTTATAGAGTGGAAGAATGATACCTCAAACAACTTAAACCCTCACCTAACCTAATCTGTTAACTCCTCTGCCAGTGCCCACAAAGTTTACGAGTTAGGATGACTAATCAATTAGATTATTCTTTAAATAAGACTTGAAAATTGATTAATTTGTCTCATTAAGTGATTTAAAATTTTGATATATATACATAAAAAAAAATAGATAATTATATTACTAAATCATAATTCAAATTTAGATATTATCATTTTTTTTTTAGATCCATATCTAAATTCTTATCTTTTTTATTTCTGTGTGATTTCTATTTGGGTTTTTTTTTCTTCAATTTATTTAAGATGGAGTTGTGGGGTTTTATTTTTTTAAAAAATTTAATTTATATGTGGTTTCTATTTGTTTTTAATTATTATTATTTAGGTAAGTTATGATGTGAGTTAAATATATGATAGACATGTGAGTTTATTGATTTAAAATATAATGGTGGGAGATATTTTCAAATTAGATTTGTTTAGATAAACTTTAAAGATTTTTAAAATTTAAAATTGGATATTGAGATGCAAAAGAAAAATTTTACTTGAATAAATAAAAATCAAATTTATTAATTTTATCTGTTTGTATATCTAATTTTTGTTTTGTTTTTGTTTTTGTTTTTGTTTTTTTTTTTTGTTATGCTATAATATAATATATAAGATATAGATACATATCTACAACTTTCATAAAAAATATTATCTGATTTTTTGGGGAAGAAAGAACGAAGACAAGTTTTAATATTTTTTTTGGAAATCGGTGAGAGAGATTAGGATTGAGAGATTATGAAATATTTTTGTTATTAAATAAATAAATCAGTCAATAGTTTTTTTAATTTATTTTATAAATTAAAAAATTAATAATTTTAGAAAATTGATTAATTTATCTCATTAAGTGATTTAAAATTTTGATAGATATACATAAAAAAATATATAATTATATTACTAAATCATAATTCAAATTTAGATGTTGTTATATCTTTTTGAAAATTCTTATATTCTTTATTTTTGTGTGTAACCATAGTGTATGGAAGAAATTGAAAAGGGTGCTGCAATAATTATGAGAGAAGTAAAAAAGGTTTGTGGGTTAGGAGAAGTCAATAAATGCTAAGATTTTTTTTTTTTTTGAAATCAAAAAATTAGAAAATTAAGATTAGGATATTGGAGCTTCCACAAAGCTTGTACATTAAAAACCCCATTTTCCTTATATAACACTAGCATATCACCCATGCTATGCACGAGATTTGTAGCGATCCCAATTTTGACCTGGTCAACTTCGGGGGGTCGAGCTGCCCGATCAGCTCGCCGAAAGCAAAAATGCAAAATGCATTCGAAATTGCTTACGGGAAAGTGTATTTGATGCTCGAGTGGGGCTTTCCACGCGCGAGCGGACCTTGTTATATCAGTCCGTAAAATTAGGGTTTCAAAGCATTTCTTGCAGCCCCTCTCTCTCTAAAACTCTCCAAAATCCTGATCTAGAGCTTCTCTCTCTAGAAATCATCTTCTCTCTTTGATTCCTCTAAATCCATTGGGATTTAAGCCTAAGTTCTTCACCAAAGTTGGTCATCACCTCGAGGGCTTCGTGGTGTGCGGTGGAGATCGAGTTTCGACACTGTAAATTTTGGAGTTTCGTCTCTATTCTTTTTCAATACTTGAGGTAGGGATTTTCTTTGAGTTATATATATTTTTTTTTGTAAGATCTAGATGATTTTCAAAATCATCATTTGATAGCTTCTGAAAATTGATTGTTGATTCAAGAAGTTGAGCGATTTTGAAAGTGGGTTTGTCTCTTGTTCTTTTAAAATGATCTTATGGGTTTTGATTTTTGTTGATTGAAAAAAATATGATTTTCGAGTGTAACACCCTCAAAATAACCCATAAATCATACAGTCATGATACAAGAAAGATATATCATATTCCATTTGAGAGGGAGATTTATAATCTGGAATTGGGCCGAGGCAACAACCGAGCAGGTTGGAAGCCCAATGTGGCATTGGGCCGAGATGATCTGCGATCCGCCCAGAATTGGGCTACTAGGACTTGGGCCGGGCAGGTGTTGGGTCGAATATGCGCCGCCCAGTCCGGAAAGAATTTGCTCGGTTAAGGCAACGCAGCTAGTCAGGTTGACCGAACGGCGCCCGGAAAGGCTTCGTCAGCCGAGCTACCTGTCTGCTCGGCAGAAGGGCCGACCAATCAGTTAAATGACCGGTGCCCGGAAAGGCGCAGTCGGCCGAGATACTTGTTTGCTCGGCAGGAAGGCCGACCACTGGTGAGCACGAGATGTCCTGGGCACGGCTTTACAGAGATGCTGCCTAGCTCGGTTCTCTTTAGCTTGGCCAGTGAAGTGCTTGGGCAGGCAGCACAGCCCGACCACGGATAGAGCAGCTCGGCTGCCGAGCTCCAGCAGAGAAGGCTGGCAGTTGAGATTAGGTGATGTTCAGCAAGGTTTATGCTGATAGATGGGATAGCAGAGCCACGTGTCAGGAGATGACTGGGAGTGGATATGGGGCGCAGAGGGTATATAGGCATGTCTGCGCCCCCCATACGCGACAGACGAACACTTTGTAAGAAAATACTTACACCAAACACTCTCCCCTTTTTCTCTCTCTATCCCAAGGTGTGTGCTAACTTGATCGTCGGAGGGGTTTTCCGACCACACACCGCCGGGTAGCTCACTGCCGTTGTGTTCGCAGGTGATCGGACAGAAACGGAGCTTGGAAGAAAAGAGTACGGGCTTGCCGGAATATTTGCTCCCCGTACAATTGGCGCCGTCTGTGGGAATCTTGCAGATAAAACCTTGTCTTCCGAAGCCCTTCAGATTGCCTTCAATGGCGAACAACGAAGAGATTCAGGTGTCCGCCATCGACGGAGTCACTCCGGAGTCGGGCCGGCGTAGAGAGGGACCCCCCACCATCTCTCCGATGGGGGACCTGGAGACATACCAGGGAGGACAGTCAGGCGACGCGCGGGATAAGCGCAGGAGGAGTTATGGACATTCGCGGAGTCCGGAGGGTCATCGGCGGCGGAGAGATTCACACGCCAGACGCCTCGAAAGCAAGTTGAAGGACCAGGATGCCGTCATCCGGCGAATGGCAGCAGAGATGGAGGAGTTGAAGCGGCACGTCAAAGGGAAGGGTGTAGCTGGAGTGGGTGACCACAGTGAGCGCACCGAACCTCGCCGCTCAGGTAGCCAGAGTCAGCGACACACTCCGTCCATCTCCATAACCAGAAGCTACAAGGTTGGTGATTTCGATGTGCGCGCAGAGAAGTCCAGCGCGCAAGATAGTACCTACCAACCCTCACGTCCGGCGACGACGTCGAGGTACACCTATTCCGCTCGAACGGAAGATTTGCGGGCAGTTCTTAGGGAGCGGGCTCGCCGGCGGGAGGCTCAGAGGATACCGGCGTTTCAACGGTTATCTTATGGGGTTCTTGCCAGCGAGGAGGTCGGAATGCCTCCGCCCCGCCAAGCAGCACCGCTCCTGGTGGATTCCGACTTGGCAAGGTGGAGCGCCACTCCTTTCTCACTGGAGATAGAGACAACCGTTCTTCCATCGGGCTTCCATCAGCCAAAGTTTACGTTGTACGATGGGAAGACAGATCCTTACATGCACGTAAGTCATTTCCGACAGGTCATGGCCGGACATAGGCGAAATGACGCTCTTATGTGCCTCATCTTTCCATCAAGTTTGGGTGAACTGGGTTTGAAGTGGTTCGAAAGGTTGCCGGAGGGGAGTATAGAGAGGTGGCATCAGTTGGCCGAAGCCTTTGTGACGCGCTTCAAAACCAACACCAAGACACCCAAAGAAGTGGATCACCTACTGAGTGTCAAGATGGAACCGAGCGACACATTGAAGGCATATAACTCCAGATATTGGGAAACCTTCAATGAGATCTTGGATTGCCCGGTCAACCTAGCAATCACTCAGTATAAGCGTGGTCTCCCGGTCGGACATAGACTGCGGGACTCACTTACCATGCATCAGCCGACGTCCATGGGCCAGCTCATGCAGCGCATCAATGAGCACATCCGGGTTGAGGATGATGCTTCAGCATCTACCGCGAAGACAACTCCGGTAGCAACAGACAAGAAGACAGCGGGCAAAGTGCACGCAGTTGGGCAAGACTCCAGCCGCTCAAGTGACAGAGCAGAGGAATCAGACCGTGGTTCGAATCGTAAGAACCGGGGTAGAGGACGTCGGAACGACCGGGATGACTACACCCGAGATGATGTTGAGGATGCCAATAGGAGGTTGAAGGCAAGGACTGGCATCACCACGGTCTTTAAGATTCCGATCTATCGCATACTTAGTGAAATCCGAGACGAGGAGTATGTTCGGTTTCCTGCTAAGTTGGGCGATGGACAGAAGGGCTACAATCCGCGGTATCGCTGCACATTCCACCAGGAGAGAGGTCACCGGACTGAGGATTGTTTGCCTTTAAGGCAACACTTAGAAGAGCTGGTCGCGGCCGGGCACCTAGACCTTTACATTGATGGCGGCGTCAAGCCGACTCATGCTCCGGTTGATCCCAGGGGACAGGATGACCGAGATGCGCCCCCACAAGGAGTTATTAATGTGATACACGGCATAGTGGAGCCGGAGCGTGTTTGTGAACTCCGGGGGATGATCAAGAAAGCAGAACACATGAGGGAAGTTTTGTCGGTACAGCCTGCCATTAAGCGGGGGAAGACCGAAGAGAAAGATGTGATTAGTTTCACCTCAAGGGATCTAGAGCGCATCCAGACGCCGCACAACGATGCCCTAGTAGTGACACTTCGCGTCAAGGAATTTGATGTCAAACGGATCTTGATCGATCAGGGAAGCTCGGTCGAGATCATGTATTATGACGAGTTCAAGCAACTCAAGCTCCGAGAAACAGACTTGGCACCGGCAACTTCGCCACTTGTTGGTTTCAACTCTCAGCCAGAGTGGCCTTTGGGAAAGATTATCCTTCCGGTTAAAGCGGGATCCGTGGTCAAGCAAGTGGAGTTTTGGGTGTTACAAGTGCCTTCGACTTACAACCTCATCCTTGGAAGGGGATGGCTCCACGCCATGCAAGCTGTAGCATCGACCTACCACCAGGTGATGAGATTTCCCTCGGCTATGGGGGCAATCGAGGAGATTTGGGGGGATCAGGTCATGTCCAAACAATGTTTCATGGCGGTGAACGGCAGCCGGGCTGCCAAAGGCTTTGTACAAATGATTGAAGGACCGGAAGATGGAGGTGTTCTGGAGGATGTGGGCACTAAGGCGGAGGACAAAGCTGTGGAGGACTTGATTGAGGTGCGAATCGATATGGAGCGGCCGGATAAGTTCTTCCTGCTCGGTTCCAGCCTTACCGCCCAAGAAAGGACCGAGATGGTTGAGTTTTTGATGGCCAACATCGAAGTCTTTGCATGGTCGCCTTACGACATGCCCGGCCTCGATCCAAGTTTTATCTGCCATCACCTCAACGTCTTCCCTGGAGCAAAGCCAGTCATCCAGCGAACAAGGAGATCAGCGTTACATCACGCCGAGGTAGTAGCAGAAGAAGTCAAAAATTTGCTTGAGGCACGAGCAATTCACGAAGTGCATTACCCTCGGTGGATCTCCAACACAGTAGTAGTGCCCAAGAAGAATGGAAAGTGGCAAGTTTGTGTCGACTACAAGACAGTCAACCGAGCTTGTCCCAAAGATAGCTTCCCTTTGCCGCGCATTGACCAGCTTGTGGATTTAACGGTTGGACATAATAGGCTAAGTTTCTTGGATGCGTACCGCGGCTACCATCAGATCACCATGCATGAGCCTGACAGAGAGATCACCTCCTTCACGACTCCAAGGGGACTTTTCTGCTACCAAGTCATGCCTTTTGGTTTGAAGAACGCTGGGGCAACCTTTCAGAGGATGGTGACCAAGATGTTTGCTCCTTTGCTCGGCCGGACAATGGAGGCTTACATCGATGATATGGTGGTAAAAAGCCGACTTGAGGCAAACCATTTGTCCGACCTAGCTGAGATGTTTGCCATCCTAAAGAAGCACAAGCTGCGCTTGAATGCGTCAAAATGCGCCTTTGGCGTGGGGTCCGGCAAATTTTTGGGATTCCTAGTCACGAACCGAGGCATCGAAGCAGACCCTGGTCAGATCAGAGCCGTGCAAGAGTTGAAGCTGCCCAGCTCGGCCAAGGACGTGCAGCATCTGGCCGGGATGGCCGCCGCGCTTAATCGATTTATAAGCCGATCATCAGATCGCTGTCACCCTTTCTTTCAAGCATTGAAGTCCAAGTTCTCATGGGATGAAGAGTGTGACCAAGCTTTGGCTGAGCTCAAGGAATATCTGTCTTCTCCACCGCTGTTGGTTACACCTACGCCGGGTGAGGAACTCTACCTTTACCTTGCTGTCTCACAGCACGTAGTCAGTGCGGTGATCGTCCGAGCTGAAGGAATCAAGCACCTCCCAATCTTTTATTTCAGTAAAACCTTGCTGCCGGCAGAAACGAGGTACTTGCCGTTGGAAAAGCTTGCGTTGGCATTGATGATAGCTTCTAGGAAGTTGGCGCACTATTTTCACGCCCATACCATCATCATACTGACCGAGTTTCCCTTTAAGGCCTTGTTTGAACGGGCGGACTTCTCTGGCCGAATCCTCAAGTGGGCGGTCGAATTGGGGCAATATGATGTGAAGTTCCAGCCGCGCACAGCTATAAAGGCCCAGACTCTGGCCGATTTCGTTGCGGAATTCTCCCCAGGTACCCATCCGATCTGCCCGGTCGATATTGCCGTGGCAGAAGATGAAGAGAATGCAAGCCTGACCAAGGTACAACAACTGGGTGGAGTTGGCGACGCGGAATTTGCGCGCCCCACCAAAGTGCCCTCAACTTGTCCGATTCCACCGGCCGGTGACGCGATGACGGAGTCAGGTATTGTTGTCCTACCCACTCTGTCCGGTACCGCATCACCAGGGGGGGAAGTAATGGAACTACTCAGTACAGAGCCCGCGGCCGGCGTAATACCGCAGTCTGGTGATTCACCTACGGACTTATGCATTCCAGACCGACTTGCTGAGTCCGGTGCCGAATCACCAAAGGGGGCTGGAGTAGAGCCAGTCGACTCAGAACTTGAAACCGGACAGTCGAGCAACCGTGATCCCACCACCCTTCGCAACTCTCAGGACCCATCAAACTGTTGGAAGCTTTTCGTGGGAGAGATGTGGAAGCTTTTCGTTGATGGAGCATCGAACCGTCACGGTGCCGGCTTAGGTATCGTTCTTATCTCCCCGGATGGCCTAACCATTGAACATTCTATCACGCTTGGCTTCCCAGCATCTAACAACGAGGCTGAGTACGAGGCCCTTTTGGCCGGGCTCAAGAGCGCCATTCAGATGAAGGCTACCGAGCTGATTGTGTATAGTGATTCCCAACTTGTGGTTAACCAAGTCTCTGGGATTTACGAAGCAAAGGATGAAAGAATGGCGAAGTACCAAGCTCTGGTCAAGGAACGCATCAAACAGTTTCTGGCAATCAGAGTCCAACAGATTGGCCGTGAAGAAAACAGCCGGGCTGACGAACTGGCCGGCCTCGCTTCGATGGTAGATAGTACGTCTCCAAACCCCCTGTTAATTGACTTTCTTCCACGGCCAAGCATTAAGATGCCGGGCAGACGGATGTACTCTGCGCTGCGCTAGGTCCTTCTTGGATGGACTCCATAGTCTTGTTTCTCAGAGACCAGACTCTACCAACCGACAAGAAGGAAGCGCACAAAGTCCGGGTGAAGTCAGAGCGGTTTTAGCTCTCTTCATCTGGTGCGTTGTATAAAAAGTCCTTCACTGGTCCCTATCTAAAGTGCGTGCACCCGAAGTAGTGTGGAGGCCTTCCTGTTCGAAATTCACGAAGGCATTTGTGGCAGCCATATAGGGGGCAGGTCCTTGGCCTTCCGAGCTATTTCGCAGGGATACTGGTGGCCGTGCATGCAGGCCGACGCACAAAAGTACGTTCGCAAATGCGAGAAATGCCAGAAATTCGCCCATCAGATCCATCAGCCTGCCAGGGAACTTCTTCCCCTCACCAGTCCTTGGCCCTTCGCCATGTGGGGGCTAGATATAGTGGGGCCACTGCCAACAGCACCAGGCAACCGGAAATTCTTCATTGCGGCCACAGATTACTTCACGAAATGGGTTGAAGCTGAGCCCTTGGCAACAATCAAAGAGAAAGACGTGAAGCGGTTTGTCTGGCAGAACGTGGTTACACGGTTTGGCGTCCCAAAAATTTTGATCTCCGACAATGGCACCCAGTTTGACGATCACCTATTCAGAGGATTTTGTGAAGATCTGAAGATTGAGTTCTACAACTCTACTCCGGCTTACCCGCAGTCCAATGGTCAAGCCGAAGCATCGAACAAGACTATTCTGGACGGGTTGAAGAATCGATTGGAAAAGGCAAAGGGAAAATGGGCTGAGGAATTACCCAGCGTCCTTTGGGCATACCGAACAACCCCGCGGCGATCTACCGGGGAAACTCCATTTGCTTTGGCTTATGGCATGGAGGCGATCATACCTTTGGAAGTTGGCATGCCCACCCTAAGAAGCGAGAGTTTTGAGCCAGAATTGAATGCCGAGGCAATTGCCTTGGAGCTGGATCTAGTGGAAGAGCGTCGGGAAAAGGCTCTCATCCACGTGGCCGCCTACCAACAAGAGCTCTCAAAGAAGTACAACAAGATGGTGCACCCCAGACCGTTCAAAGTTGGTGATTGGGTTTTGAGGAAAGTTATGGGCAACACCCTGGTGCCAGGTGAAGGCAAACTAGGGGCAAATTGGGAAGGACCCTACAAGATCACCGGTCTGGCGGGCAAGGAGGCTTACCACTTGGAGGATCTGGAGGGAAGAGGCATTCCCCGGCCGTGGAATGCGGCCAACCTTAAACTGTATTATTTCTAACTTTAACTTTCTTTTCTTGTGCAAAAGAGTTTTTTGGCTTGCACTTCAGAATGTAAATTCTTTTTGTCAATATACAGAAGTGATTTTGCTTTAGATTGTTGTTCTTAAATGTAAAAACCGAGATGTTTTGCTCCGGTTGGAAGAGTTGGTGTTTTGTCCAACTTAGGATTCCCGACCGAGATGTTTTGCTCCGGTTGGAAGAGTTGGTGTTTTGTCCAACTTAGGATTCCCGACCGAGATGTTTTGTTCCGGTTGGAAGAGTTGGCGTTTTGTCCAACTTAGGATTCCCAACCGAGATGTTTTGTTCCGGTTGGAAGAGTTGGTGTTTTGTCCAACTTAGGATTCCCAACCGAGATGATTTGCTCCGGTTGGAGGAGTTGATGTTTTGTTCAACTTAGATATTTCTTGCCGAGATGTTTTGCTCCAGCTCGAAGAGTTGGTGTTTTGCCCAACTTAAGCCATACCAACCAAGATAATTTACTCCGGTTGAAGAAGGTGGTGATTTGTTAAACTTTGCTGTTCTAACTGAGATGGGTATTCCGGTTTACGAAGTTACTGTTTTGTTATGCTTTGTACTTCAACCGAGTTACGTATTCCGGTTGACAACGTGTTCAAATTTAGGATTTATACTGAGATGTTTGGCTGAAGATGGAATTGATGACAACCGTGCGAACACTTAGCAAAAATATCAAGTTCTTCATTGATAGAAAGTCAATACAAAAGGTGGGGACTGAGCCCGGTTACATCAGAAGTGCAGAAAGCAAACACATAAAAAAAGGAAAGAAAACTAAACTAAGGGAGAGAGATTGGTAAACTCGTCCTCGGCGGCCTCAAGGTTGATGGTTGGACTTTTATCTTGGGCACCGGGCCCATCATGGCCGGACTGCTCTTGCACCTCGGCGTCCTCCGCCTCTGTATCTGTCTCGGCGTTTCCCTCTTCAAGCCCTTCCTCGGCCTCAGCTTGCAACGCGCTGAAGACGTCGTTTGCATAAGGCACGAGGTAGACCGGTAGGGAAGTGGCAGGAGGATTGGCGAATACGTCGGTGCCAGAGCCCTGGCCGAGATGCTCACAGGCAGACTTCTAGCCGGCTTTGAAGTAGATGTCTTGTGTTGCAAAGACCTGTTTCTTGTAACTCTCCTCGGCTTCGTTGAAGCCAGCATTGTTAGCATCCCGGCAGTCTTTCTTTCGCGACTTCTTGAGCGCGTCTAGCTCGGCCTGGAGCTCATCTCGTTTTTTCTCGGCCGCTTCCAGCTGACCGAGCAGTCTGTTGTTGTCTGCATTGGCGTTCTCGAGTGAAGTTTTTGCCTGGCCGAGCTCGGTTTGGAGGCTCTGGACTTGGCTGGCTGTGTCATTGGCCTTTTGCCGAAGTCTATGGATGCGCTCCATTACTAAGTGTTGTTTTTGGATGGCCTGCAAGAAGCAAAGTTCGTTAGAGAAGGAACCGGGCAAACACTTGTGGAAATTTCAAATTTCAGAGGAAGATTGACTTACCCTTGCCATGGACTTCACAGATGATTTTACCAACCGAGTGTCAGGGACGTGGTCGCTGCCGACCACGTCGCTCGGTAGTAGTAGTGCTTTGGAGAGATCGAAGGCTAGCAGGTGCTCTTTATCAGCCTTGATCGAAGCCGTTGCCGGGATGTCTTGACCCCGGTGTTTCAACAGCGGACGCCAGACCGATATGGGGTTGACTGTGGCACTTGGTTGCTCAGTAGTGAGCTCGGCCTCCAGCTCGGCGGACGGATCCACGCGAGCTCTTTTGCTAGCCCGGCGTTGAGTTGGTTGTTTGCTGGATTGCCCGGCTGCTGGAGAAGAAAGAGCGATCACGGCGTCGCTTGCTTGTCCGGGGGCCGGTGAGCGGGTGACAACGCTCGGTATTTCGGCCGATGTGGCGGTGAGCAAGTTCTTGATTCTGCTTCTTTTTGCCATCTCTTGCTCCCCAGTCAGACGGATGAGTGGAACGTCTGGCAGGGTTGGATCTGGTGGAGGTGATGGAGCGCGAAGGAAGTCTGTGACTTTACTCCGGCGAGGAGCGGAGTATCTATAAGTGGGGGTGTAGCCGAGCAATTGGTTGCAATCTCGGCTGCGATACCAGAGCGCGGTTCTGATTGCCTCAACGTTGGGGTAGTGGTAGTTGGCTTGCAAGGCTTGGATTGCTGCAAAAGAAGCAAGAAAAAAAAAATGATTACGTACAGAAACAAGAGACAAGTGAATTAACCGAGCTAATGTGCGCGGCTTACACGTGCTGCCAAAATTCTTGCTTATCATCCAGCCCGGTACTGTGGCTGTCTCGTAATTGCCTGACACCCAGAAGAAATCATCGTCATGAAGATCCTTGTCTGGAGTGCCGGTTACGATTTTCTCCCTGCCCGGTCTAATTTTAAGATAATAGGCGAAACCGTCACCGGTGTGGCCTAAAGTGTATTGGCGTAGGATCTCGGCTAAACCTAGGCTTATGCCAAGCCGGTTGTTTAGCTCGTGCACGCCGTTTATTATTCGGTAAGTGTTGGTGGATACTTGGGTTGGCGCCAGCCCAGTCCGGCGCAGGAACTCGGTCATGAGGGGATTGACTGGGAAGCGGAGCCCTCCCTCTACTATTGACAGCACGGTGAAGGGGCATTGGTCAAGTTTGCCCCAGGGTGTTGTCTTCTCTTCCGCCAGCTCTAGATGGACGTCGGCCGGGATGCCGTACTCCTCTCTAAACGCATCTAGCGCGGCTGGTGTATCCACTAGGAAGCGGAATTTCCCCATGAGACCGAGCTGGTGTATCTCGGCTGAGGGGTTTGGCACTGTGCTAATTGAATGTTGCTCGGTCTTGAGAGCCTCAGATTTGGTCAAAGGTCCCCTTGGACTCTGCAGGAAAAGGATGGCAAGTGTGAGTGTGAGCGCGGTCGCGCAAAGTGAGCTTGACTTTAGCTCGGTCATAAAGAGTGCCAAACCACCTCGGTTGTCTGATCTTATTAAGGAACTCGGTCGCCCAAGCGGACCAGATATTAGCCCGGTCGAGCGACCAGGTCCTCCTTGCTAGCCCGGTTTTTGCTAGGTCTGGGACAAACATGTTCTTTGCTCGGTTATAGAGGTTTTTTGGATCAAATAAAGACCAGGAGCCCGGTCCGCCCCAGTTCTTCAGTGTTCTTCAGGGAAGATGAAGAACACCATGAACGTTTGGAGGTTTAGGATGGTTTTTGGTGCCCGAATCCTAAAAGCTACGTTTTTCTACCCTAATGTGTGAAATATCAAAGGAAGTGATAATAAAAGGTTAGTTGGAGGACTTACCAAGCTGGGGCAGTGCGTTCTTCACCTTCGAGCTCGAATACAGGAATGACAGAGGAAGGGCAAGAAGTTTGGGAAGCTGGGAATGGCAGAGGATCAATAGGAATGAGGGGAAGGTGGGAGATGCATGTTTATAGGCGTCGCAATGCCGCCAAAAATTTGAATTTCTTTCGACGGCTGGTTGGCCGCTCGAGGACAAATGGGAGGGCGCCACCTGTCGCCATTAATGGCAGCATCAGAGTTGAAGAGACGGGGGACAGGTGAGGCGTCAGCCGAGCAAGCGAAGAGACAGCCAGGTCAGAATGGGCGTTGACCGGGGAAGAGACCGGTCTCGTCTGAAGGCAGGCATGCCAGCTAGCCCGGTTGTCACTAAATAAGTTATGGACCGAGGAGGTGCTACCCCGGTCAGAACAGGTAATCCCAGTCACGCTTCAGCGGACGGGATTAAGGGGCAATTGAGAGGGAGATTTATAATCTGGAATTGGGCCGAGGCAACAACCGAGCCGGTTAGAAGCCCAATGTGGCATTGGGCCGAGATGATCTGCGATCCGCCCAGAATTGGGCTACTAGGACTTGGGCCAGGCAGGTGTTGGGCCGAATATGCGCCGCCCAGTCCGGAAAGAATTTGCTCGGTTAAGGCAACGCAGCTAGTCAGGTTGACCGAACGGCGCCCGGAAAGGCTTCGTCAACCGAGCTACCTGTCTGCTCGGCAGAAGGGCCGACCAATCAGTTAAATGATCGGCGCCCGAAAAGGCGCAGTCGGCCGAGATACTTGTTTGCTCGGTTAAGGCAACGCAGCTAGTCAGGTTGACCGAACGGCGCCCGGAAAGGCTTCGTTAGCCGAGCTACCTGTCTGCTCGGCAGAAGGGCCGACCAATCAGTTAAATGACCGGCGCCCGGAAAGGCGCAGTCGGCCGAGATACTTGTTTGCTCGGCAGGAAGGCCGACCACTGGTGAGCACGAGATGTCCCGGGCACGGCTTTATAGAGATGCTGCCTAGCCCGGTTCTCTTGAGCTTGGCCAGTGAAGTGCTTGGGCAGGCAGCATAGCCCGGCCACGGATAGAGCAGCTCGGCTGCCGAGCTCCAGCAGAGAAGGCTGGCAGTTGAGATTAGGTGATGTTCAGCAAGGTTTATGCTGATAGATGGGATAGCAGAGCCACGTGTCAGGAGATGACTGGGAGTGGATATGGGGCGCAGAGGGTATATAGGCATGTCTGCGCCCCCCATACACGACAGACGAACACTTTGTAAGAAAATACTTACACCAAACACTCTCCTCTTTTTCTCTCTCTATCCCAAGGTGTGTGCTAACTTGATCATCGGAGGGGTTTTCCGGCCACACACCGCCGGGTAGCTCACCACCGTTGTGTTCGCAGGTGATCGGACAGAAACGGAGCTTGGAAGAAAGGAGTACGGGCTTGCCGGAATATTTGCTCCCCGTACACCATTCATCAGAGTATTCTTACAAAAAGTATTACATGTTGACAATAAAAGTACATGCCCTACGGGCTTACAACTTTCCAAGTCAACACTTGGGTCTAACAAAAGAAGAGTTCTAACTCTTTATACAAAATAAGCCATTGGCTTGATTTACATGTTATACCAAAAAGATAACAACAAAAAGATCTTTCAGCCTCTAAGCCTCCTAAGCTACGTCATTGGAGGTGGAATATCACCTGCACCTGAAAATGATGTCCCATATAGGGTGAGCCAAAGCCCAATAGAGATATACTATACCAAATATGAGAAATAACTAAACATTAGCATTCGATAAATGGTTAACACTTGTAAACCAATTTACAACACTTCCCAGTTCCATGACAAATACGTCCGTGTTTCATTCCACTTTTCTTTACTTATTCAATTCCAATTCATAAACATGGCTCATTGTCTAGCCAAACAATTAAATGAGACTACAACTCGTATTAAAACATTTCAATACTTCAATTATCTACGTTATGCAAACGTAATTAGGATTTTGGCACTTTCACCCTGGACACTTCGGCCAACTTAGTTATCAATGGAGTCCATCCCCTATCTCCTCCCAAACAGGTTTGAGAGTACATCCCCTATCTCCTCCCAAACCATGGAGTATATCCCCTATCTCCTCCCAAACAGGTTACATATACAATGTATTTAAATAGTCTATCATATGCAATGATCAATCTAGGCACATATTGTCATGCCCCACTTTTTATTACTTGAAATCATTACCAAATCCATTAATTTAAATCAAGTTCAGAGACAACATGCGGAAATAAACTTAAATATTTGACTAGTAGAATTCAATGATAATTCTCTCATTCGAGTGCAAATTAAATACAACATGAGCATTCTAAATCAACTGCCCGTAGGCTTATAACATTAAAGAATCAGAAGAAGGGTGTAACCCTTTTACAACAATGGCATTCTGCCAACACAAAAGAGGCCCCGTGGCCAACAAATAAGAAGATCCAAATCTTGTAGCACAACCTGCTTAACACTTGAAAAAGATTCAACAACATGGGATGAACATATAGTCCAGTAGGGATCTCAACATGATCCTCAACAATAACAACTTACAGATATCTATGATCATGAATGCCCAGTCTCATACTAGAATAGTAAGGTAACAGTTTATTCAAAATATACATAAGTATGAACTTTTCTCAAATCAGCCATTTCATTCAACGCTACAAGCGATTCCTCTTTCTTTTCTTTTCATTACCCCTTATTCCCAATCTACCATAACAATAACAACTTCTTAGAAAAACAATTTCACTAAGCCCAATACCTTTTTCCCATTTTCCATACTTACAACAGATTTGCCTTTCTCAAAACATATTTTCAAATACTCAATTTCCTTCACACTTTCCCAAGTTTCAAAATGGCATTAGGTTTGTTCCCAAAACATTTATATCTATACATGCATGCCTTTCATAAAAGGGAGATAACAAATCATTAACATGTATATAATCAACAAATGAGGCAACTCGGCTCTCCAAAACTGTAACCATCGCAATCCATGAGATACTCAGATACACTGAGACAATAACAATAAAGCTCTACTCTACCGGCTAAGTCAGTTCTCCAGGCACTAGCTGGAAGGTGGCGGTACCTCTGATTATAAGCGCAGTCAGTTCTCCAGGCGCTAACTGGAAGGTAACGGTACCTCTGATTATAAGCGCAGTGTATAACACAAATAATTACAATATAATAGAGCATAACCAACGAGTGTAATGCACACACGTAAACTATCAAGATACATAAGCAATGTGTTAAAGTATATGAACACATAGGTGTGTGGAGTACATCCCCTATCTCCTCCCACACACTGGAGTACATCACCCATCTCCTCCCTAACATTTATACATATATAATGTATCATAGCACTTCATTACATATAATGTTCAATCAACACAGGTGTAATGCATACACGACAATTCAACACAACCATGTCATCCTCCACCGATGACTAAGGACAAAACCTCTGGATGCATGATTTTAATACACCTCTTATAAAGACTCAACTCTCATGAGATCTTAAACCCAACAACGACGATAGTACGATAGGTAAAGGTAAAACCCCCAAATGTGTGTATTCAACACTCATGATACAATAATTCAATTCTCATAATTATTTTCCGAGACTCACAAAGAGTTAACACTTCATTTCCCATTTCCACGATCAACTTTCACGATTTTCCAAAAACATTCTTTTTCATTTCACAAAACCAATTCCACTCATTATAAAGCCATAACCTAACTCGATTCAATACCTTCATTTCAAAACAACCCCAAAGCCAAAGTTAATCCCTTAGGCATTAACACCTTCACCCCACTCATATTAACATTAGAGGTTTACAAACATTGGTCAACTACCCTCCATTTTAATTTACCTAATCAAAATATAATTTAGGGCTTTTTCTTCTTTCAACTATAACATGCTAATTTACACTCCAATTAGCCCAAAGAACTATCAATGATAAAATAACTATTCTCAAACAACCAACCCTAGGTTCCCTCACATGGTTTTCAAAGAAATTCGACATGATATGATTTTCATGCAATACAAATTTACCACATGTCCGTCTATAGATGAAGTATTGAAAAAGAACAAAGAAATCCCTACCTCAAATGGAGAACCCAAGGAGAAGAAGAGCAAAACTCGGAAGTGCTCCAATCCCAAAGTTTTTCTGATCAAAACGAAGCCCACTCAACCCTCTATTTTTCTTACAAAGAGATTAGGGTGGGAACACTCAAGAACTAGATCAATCCCTAGAGAGAAGGTAAGTGTAGAGAGAGAGGGAGCCGAATCTAGGGTTTTGAGACAAAAGGGAAATCAAAAAGTGAAGAAGAAGCTGCTGCTGCGAACTGATAAACTCGCTCCTCGCTCGAGCGAAGGGGTGGTCGCTCGAGCACCCAGACACAAAGAAAGCCTCGCTCGAGCGCACAAAGCCTCGCTCAAGCGAACGACACGAAGCTTCAGGTCTGCAACCCAGAAGCACGCTCGAGCGAAGAAACACTCGCTCGAGCGAAGAACCCCAAAACATACAGCTCTCTCGCTCGAGCGAAGAAAATCTCGCTCGAGCGAAGGCTGCGTCTGAACAAAACCTGAAGACACCCACCAGCTCGCTCGAGCGACAAAGTCCTCGCTCGAGCTAAGAAGCAACAACACAAGGCTCGCTCGAGTGACAAAGTCCTGGCTCAAGCGAAGAGGCTAAAAACTAGACAGCAACCATTTGCTTCCAAACACACCCAACCAGAAACAAACCTGCCCAAAACATCCTAAAACTCATATTTAAAGAATTGAAGGACAGAAACAAGATAAAAACAACAACCGACATCCACGGAACTAAGTCCGGATACAACAACCAAAGGAGGAAGAACCGGGATCGCTATACATATTCAATGTGTTAGTTCAACCGTCATATTCAATGACTTAACCAATTGATTAGTTTCAGTTTTTCCTAATCAACATACAGTGTCTACAACAATCAAGACTATCCTCCACCGATAGTCCAAAACAGTTATTTCTAAACAGATAATAAATTCATCAAACAGATAAATTACCAACATTTTCATAGGTAAGTAATTAATCAATCCAACTACACCATTTAATCTCATAATTTCCCAATTTCATGTTTCTCAACTCAATTTCATGTTTCCCCAAATTAATTATTCAAACATAATTAGGGCATTTTCCCCTTTTTTCAAATATTAACCCTAAGGCTCAATGTCATAAATTTAACAACAATAATTCCACTTTCCAAGGTCTTACATGCACATGGAGTTTAACAATTTAAAACCCTTTTTTTATAACTTTAAATAAAACCCTAAACTTCCCAAAATTTCCATAATCCACCATTTATACAAAATGACTAAAATCTATGTTAAAACGCATAAGAAGGAGTAGGGTATCCCTACCTCAAATGAAGAGACTCAATGGAGAAGATGAAGAAAACTCAAGATGCACCAAATCCAATGTTTTTCGAATCAAAATGTAGCCCACACCAAGCTCCACACTTCTTACAAAGAGACTAGGGTAGAAGACCACTAGAACTAGATAGATTTGTAGAGAGAAGATGTATGTAGAGAGAGAAGCAGCCGGGGCTAGGGTTTGAGTAAAAAAGATGATGAAAAGTGAAGAAGAAGCTGCTGCTGTGAACTGATATAATCGAGTCTCGCTCGAGCGAAGGAGCGGTCGCTCGAGCGACCAGACACAAAGAAACCTCGCTCGAGCGCGGAAAGCCTCACTCGAGCCAACAACACGAAGTTTCAGGTCTGCAGCCCAGAAGCACGCTCGAGCGCAAGAATGCTCGCTCGAGCGAAGAAACCCAAAACATAGTCCTCACTCACTCGAGCGAAGGAAAGCTTGCTTGAGCCAAGAAACACAACTTTCAGGTCCAAACTTAGACGCAGACGCATGCTCGAGCGAAGGAACCCTAGCTCGAGCGAAGGGACTAAAACACAAATCTCGCTCGAGCGACAAAAGCCTCGCTCGAACGAAGACACCAAAAACTGGGCAGTAACCATTTGTTTCAAAACACACCCAACCTGTTACAAACCTGCCCAACACATCCTAAAACTCAAATACAAAGAATTAAAGGATGGAAATACAACATATACAACAACAGACGTCCACGGAACCGAGTTTGGAATACAATAACCAACGGAGGGAAATCGGGATTGCTATAACCTCTCCCCCTTGAAGAATTTCGTCCCCGAAATTAGTTATAAGTTTTTAAAATTGTGATTTTTCAATCCTCTACAATATTACAATTCAATATTCCACATCTTGACCCATTAGCGGTCATCCCATCTCTTTTCAAGAGGCAATTTACAATATATGATACAATATGCGTTATCAACATGCATTTCTTCAAAATCCAAACTCCCAATACACATGCTTCACAATTCCATAACATATTCAATGTTGAAAATATATTTACATTTCTACAACACATTCAACATATATAATGTCAAATTAAACTTCTATTTCCGAGGTGTATTCAACAATTACCATACTTCCATAAACCAAAACATATACAATGTTCTTAGAGTTTATCAACAAAACAAAGTTTCCAATACATGGTTAAATATTAACAAACAAGTCCGGATATTTCTCACGGACATCCAACTCTCGTTCCCAAGTGACTTCCTCCATCCCGTGATGTTTCCATAGAACTTTTACCAAGGGTATCGTCTTGCCTCGCAAGACCTGATCCCGCCTATCCAAGACCCGCACCGGTCTCTCCTCATACGAGGCATCCTTATCTACCTCTAAGTCGGTCCAATCTAATACATGTGACAGATTCGGCTCGTACTTCCGGAGCATACTAACATGAAACACGTCATGCACTTCGGACAACTGCGGCAGCAAGGCTAAACGATAGGTAGCCTCACCAATCCTCTCAAGGATCTCAAAAGGGCCAATAAACCGAGGGAACAACTTGCCACTCTTCCCAAACCTCATCAAACCCCATCTAGGTGATATTTTCAGAAAGACGTGATCACCCACCTCAAATGCCAAAAGCCTCTCCGACGGTCGGCATAACTCTTTTGGCGACTCTAAGCTATGACTAGCCTCTTACGGATAAGCTCAACTTTCTCCATCGTCTCCCGAACCAACTCCGGGCCCAACAAAGGTGCATCACCCACCTCGGCCCAACATACTGGAGACCTACACGGTCAGCCATACAAGGCCTCAAACGGTGCCATACCAATACTCGATTGGAAACTGTTGTTGTAGGCAAACTCCACTAAGGGCAAGTGCCTCTCCCACGACCCACTAAAGTCAAGGGCACAACTTCAAAGCATATCCTCAAGGATCTGAATAGTACACTCGGACTGCCCGTCAGTCTGAGAATGATAAGCTGTGCTAAAGGTCAACCTAGTGCCCAAGGCACTTTGCAAACTCTGCCACAACCTAACAGTAAAACGTGGATCTCTATCTGAGATGATCGACACTGGGACCCCGTGCAACCTCACTATGTCCCAAATATACAAGTCAGTAAGATGATCTACCGAATCTCTCACGCGCATAGGGATAAAGTGCACCGACTTAGTCAACCGGTCTACAACCACCCAAATTGCATCACTACCCCGTTGAGTCCTTGGAAGACTTACAACGAAGTCCATCGTGACATGCTCCCACTTCCACTCGGCAATAGGCAAGGGTTGTAACAAACCTGCTGGCCTCTGATGCTCGGCCTTCACTTGCTGACAAGTAAGGTACTTAGACACAAAAACTGCCACATCTTTCTTCATACCCCGCCACCAAAACTGGCGACCCAAATCACGATACATCTTAGTGCCTCCCGGATGCACCGCAAGGCGTAAATGGTGAAACTCTCGGAGTGCCTCCTCTCAGCAAGACTCCAGCACAAACAGACGATCTCAGTACCTCACACTCAGGTCAAGATACACAGTCAAACCTTTCTCAACCTTCTCACTGGAGATCTTTTCCCGGAGGGATTCTACCTCAAAGTCACTTCTCTGTGCCTCTAACACTCGATTCACAAGTGTAGGCTGTGAAACTACAGAAAACAAGGCCACAGACTCAACAGATTCACCCAGAAGTAAATCAAACTCACCAAGTGCACCCAACATTTCCCACTCCCGGATGGCTATACAAGCTACATCACCAATGGATTTCTTACTAAGGGCATCGACCACAACATTGGCCTTCCCTGGATAGTAGTGCAACTCGAAGTCGTAATCCTCAATAAACTCCATCCACCTTCTCTGCCTCAAATTCAAGTCTTTCTGTGTAAACAGTTATTTCAGACTCTTATGATCCGGGAATACCTCGAATCTCTCACCATACAGGTAATGCCTCCAAATCTTCAAGGCAAAAACCACAGCTGCTAACTCTAGGTCATGCGTATGGTAGTTCCTCTCGTGTGTTTTCAACTGCCGTGAGCCATAGGCTACCACTTTCCCCTCTTACATCAACACACAACCCAAACCCTCTCGTGAGGCATCACAATATACTGCATAACACAAACCCCTCTCCGGGATAATCAAAACTGGAGCACTGGTAAGTCTAACTTTAAGTTCCTGGAATGACTTTTCACAAGTCTCACTCCATACAAACTTGACCCCTTTCCGCGTCAATCTAGTCAATGGTGAAGCTAGCCTGGAGAAATCTTTCACAAATCGGTGGTAATACCCAGCTAATCCCAGAAAACTGCGGATCTCAAAAACACTTTTAGGCTGTGCCCAATCTTGCACTGCCTCTATCTTGGATGTATCAACAGACACCCCTTCCCCGGAGACTACATGGCCTAAGAACTTAACCTCTCTTAGCCAGAACTCACACTTCCCAAATTTAGCATACAGTTTATGGGCTATAAGTAACTCAAGCACCACTCTCAAGTGTTCCTCGTGCTCCTCCTCAGAAGGTGAATAAATCAGAATGTCGTCCATGAAAACGACCACAGAACGATCTGAGAATTCCCAGAAGATTCGGTTCATCAAGTCCATAAACACTGTCGGTGCATTGGTGAGCCCAAAAGGCATCACCAGAAACTCATAATGGCCATACCGCATACGGAATGCCGTCTTCAAGATATCTTCTTCCCTGACCCTCAACTAATGGTAACCCGATCTCAAGTCTATCTTGGAGAAACAACAGGACCCTTTCAATTGGTCAAACAAATCATCTATACGAGGCATAGGGTACTTGTTCTTAACCGTAGCCTGATTCAATTTTCGGTAATCGATACAAAGTCTCAAAGCCCCATCTTTCTTTTTAGCAAAGAGGGCTGGTGCTCCCCACGGCGAAGTACTAGGGCGAATGAAGCCCTTATCTAGCAACTCTTAGAGTTGAATCTTTAACTCACTCAATTCAGCTGGGGCAAAACGATACGGTGCCATGGAAATCGATGTCGTGCTAGACACTAAGTCAATAAAGAACTCAATCTCTCGATGAGGTGGTAAACTAACAAGATCCTCGGGAAAGACGTCCGAGTACTCACAAACCACTCTCGGCAACTCAGTCCAGGTCTCATCACTCTCACTACTTGAACAGCTAGCGAGAAGGCAACTAAGCTCACTCCACCCTCGCGGATCATATACTGGTGGCAAATGTGACGCCCCGATTCTACACCATTGGTTGCAGTCAAGGGAGAGTCACTAATGAGTCCTATGGTCAATAACCAAGTAAGATCCCAGATCGCCGGAGGAGTCAAAATAGCCTCCCTTCTAAGTCCAACTTTCTTAGGCAGCGCACTACCCTTTTTGACAGATCTTAAGAGGTATTGACACAAGGTCTTATAAGCAACGATAAGGTTCATACATGGATTATAAATACATAACAACCACAATTATACTTAATTCAAAAGATTGTTCCATTACATTACATCCCAAAAGAAGGTTTAAAACTTCACATGAGTTCTTACAAAATAACAAAAGGAAATTTCTAGCTTTCCTAAGATAGCCAAAAGTCTTCGAAGGTTTCAGGCTCATCGTCTCCAGCTATAAATTCCGCTTCGTCACCTGGCATGATACGCCATGAGCTTTGAATGCCCAGTAAACACACACACACACCCCACCCCTTTTTCCCAGTCCAATACACAAACACAAAATATAACATCAAGTAGTAAAGCATGATGCTCCAATAAATAAATAAATAAATAATTAAATGGTTAAGTTAGATATCAGTAAACTAGAAATCCCCCAAAGAGATTTCGTCCTCCCAACCACAAGAATCGGACGCGGATTATTCGGTATGCCCCCTCTTTTGCTGCTTTGTTGCAGAACTAACCTCGGATGCCTACCAACGGTTATGTACCGCGTAGCGCCAACCGCAGGGCCTCAAAAGAGACGGTAAAATAGGGCCTTGCCCGAATCCCTCCTCACACCAAACCACCTAGGATCCGAATACAACCGCTCTGTTCAAGGGTTCCGAAAACCACTTGCGCAAGACTTTAACTTCCAAATAGGGAACGCATCCCAACAATCCATATATCACATATTCTCATTTTTCATACTCAAGCGATCGAAAACCCAATACCCTCCCAATTAAGTTTTCCGTTGAGTTAAATGTTTTAGATCAAGGTTAGGCAACTTAACAAGATAAAAATATCCACACAAGCATGCATCAATAAGGTGAAGAAGATGAAGAACATAACATAACACATACAATATCATGCCAAGATATGATCATAAGCTAATAAACATTTTCATGAATACAAGGGCATAAAACATCCATGCATAACAAATTTTCCAGATTTAGCATCATAAAAATTAAAATGAAAGGACAATTTTAGATCTTCCACTGGACTTGGTCTTCCTATGGTTCGTAGGGAATTTGATCTAGTTTCTAGAACATTTTTCAGAAATGGGATTACTTTTCTAGATTTTGAGTTATTTAGAAAATAGTCCAGTGCTGTCTAGAATCTGTCCAGATCCGTCGACTGTTACGAAAACTTGATTTTCTTGCAAACCGCTCAATGTTTTTCAATGAAACCAATTTTAGTTGAAAGATAACTTCTAAAGGAAGGTTTTTACATAAAATAGAAGTTCAGAATATTTTTGTACATTTTTCTGGAATTTTTGAAAGTTGACTACAAAAACAGGTTTTAAGGTAGAATGCCCAAAACAAGAAAATTTATAAAAAAGGGGTTCCACCATGGGAAAGTTTCATTTCTTTTGTGAAGAAAATATGCTAACTATCACATGTTTAACTTAGAAAATTTGTTTGAAAGAGTGCCCTTGAAAAGTTGAGAGATTTGTACAAAAAGAAGATGGTTTGTGCCAAAATGGGTAAAACACAAGAGAGATGGAAACAATACTCAAATCTTGGTATTTTTATCATAAGAACATGATAATAACAGATCTGAAACATCACTTAAAATCTTTAAAAAGAACATGCATTAGAAAAGGAAATGAAGAGAAGGTTGTGTTGGTGGCTTACCTTCTAAGCTTTGCACAAGAAACTCTCTTCTTCCTCCCTCTTCTCCTCTAGACTTCTCTTCCTTGCTCTCCTCCCTCTCTCTAACCAAAATGTGTGTGTGATTGAGTGTGTTGTGTGAGTTTGCAAGCTAGGGGGTGTGGTATATATATAGGCAATTTTGGTGTAAAAGGACATAAAAGCCCTTTAGTTGAAAATGGATGGAAAGCTAGGATTTTGGTTGGTGTCAAATGGGATAGGAGTAACTAAGGTGCTAAATCATAGGTTTTGGCATCAATTAGTTGATCTTTAGTTGAAAGGTAACTAGTTTTGAGATTTGCAACCTAGGTCTAGGTCACTAGGTTTGGATTTCCTAGAATATCTCATGATGGTGTGTCTTGGAAATAGATTTCTCACCTCCTCCAAGGAGGGGCCAGCCATAGGGATATGAAGGGCCTAATTTTTTAATTATTTTATGTTCTAGGCACATTCTTCTAGGTGTATATGTATATATATATATTGCAAGTATACCAAGGTACAAGGTACAAGTACTATTTTGGGGCAAGTTTTGAAAAAAAAATGAGGGCTTGAAGTTAAATACATGCAACCTAGGTAGAATTAAATTAAGTTTGGGAACCTAATCTGGTTAGAGAAATTTCTGTTTCGATAAAAATAAAAATAGCAATTGCTAACCGACAAGATTCGAATTAATTCAAGTAAACGAGGGTTTTAAGAAAATACTTCATTATTAGGGTCTTAAAAGTAAATACATATTTCAGGGGCCTTACAGCAAAACACTACCAACCTGATCCCCCAAGAAATGAAAACAATCCCCGCTCAAGGTACATACAGTAACCCTCTGGCGATAGCAATCAATAACAGCCCGGTATGACGATAACTAGTCCATACCTAAAATCACGTCAAAACCCGACATAGTCATAACTATAAAAGAAAATGGAAGCCGGCAGTCGGCGACTTCAATAACACACCCTCTACATCCTTGGTTCAAAATTAATTCACCCCCAACAGGTGATACAACACAAATAGGAGATGCTAACTGCGTCAACTCCAACCCCAAAACAGATGCAAATGCAGCAGATATAAAGGAATGGGATGCACCCGTATCAATCAACACATTAGCAACCGAGTTGCAAAACAAAAAGGTACCTCTCACAACAGATGGAGCCAGTACAAGATCCTGCGCGGTAACAGTATACACACGCCCTAAAGGTCTCTGATCTACCTGCTCACCTCTCGGAGCATAAGACTGCTGCACCGACTGAGCCGAATAGGCTCCCTGATTGGCCCTCGAGGCCTGAACTGACTGAGCTGGCTGATGGCTCTGAGTCTGCCTCGAACTAGATGTACCAGATGTGCCACTCAATTATGGGCAAAACCTCTTCAGATGCCCTGCCTGACCACACTAGTAACAAGAGAGCGGCTGACCTCTGCCCTGACTCTGGCTCTGAGGACGAGCCAAAGATGAAGCTGCTCTCTGTCCTCCTCCCCTCTACGGGCAAGCTGGAGACTTGTGGCCCAGCCGACCACATTTGTAACAAGTGAAGTCTCCCTGTCTGCCTCTCCTAGAACCTGAGCCCGGTACTGGAAAGGTAGATCTCGCAAACGCACCCTGGGACTGCTGAGGGTTAGGACCCCTCTGCCTCCTACTATCCCCCCGGCCATCATGACTCCTCTTGGAGCCCCTCATCCTCTCCTTCTCCTCATGCATAATAATCTCAAGATGGGCCGCAGCATCCACAAGGCGCCCATACTTCTGAGTCATCGACCTAGCAACCCTAAGCTTGAACCCAGTCCTTAACTTCTTCTCAAATTCAAGACAACGGCGTTCCTCAGATGCTACTAACTCAGGAGCAAACCTCGATAAGCTAGTAAATGCAGCCTCAAACTCAGCCACTAATGTATTCAGCAGCTTGAGCTGACAGAACTGGTCCCTCAACTTCTCTCTGACAGTGGGAGACAAAAACTTCTCCTGAAAGGCATCAATGAAAGCCTCCCAAGTCCCTCCAACACGACCCCGCACGAACTTCCACCACTGACCCGCGTCTCCCTTCAATTGGAAATATGCTAAGATCACCTTCAAGGCCCCGTCTTCGATGCCAAGCATCTCAAACGTCTTCGTCATCTACTCGAGCCACTCATCAGCCTTAAGTGGCTCTTTAGGATCCCCTAGAAATTCATCCGGATTAGACCGGAAAAACTCCCTCTTCAAAAAAGAAGGCCCTACCTCGGCAACATGGGCCTGGACTTGATTCTCAGCTCTGAGAATGTCCATGGATTCCCTCAATGCTCCTGCCATCTCGCGGGCTAAGGCGCCCATGGCCTGCTGACCTACTGGCTCGGCTACATTGGCTTGACTGACACCCTCCTGCTACGCCGGAATCTCATCCGGTATAGGTATCTCCTACCTCCTTGGCCTACCTCACCTACCACCACGTCCTTGTCCTGACATCCTAATAAAGGTAACAAAGACATTAGCACATTCACAAATGCGCCGAAGTTATTTCACTCACATCCTAATACATTGGACAACAATAATTCATTTCACGTAAGCACATAATCACATAAGCACTTACGAATTTTATTTCCAGATAATGATAGTCCTGAGGTGTTGCTAGAGTTCGGGTTAGAAACAGCATTGATCGAGTGCTTTTCCAACAGGACTCCCCTGTAGACACCCCATTTTGACCGGCCGTAAGACTTGAGCGCTGTAGACACCCCATTTTTGACCGTCCTCAAGACTTGGACGTCACTGCTTGAACACCCGGTGATTATCCGTGTTTGTGTTTGTTTTGAGTTCCCGGAGGCCCCGGCTGCACGCCATGCCTCAGGATCTCTCAATCGGCTTGTTTTGTGCTTGGTTTTGGCACCAAGCACTTGTGTTTTTGCATTTGAGGGTGGGGGGAGGCTTGTTAGCCATCCCTGAATCCCACCGGCTGCCCTACACCTCCACCGGCACTCCCTAGTGGCCATCGGCACTATTTTATCCAAATCTTTGGCCGGTCGGCACTATATGTTGCCGACCGGCACTTTTTTGTGCCGGTGATATTTTTGGCTGGCCGGTGACCCTTCTGAACCCCCTTGAGGATGGTGCATGCCAGCTGTGCCAGCTGGATTACACCATCTCTCCTCCCCGTGCATAGGGTTGGCCCATATGCACCTTTGACCTCCCTAAAGCTTCTAGAAGCTTGAACCCTTTTGGCCAAGCTTCTTGGACAAGCTTGGCCAGCTGTTTTGGCTTCTCCAAGAAGCCTTGCACCCCCTTGGTCCCTTGGCCCCTTTCCTCTTGCTTAGCCATTAAGCTTAGAGCCTTTTGTTGCCTATATAAGCAAGCCTTCTCTCCCTTTAATGGGGGTTAGACATTTAAGGGCAAAACCAGAGCTTATTACATATATTTCTCTGATATACATCCATATATATCTATATTTTCCCTCTCTCTCCTCTTGTGTGTGTGTTCTTAGGCCTAAAAGTGTGGTTTTACCTTACTTTTGCACCATTACACACACTACTACACCTTAGCTCGAGATTGAGGGACTTGGAGGGTTGTTTACTTTGATTTTGGACTGGTTTTGATCACTAGAGGAGGGCTGCTCCACCTGTTCTTCAAAGGATCTTCAAGGGTGAGTTTGTTACTTTAGTTTCTCCATTCTCGCACTAGCTTTCTACCCCTCTTGCTTTGTGTTTTTGGATTTGTGTTTAACATGAAAAACTCTTGTTTTTACTTGCTCTTGAACCTTCATTAAGGTCATTTTGTGGTTTGAGCAAAGGCTCACCCTTTTAGGCTTTGTTTGGCCATTTTGGTGTCTCTTTGGTAAGGCTTTGTTTACTTGGTGTTCTTGGTCTTCTCACCACTGAAAACCAGTGGGTTTTCAATGGTGAGGAAGGTGCTTTCAAGTCTTAGATGGGGGAGGGACACCCCTCTCCCCCTTGTCCCTTGTTTGCCTTTGTTTTGGGCTTAAATAATAGCATGTATGCATGTTTGATTTTGGCCTCATTTCAGAGATTTTTGGGTGTCTCTAGGTCATATTACATCTCTGTTTTTGGTTGGTTTTGCGATCTCTAACATGTCTCTTATACTTGCTTTGAAATGTTCCTTTATGTTTAGAAGTATGCCATGCTTTTAGGTTTTGTTCTTTGCATGTTTTAGCTTAGTTCCATGAAGATACTAGTGTTATCTTACCATGTTCATAGGCTGTGAGTCACTGTTTTTGTTGTATTTGGCATGCTTGGTATGGTTGTCTCGCATATTGGCTTGTAGGCCTTGCTTGTATGAGCCTCTAGCATGCTCATCTTAGTCCATCCTCATGCTTTGGCATCATTTAGGGTCCTATTTCAGTCCATAAAACATGTTGGTATGCATGCACATGTGGCTCATTTCATGATTTAAAGGTGCGTCTTTTTATGCCTAAGAATAGGTCTTGATATGCTTCCATGATTAATGCATTTTGAGAGTGCCATGTGAGGGATTCTAGGTGTCTTTTTGCATACCAATGCTCTGTTTTTTTATTGGTCTAATTCATGTCATGAGTGGTTGTGTAGTGATGGTTAGATGCTCCCTTGAGTGCCCTTAGTTTTGGGCTAATTGGCTTGCATGCTTGTATGGCTTTTTGTCCATGATTTTGGTCCATTTTGCCACTGTTTTGGGGAGGTTTGAGGGCTGCTCCATTGTGGACTAGTCCACCTTTGCATGATTGCCTTAGGCTTGTTGCATGTTAGGTTCATTAAGAGTTGCGAAATGTTGGTCCTATGGCTTGATTTGTTCATGTTAATATTGCATGTTGCATCTTATGAGCTTGGCATTGCATACATTACATAATAGTCGCATTGCATTTTGTCATGTCTTGTCTCTTAGCATTAGATCGTTGCATTACTTGAGCCATGTTGCATAACATGCATTTCATTACTTGGTTTGGGGTGTCAAACTAAGTGTGGGAAGTGAGGGGTGTTTGCACTTCAAGTGGCAAAACATACCTCCATTCCCATGTTGCCAAAGCCCTTGATTAACACATGATAAGGCCTTGGATTTCATTTGGTTGTTTGCATGCATTTCCATTGAAAATGCAATCTTGGCCCCTAGGCCATCATGTATCAATATGCACAATTGATGGTCCAAGAACCAAGGGTCATGTCTCCTTGAGTCCCCAAGCATGATAGGAGGCATTGGCTATGCTTACATATGCTCAAAATTCTATGCTATGCACTGCTGGTTTGCTGTCTGCTGTCAAAACTGTCTCCTGCAGGAATTTAGTGCCGACCGGCAATATTTTTGTGCCGATAAGTTTCCCGGCAGCCGGTGGCCATCTCAAGCAGCCGGTGGTTATTTCCTCTAGCCGGTAGTGTACTTCAGTGAATTCGGAAGGTGTTCTGGGACCTTTGCAATTTTTCAGGGAGGCAGGACAGTGAAACAGAGACAGCAGTGGCGCGGTGTAGGCTTTTCCGGGCAAGTCGCAACGAGCATGCATCATTCGCACATCCCGAGGCAGGGCTGAGGCCCCCTTTCTTTTATTTACTTGATTTAATTTTAGTAATTAGAATTTTGTAATAAATTATTCATTTATTCTTTGGACTGTATTATTCTTTTGGTCCCTCCGAGTGAGGGCGCATTTGTAATAAGTGTGTGTGAGTGGGTGTATGTCTTCTAACCCCCATTTCTTTCTACCCTTTTATTTACCTGCTTATGATGGTAGATTAGGGCACATCTAAATTAGCATGCCTTATGCAATGCATGCGTGCATCCATGCATTTGTTTACATGCACCGGGCTCGGTACATCATACAAACTGCATTGTATTTCAATTTCCAAATTGAATACGTGTTACTTGTAGCATTTCACATGCCATGATTAGGATAACCGAGCCTGCCTAGATTACATCTTTGCATGTGTTGCATTAGACATTTCAGTATGCTTAGGTCCATACATGGATTTCTAATGAGCTTCTGTTTTGGCTTGGAGTACTAGGTGAGCTTTTATGCTTTAGCATACCACATGCGTGTGAATGTTGCCATGACAGTATGCTTACCATGCGGCTAAATGCTTATGTGAGATAAACTGTTTGAATGCCTGTGGGTGGAGGTTGGATTGCCTGAGTTGGAATAACTCGTTGAAATCCGTATTTTAGCCTACTTGCGAGTAGCAATTTCAAATTGTTTTCAAAACAAACGGATATGCAATGTTTATTTCCAAATTAGGCAATCTAGTCTATACTTGTTTGCTGCGCGCATAACATAGTAATGCTAGGCTAATAATTGGAATAAGAGCATGTAATGTTTTCAAAATCAGATATCACGGTTAGTAGAGGTCGGTCTTCGGACCGGGCGAGAGGGGGTGCTCATAGCTGACCTTCCCTGATCGTACCCGAGCTCCCGAGCCAAGTCACTTTGGTGATGACGGACATGTGGCCTTCGGCACCGAGTCAGGGTTTCCTAAATTCCCCCATTTTAAAATATTTAGGTGGCGACTCTGTAATCTGGCAAAGCAGTCCATGTTTGGCACTACTTTTCAAAAAAAATCTGTTTTTCTTCAAAACGATTTGCCGGATTTGGACTCTTTGGTTCAGATTTAGAACCGTGACAATTTGAGTCTGAACTGTAGTAAGCCCGATATGAACAGAACGGGAGTTCATCCTCCCGGGATGCGTTCGGGGACATCTACAAGCGCTTTCTTTTGATTACTCAATGATGAAAACAGGAATATGCTATCTCACAAAATTCTCAGTAAAAAGATGGAATGTAAACTTTAATCCTAGTCTTACACTTGTTTTTGCCAAATTATTTTAGACTCCTTCTCCATTTTCTTTCCTTTTATTATGTATTATATATATATATATATTATGTTATATTATTATATAATATTTTATTAAATTTATTCGGTACCATAGTTTCACCCACGCACCATACTTTTGTATATATATAATATTATATTATATAAGGGTATTATTCCTCCTTTGAAAAAAAATTCACTACACTCCCATCGTGCGTCTTTTTGTTTTCTGTGCCTTTAGACCCGCTTTGGTCAAATTATGTTGCATATTTGGCCTACTAAAATATATTTTATTAGTCCATGTATTTTAATTTTACGTATTTGTGTGTTTTTATATATTTTTTTGGGTATTTGTACATGTATTTATGCTAATAATTCCTTTTATATATTATTATATTGTAAAGTGCATAGTAATTTTACTATGCAATGCACAGTAAAATCACTGTGCATCTTTTGAAATCAACTCCTTCCACCACCGTTTCTTCATTTGTCTTTTTCTTACAATTATTTTCTATAAAAGGGGGAAGATCAGAGAAGGAAGAGAAGAATTTTGGCGGGGGAGAGATCAGAAGAGTCTAAAAAAATTGGGAGAGAGAATAAAAAAAAAAGGAATTGGTGCGAGAGAATTTTGAGAGAAAAAGAACCAAAAAGAAGGAACCGCTAAAGTTGTAATTCCAAATTTTGACTGAGAATCGAGAACACATTCCATAGACTTGAGGGTAATCAAAAGAAAGTTTGTGAATCAGAAAATTCATCATTTCCCCGAAAGGTGAGTTTTCGCAAACGTTCATTTAATTTCAAAATGTGATATAATTTGTTTAAGTACTTTATTTATTGTTTTTCATAACTTTTTTTTTTATCGCTTTAAATGGTCGGTTGAACCACCTAATTTTACTACTTTATCTGCTGTAATTTACTGTTGTAATTTACATAAAATGTTGCAGTTTACTATTTATAAATTGTTGTAATTTTACCACTTTAAATGGTTGGTCGAACCACCTAATTTTACCACTTTATCTGCTGTAATTTACTATTGTATATAAATTGTTGTAATTTACATAAAATGTTGTAATTTACTATTTATAAATTGTTATAATTTTATCACTTTAAATGGTTGGTCGAACCACCTAATTTGTCAAAAGATGTGACCCCACCAAATGAATAGTGATCGGTGGTGAATAGTAACCTCCGGCGGTAAATAGTAACTTCCGGCGGTGAATAGTAACCCCGACGATGAATAATAGCCCCGTCGATGAATAGTACTTCCGGCGATGAATAGTAACTGCGGATGAAAAATGCTCGGTAAGATGAATAACGATCAAGAAAGGTGAATAGTAATTGTCATGATGAATAGTAACTTTCGGCAGTGAATAGTATCTCGGGATGAATAGTGCTCCCGCAAAAATAAGTTTCCCCGAACAGAACAGAGCAGTCTTCCTACGTTAAGCAAAATATTTTCCGGCGCACATGAAGTTTCTTTATTTTATTTTATTTTATTTTTTATTTTGAGAGTTTGTGAGGTTTTTATTTTGTTGTAATATTCCCTTCTCTCTCTCTTATCTGGTTTGTAATAATTTATTCAAAGCGTTGTAATAATTCCCCGCCCCACTTCTTTCTATCCCATTCTTTTACTTGCCTTCCTTATTTGTACATAAACATCATATTTATTTTTCATTATATTCATGCTTTGCATCCATGTTTTATGCATCTTGGTTCAGCTAAGTTTGCATTTGTGGATTTAATCAATTCCTATATGATTATGTGCGCTACCTCATGTTCTTGAGATGATTCACATGTCATATTTTAGAAGCCGAATCTTTAGTGCATATCATGAGTGAATTGCATTAGGATTCTGTATATAAGATCATGCATATTTAGACTAACTTTGTTTTGTAGCTGTTCGCGGGACGTCGGTAAATATGTGAGTTTTTATGCTTTAGCATCCTGCTTGTACATAATTTTCTTACTATGTGTTAGTATTCTACCATGAGGCTACTTGCTTAAATGATAAACTGTTTGAATGCTTGTGGATGAAGGCCTGTTGCTTGAATTGGAATAATTCAATAAATGTACGTTTTAAGCCCACTTTGCAGTGGCAAATTCACAAACTTTAAGCCCACTTTGTCAAGTGGCAAATTCAAACCCTTTTCGGAAAACAAACATGAAATTGAATTGTTCCAATTTGAGCAAACTAGTCTACACTTGTATGCTTCACATAGTAAATTTTAGGATTTATTCAATAATCAGAATATGAACATATAAAGAAAATAAAAAGTCATATCATGGTTTAGTATAGGCCAATCTTGTGATCGGGTGAGCGGGGGTGCTCATTATTGACCTTCCCCTCTCATACCTAAGGTTCCGAGCCAAGCATCCTTGGTTACGACGAACAGTGGCCTTGGCACTGAGTCATGGGTTTCCTAATTTCCCAAAATATTAGGTGGCGACTCTGAGATCTGATGACGCAGTCCATTTTTGACAAAATTGCAATAAAATGGATTTTCACTAAAAGTTGCCAAATCTGGACTCTCATCTATGTTTCACATTGCACTCGTGAGGCTAGATCAAAGAGATCTCAGGAGTCTGAACTGTTTAACGCACGCAGGTACCCCCCGGGCATGTTACATCCCCGAAACCCAAGGATCCAATCAACATCCTAGAAATTAAATTCCATACCCATATAGTCACATAAGCATGTTATCAAATAAACACACAACACCATGCATAAGTCTCTAACAAGCAAGACAAACCCATTGTGGTACTAACCACTTCCCACGTACCCAAAGTATTCAAACCTGGTACGCTCTGATACCAAGTTGTACCGCCCTCAAAATAACCCATAAATCATACAGTCATGATACAAGAAAAAGATATCATATTCCATTCATCAGATTATTCTTACAAAAAATATTACATGTTGACAACAAAAGTAAATGCCCTACGGGCTTACAACTTTCCAAGTCAACACTTGGGTCCAACAAAAGAAGAGTTCTAACTCTTTATACAAAATAAGCCCTTGGCTTGATTTACATGTAATACCAAAAAGATAACAACAAAAAGATCTTTTAGCCTCTAAGCCTCCCAAGCTACGTCCTTGGAGATGGCATATCACCTGTACCTGAAAATGATGTCCTATATAGGGTGAGCCAACACCCAGTAGAGATATATTAAACCAAATATGAGAAATAATTAAACATTAGCATTCGACAAATGGTTAACACTTGTAAACCAATTTACAACACTTCCCAGTTCCATGACAAATACGTCCGTGTTTCATTCCACTTTTCTTTACTTATTGAATTCCAATTCATAAACATGGCTCATTGTCTAGCCAAACAATTAAATGAGACTACAACTCATATTAAAACATTTCAATACTTCAATTATCTACGTTATGCAAGCGTAATTAGGATTTCGAGACTTTCACCCTGGACACTCCGGCCAACTTAGTTATCAATGGAGTCCATCCCCTATCTCCTCCCAAACCATGGAGTACATCTCCTATCTCCTCCCAAACAGGTTACATATGCAATGTATTTAACAGTCTATCATATGCATTGATCAATCCAGGCACATATTCAATGTGTTAGTTCAACCGTCATATTCAATGACTTAACCAATTGATTGGTTTCAATTTTCCCTAATCAACATACAGTGTCTACAACAATCAAGACTATCCTCCACCAATAGCCCAAAACACTTATTTCTAAACAGATAATAAATTCATCAAACAGATGAATTACCAACATTTTCATAGGTGAGTGATTAATCAATCCAATTACACCATTCAATCTCATAATTTCCCAATTTCATGTTTCTCAACTCAATTTCATGTTTCCCCAAATTAATTATTCAAACATAATTAGGGCATTTTCCCCCTTTTTCAAATATCAACCCTAAGGCTCAATGTCATAAATTTAACAACAATAATTCTACTTTCCAAGGTCTCACATACACATGGAGTTTAACAATTTAAAACCCTTTTTTTATAACTTCAAATAAAACCCTAAACTTCCCAAAATTTCCATAATCCACCATTTATACAAAATGACTAAAATCTATGTCAAAACTCATAAGAATGAGTAGGGTATCCCTACCTCAAATGAAGAGACTCAATGGAGAAGATGAAGAAAACTCAAGATGCACCAAATCCAATGTTTTTCGGATCAAAATGTAGCCCACACCAAGCTTCACACTTCTAACAAAGGGACTAGGGTAGAAGATCACTAGAACTAGATGGATTTGTAGAGAGAAGATGTATGTAGAGAGAGAAGCAGCCGGGGCTAGGGTTTGAGTAAAGAAGATGATGAAAAGTGAAGAAGAAGCTGCTGCTGCGAACTGATATAATCGAGCCTCGCTCGAGCGAAGGTTTGGTCGCTCGAGCGACCATACATAAAGAAACCTCGCTCGAGCGCGGAAAGCCTCGCTTGAGCCAACAACATGAAGCTTCAGGTCTGCAACCCAGAAGCACGCTCGAGTGCAAGAATGCTCGCTCGAGCGAAGAAACCCAAAACATAGTCCTCGCTCGCTCGAGTGAAGGAAAGCTCGCTCGAGCCAAGAAACACAACTTTCAGGTCCAAACTTAGACGCAAACGCATGCTCGAGCGAAGGAACCCTGGCTCGAGCGAAGGGACTAAAACACAGATCTCGCTCGAGCGACAAAAGCCTCGCTCGAGCGAAGACACCAAAAACTAGGCAGCAACCATTTGTTTCAAAACACACCCAACTTGTTACAAACCTGCCCAACACATCCTAAAACTCAAATACAAAGAATTAAAGGATAGAAATACAACATATACAACAACAGACGTCCACGGAACCGAGTCCGGAATACAATAACCAACGGAGGGAAAACCAGGATCACTATATCGAGAGTTTTCTTTCAAAAGATTTGAGCTGTGTAGTTTGGTGAGAAAACCTAGAAATTGGGGATTTTAAAAGAGATTGAAAATCCGTGGGTAATATTGTTATATTTATTTTTATGTGCGAAAATAAATGATGTTTAGAAATTTTCTTATTTATATTTGTATAAATGATTAATTTTGTGGATTATGAGAATTGTTGTTCATTTTAGAAATGGTTATTCAGAATGTTGATATAGTCTTGAAATGACTAAATTGTTGAGAATACTTGAGAAGAGGAAATTGTGTTATTCTTTGGATGGTGAATTGGGATAAAAGTATTTCTGTTCATCTTGTGAAATTAGCATATCATTTCATTTTATTTCATTAAACTTTGAAGGTTGATTTGAAAACTTGCATTGAGAAAAGAATGTTCAGAAATAAGTTTTCATGAAATGGTTTTGGGGTAAATATGTTGGTAAGTCTTGATATGTGGTGTAGATGATATTGAATAAGTTGGCTTGCGGGTCCGGGGTGAAAGACCGAAAACCCACGCGGATAGGTGTCGAGCCTTCCAGTTAATACTAGTAAAAATGACAATTTGGTAGTACTCGTATAGTTTACTTGCAGACACCAGCCTAGGGATTACCAGAGACGTATTTACCACCCTTGAAATAAATTGTTAAGTTTTGAACAATTGAAATTGCATGACATCATTGAGCATGATGGTTTTCAAAAGATGAAAATGTGATTTATCTACAAAAAGGACATAGTATGGCATGCGCATTTCATCTCTTGAGACTTGTATAAAATGTATATACTTTGTTAAAAATTTCCTACTGGGCTTTATGCTCACCCTACGGGATTTTTGTGCAGGAAAAGATGTGGTAATTCCACCCAACTAAGGGCGTGGAAGTATGTGTGTTGGGAGTACAATGCTCTCATTTTGCGTGACTCTATTTTGTAAGCCAAGGGCTGTATTTGTGTGGGTTTGAATAACTGTTTTGTGTAACCGGGCTTAGGCCTTGGAAACTTGTAAACCCTTTGAGGGCATCTATTTGTTTGTTTTATTTTGTTTTAAACTGAACGTATTACTTATTATCTGTTTGGCTTCCATTTCATACTTGTGGTAAATGCATGCTTGGGATTGGAACTAGGGCATTGAGATGTGAACAACATGTATTTGGCATTTGGGATTTAATGGAAATGGACGTATGGGTAATTTTGAAAGAAAATATTGATGTTTTATAATTGAGGTAATGAAAATGAAAAATTATTATATTTGTTCGAAATTCACTGAATAAATAAGATATATTATAACTAAAATCTAAATTGTTTTGGGTCTTCTATCAACATTCCTGCATTATCAACATGATAGTTAGCATTATAATTGATAAACAACACATATATTATGTTCTTATAAAATATTATAAAGCAAAAATATTATACTTACATATTACATATATATATATATATACGTATATATATTTTACCTTGTAAAAGGTATAGACATTTTTTAGACCAATCTATATTTAAAACAAAATTCACGCACGATGCACAATCTAGTTGACGTAGCATTATTGGTACAAGTATGATAAATGCATAGGTACAGTCTTAGCATGATGCAATATAATCTTTAATCATTTTAACTCTATTATCCTATAAAAATTTGAAATTATAACATTTTGTTTGAAAAGGTAAGAATAAGTTATTTATAATAAATTTTATAATTTCCTACCTTTGAAACCATGCAAGGACATAAAGTTAGAACACATATCTTAAATGAAGGTTAATCATTGAACTCCCATTTCTCACACAATTTATCATACATTCAAAACCCACAAATACATAAATCCAATATGACCGATTTAATACAAATTGAGAACATGTATAAATAGAAGTAAATGACAAAACCCTTAAATAGGGGAATATAACAGACATTTGAACTGTGTGAACAAAATCCAATCCCAGAATTTTGGAATTAAGACACACAATCAGACCCCAACTTTTCAAAACCTAAAGAATTTCAAAAAAAAGTACAAAAATGCAAACACACTGAGTCAAAAGAAATTCATTGACAAGATATTGTCACCATATAACTCAAATCAACAAAACCATTCCAAAATGATGAAACAAAGAACCAAATTTAAGAACCAATCAACAGAACTTCCATCAAACTTCAACCCCAAATACAAAAACAATAACAAATTGGGCTCAAATTTGAACAAAGCTCAATCACAAAAAATAATCATTTATGATCAATGGAACAAAATCTCACAAGAAAACAAAGAAATAAGCATAAAAGATGAGAGTCAAACCGTGGTACTGGCATTTTCGAAGCAGACCATCCAATAGCATCAAACAAGTTGGGTGATCATCAACAGTAAGAACACGCATACCCACATGAAATTTATCAGTCTTATCCCTTAAATGTCCTCTAATTTCCTCTACAGTCATTTTGAAGAAATAATTTTCAAAACCCAGATGAGAATAGAGTGCAAAGAAAGAGATCATTAAAAAAAAATATTTGAGATTTGAGCATTGAATTGAAAACTGTGTTGTATTGGAACTTTTCCACCAAACCCAAAAGACAAAGAAAGCCAATGATGGGAGGATTTGTGAGGGGTATCAATGAGAGAGAGTGGGTAGAGAGAGAGAAAGAGAGACTGGTTTTAGTGAGACGGGGACCCGATCTATAGCGATCCCGGTTTCTAACTCGACCTTTATGGTGTTTTGGACTCAGGTCTTGTGGTTCAATGTTGTTGTTTATGTCTCTTCCTCCTCTTACACTTTGAATTTGAGTTTTTGGGATGTCTTAGGCTTGTTCAGAATAGGTTGGTTGGTGGTTGGTCTAGAACCTTGTTGCCCAGAATTTTGGTCTTCCGCTCGAGCGAGTCATTTTGCGCTCAAGCGGGGTTTACAATCTTTCAGTACTTTGTACGTCTGCAAAAATACTGCAAAAATGTTTTCACGCTCGAGCGGAATTTCTTACGCTCGAGCGAGTCGGAGCTCGAGCGGCCCCTCTGGCGCTCGAGCGACTGTCTGAAATCTATAAAATACTGGACGAATGTATTCTACGCTCGAGCGGGTCTCTTTGCGCTCGAGCGGGTCTCTTTGCGCTCGAGCGAGTAGTGCCTTGTTGTTGTGTCTTGGCGCTCGAGCGGCCTTTGTTGTGCTCGAGCGGGTAGAATTTTTGTGTCTGACGCTCGAGCGTCAAACTCGCCACTCGGGTGAACTATACGTATATCAGATCGCGAAAGTGACATTTTAAATCACTTTTTCTGTCCTTTCTCTCTCTCAAACTTTCCAAAACCCTAGATTGAGACCTTCTCTCTCTAAAATACATTCTCTCTCTACATTTTTGCCTTGATCTAGTGATTCACAACCCTTGTGTCTTCATTAAAAAGTTGGAGCTTCTCAAGATCTTCCATTTGATCCGAGTAAAATCAAGTTTGGGTGTCATTGAAGTTTCTCCACTTCTCCTTTGAGCTTCTACACTTGAGGTAGGGATATTCTACTCTCCTATATGGGTTTTAACATAAGTATTAGTTATTTTGTATAAATGGTGGGATTGTGAAAGATTTGGGTAAAGTTAAGGTTAGGGTTTTGACATTTGAAAGAGGGGTTTCCTATTTTGGGTTCTATATGTATGTGAGACCTGGTAAATGAGGTTGTTTGTGTATAATGGGAAAATTTGGCCTTGGGTGCAATGTTTGAGTAAAAGGGGGAGAATGCCCTAATTTGCATTATACTAATTATTTGTTTAAATAGTGAAATTATGATGGAAATATGAAATTGGTTTGAGAATCATGAAATTAGAGGAAATTGTGGTTAAATGGTGTAGTTGGATTGATGAATTACTCATATATGGAAAATGTGATAAATTATTTGTTGAGAAATTTATTTATCTGTTTAGATATATCTACTTTGGGCTATCGGTAGAGGATAGCCATGATTATTGTAGAAACTACATGTTGATTAGGTAAATTGAAACTAATCAATTGGAATATGTCATTGAATATGACGATTAAATATGTGATTTAATTGGTCATTGTATATGACGACGTGTTAAATACATTGTATATGTATCTTGTTTGGGAGGAGATAGGGGATGGACTCCATGGATAATTAAGTTGGCCAGAGTGTCCAGGGTGAAAGTCCCGAAATCACATATATTTGGGTGCCGGTTCCCTCAGACGTAGTTCCGTAAAATGGCAAGGAAATGAAGTGTTGAATGATGTTTGTTATTGAAGTGTTGATATATGAGTTGTAGTCTCATTTTTAAACTGTTTGGATAATGTTGAGCTATATCAATGAATTGATTAAATCGAATATTGTGTAAGTGTTGATTGGTTATGGAAATGGTACAAGTTGGTTTATAAGTGTTAAACATTTATCGGATGCTAATGTTTTAGTTAATTCTCATATATTGTTTAGCATATCTCTACTGTGCATTGGCTCACCCTAGTTGGGACACCATTTTTCAGGTACATGCGAGATGCCGCCTCCAAGATCTTAGCTTGGGAGGTTTAGGAGTTGAAGACTCCCTTTTGATATTTTGTTTGATGGTTAAATGTATATTCAAGCCGAGGGCTTTTCATGTATAGAATTAGAACTCTTTTTTTGTTGTAACCAAGTGATAACTTGGAAAGCTGTAAGCCCGTAAGGCATATATTTGTTGATAACATGTAATATTTTTGTAAAGAAGACTCTGATGAATGAAAATGTATTTTTCTCCTTATGTTTGTGGAACTTGTGAATGAATGATTTATGTCTTAAATTAAAGGCGTTACACGATCCCCCGACCCCGAATTGAGCGGTTATTCCTCGAAAATTACCCTCGACGGGCCGAGGATGGTATTAAAAATTGAATCCCCGATGATATTCGGGCCAGGGATGGAGGATACATGTTTCAGTCTCGGACCTAGCCTGACCCTGGTCCCGAACCCCACCCTGCTTGCCCCCCGATGTGAAATTACTATTTTGCCCCTGTTTATATATATAATATATGTGTATGTGTAGGGTTTGGCTGAACAAACACTCACTCACACACAAACACAAAGTTGTTTCGCCTCTCTCTCTCTGCAGGTGCTCCTCACGGCATCAACGGTGGCGGCGGCGGCTCCTCCGCTGTCCTCTCCCTCCTCCCATTTCGCCGATCTCTGATCTCACCGATGGCGGTGGCGGCGGCTCCTCCGATGTCCTATCCCTCCTCCCATCTCACCAATCTCCGATCTCGCCGATGACGGTGGCGGCGGTTCCTCCGCTATCCTCTCCCTCCTCACAGATATCGCCGATCTCACTGATCTTTCCGATCTCATTGTTGCCGATCTCCCTACTCAAGAACATCACGGCGATGCCCTTTCCCTTTGCTGCCGGACTCCGATATCTTTCCCATCTCTCTGATTTTTCTTTTTTTGATTTGTTGTGTATAATGTTGTTAATGATTTTGTTGACCTGTTGTGTAAGTATACATGATTTGTTATTGATTTATGATGTTGTTAATCTATTGATGATGTTGTTAATCTACCATTTTTATTTTTATTTTTGGACCTGTAACGCCCTCAAAATAAACCCATAATTCATACATTCATCATACAAGAAATTGACAATATGTTCAAGAGAATAAAGTGTACATCTATTTATCAGAGTGTTTATCACAAAAGTATTACATGTTGACAACAAAAGTAAATGCCCTACGGGCTTACAACTTTCCAAGCCAACACTTGGTTACAAAAAGAGAGTACTAACTCATACACATTAAGCCCTCGACTTGAATTTACATATAATACACAAAAAGTAAATAACAAAAGGGATCGTCAACCTCTAAGCCTCCCAAGCTATGTCCTTGGAGGTGGCATATCACCTGAACCTGAAAATGATGTCCTATATAGGGTGGGAGCCAAAGCCCAGTAGAGATATACTAAACCAAGTATGAGAAATAACTAAAACAATAGCATTTGATATATGGTTGACACTTATAAATCAACTTACAACACTTTTCAATTCAACATCAAGTACATCCATTTTTCATTACAGTTTCCTTCACTTATACAGTTTCGACTCATAATTATGGCTCAGAACCTGGCCAAACAATTCAATGAGACTATAATTCATATGAGAACATTACTCATATTAAAACACTTCCATACTTCAACACTTCCATATTTCAAGTGATACACAGATTTGCTGTGTCAGTGAAGTCCATCCCCTATCTCCTCCCAAACAGGTTTGAGAGTCCATCCCCTATTTCCTCCCAAACAATATACATATACAATGTATTTAAACACTTATCATATACAATGATCAATCAATACACACATTTGTTGTATTATTCCAACCGTCATATTCAATGACATATTCAATGTGATTAGTTTCAATTTTCCCTAATCATCATACGATGACTACAACAATCAATGCTATCCTCCACCGAAAGCCCAAAGCAGTTATCTCTAAACAGATAATAAATTTATTAACAGATAAAATATCGACATTTTCATAGGTGAGTGATTAAATTATCCAACTACACCATTTACTCCCACAATTTCCCAATTTCATGAATTTCACTTCAATTTCACATTTTCCCAAATTAATTATTCAAACTAATTATTCAACATAATTAGGGCATTTTTCTCTTTTCTCAATATTAGCCAAAGGCTCAATTTCATCGATTTAACAACAATTTCATTTTTTAATGTCTCATACACACATAGGTGTTAACATTTGAAAACCCCCCCTTTTTATAACCTCAAATCAAACCCTAACTTTCTCAAAATGACTAAGCAACACCATCTAATCAAAATGACCAAGATTTATGTTAAAACTCATAGAATAGAGTAGGTTATCCCTACCTCAAATGAAGAAACCTAAAGAAGAAGATGATGAAACTTGAAATGCTCCAAACCCAAAGATTTTCAGATTGAAATGTAGCCCACACCATGCTCCACACTTTTTACAAAGGGGCTAGGATAGAAACACACTCAAACCAGATGATTTCTTAGAGAGAAGTTGTATTCTAGAGAGAGGAGCTCTCAAATGAGGGTTTTGAAAAGTTAGAGAGAGAGATAAGGTCGAAAAGTGGTTCAAAAATGGCTTCCCACGGACTGATATACTACACAGTCTGCTCGAGCGTGGAACGCCTCGCTCAAGCGTCAAAAGCGCTGCTTGAGCGTCGAATGCACACTTCTAGAAGTTCTGCAGACGAAGGTCCCCGCTCGAGCATGAAAGTGGACGCTCAAGTGTCCAATGACCTGCAGAGCAAAAATACGGAGAGATGAATAATCCCGCTCGAGCGGAGGAACAAAAGCAAAGGGCCCGCTCGAGCGTCAAAAGCCTCTCTCGAGCGTGAAGGCCAAATTCTGAGCATCAACTTTTGGTTTCAAAGCACAACCAACCTGTTTCAAACCTGCCCAACACAACCCAAGACTCAAATATAAAGAGTAAAGGATGGAAATGAGAATGAGACAACAACAAATCCACGGAACCGAGTCCGGAATACAATAAATAAATGAAGGAAAACCGGGATCGTTATATCCCCTCTCTCCTCCCACACACTGGAGTACATCACCTATCTCCTCCCTAACAATTATACATACATAATGTATCATAGCACTTCATTACATACAAGGCTCAATCAACATAGGTGTAATACATACACGACAATTCAACACAACCATGTCATCCTCCACCGATGACCAAGGACAAAACCTCTAGATGCATGATTTTAATACACCTATTATAAAAACTCAACTCTCATGAGATCTTAAACCCAACAATGACACTAGTACGATAGGTAAGGGTAAAACCCCCAAATGTGTGTATTCAACACTCATGATACAATAATTCAATTCTCATATTTATTTTTTGAAACTCACATAGAGTTAACATTTCATTTCCCATTTCCAAGATCAACTTCCAGGATTTTCCAATTTCAAAACCCCTTTTTCATTTCACAAAACCAATTCCATTCATTATAAAGCCATAATCTGACTCAATTCCATACATTCATTTCAAAACAACCCCAAAGCCATAGTTAATCCCTTAGGCATTAACACCTTCACCCAACTCATATTAACGATAGAGACTTACAAACATTGATCACCAGAGTGATGGCAGGAGACAGAGGGGTTCTAACCCTCAGCAATCTTAGGGTGGTTTCGCTAGATCGACCTTTCCAGTGCCGAGTGCAGGTTCTGGGAGAGGCAGTCAGGGAGACGTGACCTGTTACAAGTGTGGTCAGCTGGGCCACAAGTCTCCAGCTTGCCCGCAGAATGGCGAAGGTCAGAGGGCAGCTTCATCTTCGGCTTGACCTCAGAGCCAGAGTCAGGGCAGGGGTCAGCCACTGTCTTGCTATCAGTGTGGTCAGGTAGGGCACCTGAAGAGGTACTGCCCGCAGTTGAGTGCCACTTCGGGAGCGTCTGGTTCTAGGCAGACGCAGAGTTTTCAGCCAGCACAGTCAGTTCAGGCCTCGAGGGCCAATCAGGGAGCTTCGTCGTCCCAGTCTGTGCAGCAGTCTTTTGCTCCTAGAGGTGAGCAGGTAGATCAGGGGCCTTCAGGGCGTGTGTATGCTGTTACTACGCAGGATCTTGTACCGGCTCCATCTGTTGTGAGAGGTACCTTCTTGTTTTACAACTCGGTTGCCAATGTGTTGATAGATACGGGTGCATCCCATTCTTTTATATTTGCTGCATTTGCATCTGTTTTGGGTTTGGAGTTGGCACAGTTAGCATCTCCTATTTGTGTTGTATCGCCTATTGGGGGTGAGTTGATTTTGAAACAAGGGTGTAGAGGTTGTGATATAGAGGTCGCAGATCGTCGGCTTCCGTTTCCTTTTATAGTTATGCCCATGTCGGGTTTCGATGTTATTTTGGGTATGGACTGGCTATCGTCATACCGGGCTGTTATTGATTGTTACCACCAAACGATCACAGTATGTACCTTGAGCGGGGATTGTTTCCATTTTCTGGGGGATCAGGTTGGTAGTGTGTTGCCACCGGTGTATGATCCGCGAGGGCAGAGTGAACTTAGTGGTCTTCTTGCTAGCCTTATGAGTAGTGAGTGTGATGAGACCGGGATTGAGTTGCCGAGAGTGGTTTGCAAGTGTTCGGATGTTTTTCCCGAGGATCTTGTTAGTTTGCCACCTCATCGAAAGATAGAGTTCTCTATTGATTTAGTGCTCGACGCAGCGCCGATTTCTATGGCACCTTACCATTTTGCCCCAACCGAGTTAAGTGAGTTGAAGATTCAACTCCAGGAGTTACTGGATAAGAGTTTTGTTCGCCCTAGTGTTTCGACGTGGGGAGCACCGGCCCTCTTTGCTAAAAAGAAAGATGGTGCCTTGAGACTTTGCATTGATTACCGGAAATTGAATCGGGCTACGGTTAAGAATAAATACCCTATGCCTCGTATAGATGATTTGTTTGACCAGTTGAAGGGTTCCCGTTGTTTCTCTAAGATAGACTTGAGATCGGGTTACCACCAGTTGAGGGTTAGGGAGGAGGATATTCCGAAGACGGCATTCCGTACGCGGTATGGCCATTATGAGTTTCTGGTGATGTCATTTGGGCTCACCAATGCACCGGCAGTGTTTATGGATTTGATGAACAGGATATTCCGGGAATTCTTAGATCACTTTGTGGTCGTTTTCGTCGACGACATTCTGATTTATTCACCTTCGGAGGAGGAGCACGAGGAACATTTAAGAGTGGTGCTTGAGTTGCTTAGAGCCCATAGGTTGTATGCCAAGTTTGGGAAGTGTGAGTTCTGGCTAAGAGAGGTTAAATTCTTAGGCCCTGTGGTTTCCGGGGAAGGGGTGTCTGTTGATAAATCCAAGATTGAGGCAGTGCAAGATTGGGCACAGCCTAAGAGTGTTTTTGAGATCCACAGCTTTCTGGGATTAGCTGGGTATTACCGCCGGTTTGTGAAAGACTTCTCCAGGCTAGCTTCACCGTTGACTAAATTGACGTGGAAAGGAGTCAAATTTGTATGGAGTGAGACTTGTGAAAAGTCGTTCCAAGAGTTGAAGGTTAGATTGACCACCGCTCTGGTTTTGATTATTCTGGAGAGAGGGTTAGGTTATGCGGTTTATTGTGATGCCTCACGAGAGGGTTTGGGTTGTGTGTTGATGTAAGAGGGGAAAGTGGTAGCCTATGGCTCACGTCAGTTGAAAATACATGAGAGGAATTACCCTACACATGACCTCGAGTTAGCAGCAGTGATCTTTGCCCTAAAGATTTGGAGGCACTACCTTTATGGTGAGAGGTTCGAGGTGTTCTCGGACCATAAGAGTTTGAAGTAGCTATTTACACAGAGGGACTTGAATTTGAGGCAGAGAAGGTGGATGGAGTTCATTGAGGACTACGACTTCGAGTTGCACTATCACTCGGGAAAGGCCAATGTTGTGGCCGATGCCCTTAGTAGGAAGTCCATTAGCGATATAGCTTGTATAGCCATCCGAGAGTGGGAGATGTTGGGTGCACTTGGGGAGTTTGATTTGCTTCTGGGCGAATCCGTTGAGGCTGCGGCCTTGTTTTCTGTTGTTGCGCAGCCTACACTTGTGAACCGAGTGTTAGAGGCATAGAGAGGTGACCTTGAGATAGAATCCCTTCGAGAGAAGATCTCCAGTGGGAAGGCTGAGAAGCGTTTGTCTGTGTATCCCGACCTGAGTGTGAGATACCGAGACCGCTTGTTTGTACCGGAGTCTTGCCGAGAGGAGGTACTCCGAGAGTTTCACCATTCACGCCTTGCAATGCATCTGGGGGACACCAAGATATATCGTGATTTGGGTCGCCAGTTTTGGTGGCGGGGTATGAAGAGAGATATAGCAGTTTTCATATCGAAGTGCCTTACTTGTCAGCAAGTGAAGGCCGAGTATCAGAGGCCAGTGGGTTTGTTACAACCCTTGCCTATTGCCGAGTGGAAGTGGGAGCACGTCACTATGGACTTCATTTTAGGTCTTCCGAGGACCCAGCGGGGTAGTGATGCTAGTTGGGTGGTTGTAGACTAGTTGACTAAGTCGGCGCACTTTATTTCTATGCGCGTGAGAGATTCGGTAGTCCATCTTGCCGACTTGTATATTTGGGACATAGTGAGGTTGCATGGGGTCCCAGTGTCGATCGTCTCAGATAGAGACCCTCGTTTTACTGCTAGGTTGTGGCAGAGTTTGCAGAGTGCCTTGGGTACTAAGTAGACCTTTAGCACGGCTTACCATCCTCAGACTGACGGGCAGTCCGAGCGTACCATTCAGATCCTTGAGGATATGCTTCAAGGTTGTGTTCTTGACTTTAGTGGGTCATGGGAGAAGCACTTGCCCTTGGTGGAGTTTGCCTACAATAACAGTTTTCAGTCAAGCATCGGTATGGCACCGTTTGAGGCCTTATATGGCCGACCGTGTAGGTCTCCAGTTTGTTGGGCCGAGGTGGGTGATGCACCATTGTTAGGCCCGGAGTTGGTGAGGGAAACGACAGAGAAAGTTGAGCTTATCCGTAGGAGGCTTGTTACAGTCCAGAGTCGCCAAAAGAGTTATACCGACTGTAGGAGAAGGCCTTTGGCATTTGAGACGGGTGATCATGTCTTTCTAAAAATATCACCTAGACGGGGTTTGATGAGGTTTGGAAAGAGTGGGAAGTTGTACCCTCGGTTCATTGGTCCCTTTGAGATCCTTGAGAGAATTGGGGAGGTTGCCTATCATTTAGCTTTACCGCCTCAGTTGTCCGTGGTACATGACGTGTTTCATGTTAGTATGCTTCGAAAGTATGAGCCGGATCCATCCCATGTGTTGGATTGGACCGAATTGGAGGTTAGCGAGGATATCTCGTATGAGGAGAGACCGGTTCGGGTCTTGGATAGGCGGGATCAAGTCTTGCGAGGCAAGACCATTCCCTTGGTAAAATTTTTGTGGAAACATCACAGAGTGGAGGAAGCCACTTGGGAACGTGAGGTGGATGTCCGTGAGAAATATCCGGACTTGTTTGTAATTGTTTGACCATGTATTGGGATTTTGTAATATTAATGAACTTTAAGAGCATTAAATAAACATCATATATGTTTTGGATTTATGGAAGTATTTTGGAACTTGCCTTGAATAGGAAGTTTAATGTAACATTGCATATGTTGAATGTATTGTAGAGATGAAAATATATCATGAACATTGAATATGATATGGAATTGTGAAAAATGTATTGAAATTGGTAGATTTCAAGGGAAAGCATGCTAATAATGCATATTGTGTATATATTGTGAAATGCCTCTTGAATAGAGATGGAATGACCGGTAATGGGTCGAGTTGTTGGGAAATGAATTGTAATGTTGTTGAGAATTGAGAAAAACTTGTTTTTGAAAACTTGTACTTAATTTCGGGGACAAAATTCTTTAAGAGGGGAAGGTTATAGCGATCCCGGTTTTCCTTTCCTTTGTATATTGTGTTTCGGACTTGGTTCCGTGGTTGTGTTGTTGTCTCATTCTCATTTCCTTCCCTTACTCTTTGTATTTGAGTCTTGGGTTGTGTTGGGCAGGTTTGAAACAGGTTGGTTGTGTTTTGAAACCTAGAGTTGATGCCCAGATTTTGGCCTTCACGCTCGAGCGGCACTTTTGACGCTCGAGCGGGCCTTTCGTTGTTGCTTCTCTGCTCGAGCGGGCATTTTGATGCTCGAGCGTAATTTTCAATCTCCCAGTACTTTTGTCTGCAGGTCTTCAGACGCTCGAGCGGAAGTTTTGACGCTCGAGCGTGACCCTTTGTTTTTGTTCCTCCGCTCGAGCGGGGAGTTTGACGCTTGAGCGGAGACTATGTCTGCAAAACTTCTGGAAGTGTGCAATCTACGCTCGAGCGACCCTTTTGACGCTCGAGTGTGAGTCTGTGTCTGAAGCTCGAGCGGGGGTTTCCACGCTCGAGCGGAGCGATTGGTATATCACTTCGGGATTTCACTTTTTGGATCACTTTTTCAACACTCTTTCTCTCTCTTACTTTCCCAAACACAGATTTGAGAGCTCCTCTCTCTAAAACCTTACCTTCTCTCTAGGGATTGATCTAGTAGGAGTTATTTCCTCACCTTGGGCCTTTGTAAAAGTTGTGGGGATTGTTAAGGGCTACACTTTGATCCGAAAATCTCGGGTTTTGGAGCATCTTGAATTTCTTCCTCTTCTTCCTTTGGGCTCCGGATTTGAGGTAGGAATTTCTACTCATTCTTATGTGCTTTAACATAAATATTGAGCTATTTGTATAGATGGTTTGATTTGGGAAGTTAAGGTTTGAAATGTGTTATTTTGAAAAAAGGGGGTTTTGTCCTTTTGGCCTATATATATATATATATATATTGGGTCTTAAAAAGGGGATTATTGATGTTTTTGTTAATATTTGAGCCTTTGGGTCAATATTGGGAAAAAAGGAGAAAAATGCCATATTTGGGTATATTTGGGTCATTAGTGTAATTAATGACAATTGTTATGGAAATATGAAATTGAGCTGCTAATAATGAAATTGGTTCATTGTGAAATGAAATGGTGGAGTTGGATTTATTAATCACTCATCTTTGAGAATTTTTGACGAATTATCTGTTGACGTAATTATTATCTGTTTAGAAATAATTGCTTTGGGCTACCGGTGGAGGGTAGCCTTGATTGTTGTAGACAATGCATGATGATTAGGCAAACTAAAACTAATCAAATTGAGTGTGCCATCGAATATGGCGGTTGATATAATACATGAATTTTATGTATTGATTTGATTATGTATATGATATGTGTTTATATACATTGTGTTGTGTGAGAGGAGATAGGGGATGTACTCCACGGTTTAGGGAAAGATAGGGGATGGACTCCTAAACCGGATATTGTTTGGGAGGAGATATGGGATAGACTCCATTGATACAACAATTTTGTGTATCTATTGAAGTATTGATATAGCTAATTTGTATATCATATATAAAGTATGGAAGTGTTTGGTTTGAGATTGATACAGCAATTATGTGTATCTTTGGTTAAGTGTGAAGTGTTTAATTTGAGTTGTTATCTCAATTGAAATGGAAGTACTGTTGATAAGAGATGTAATCTCATTTAAAGTATATGGCTAGGTTCTGAGCCAGGTTTATGAAATTGAGAAATTGGATAAGAAATAGAAAACGGAATGAAACATGAACACATTTGTCATGTAATCGAAATGGGTTATGAATTGATTTATGTGAGATAAACATTTATCAGATGCTAATGTTTTAGTTATTGCTCATATTATGTTTAGCATATCTCTACTGGGCGTTGGCTCACCCTATATGGGACATCATTTTCAGGTTCAGGTACTATGCCGCCTCCGAGATCTTAGCACGGATTGTTGTGGGAGTTAAAGACTCTTTTTGTTAATTTTTGTTGTATTACATGTATATCAAGCCAAGGGCTTCTTTTGTGTAGAATTAGCACTCTCTTCTTTTGTAACCAAGTGTTGACTTGGAAATTTGTAAGCCTATAGGGCATTTACTTTTGTTGTCAACATGTAATACTTTTTGTAAGAATACTCTGATGAAATGTAATTATGCTTTATTTTCTCTTGTCAAAGCATGTTAAGAATGTATGTTAAATGGGTTTATTTTGAGGGCGTTACCGACAAAGTCCTCGCTCGAGCTAAGAAGCAACAACACAAGGCTCGCTCGAGCGACAAAGTCCTGACTCGAGCGAAGAGGCTAAAAACTGGACAGCAACCATTTGCTTCCAAACACACCCAACCAGAAACAAACCTGCCCAAAACATCCTAAAACTCATATTTAAAGAATTGAAGGACAGAAACAAGATAAAAACAACAACCGACATCCACGGAACTAAGTCCGGATACAACAACCAAAGGAGGAAGAACCGAGATCGCTATATAATCACTTTATTTTCAATCAAAATAACTATTCTTATTATTTTAAAAATGTCATTGACATTTAAAATAATATTTTATAATTTTTTTTATTTAAAGTATTTTCTTTATGTTTGCTTTTTAAAAAAAAAAATTGCAAAACTCAGGGTGGGGCACGTGACGACCCCCCTGGCCCTTTGATAGCTCCACCCTTGATTTCACATCACTATGGGTGAAATTGTTGGAGTTTCATTAAGAGTCTCAAACATTTTTTAATAATTTCCCTAATTTTTTTCAAAGGCAAGTGGATAGGATAGAGTCTTAGAATTTCTTGTCATGGTTCTTTACCTATCAGTGCATGCCTCTATATCCCTAGAAATCCCAATATGGGAATGCTACTTCTCTAAAGTCATCCTTTTACACTGCTTATATATATCTCCTTCGTCCCACTAGGCAATGAATCTAGCATACATACTAAATTCCTCCCAACCATTCTTTACATGATTCAAAGACTATTAATTTGGGATCTTGATGGAATTGGTAAACTTTTGACAAGTCTTAGTACATTACATAACAAAAAAAATAAATAATAAAAAACAAAAAAAATAAAATCCACTACAGTGAATTTAAAAACGACTCCAAGATATAGAAAAAATATTTGGAGTCTCAGCATAAATCCCGATTATAAGATAATAAACTTTATTTTAGTATGTGCTCCTGAAGTGATTCTAGTGAATACAAATTTTGGTTGGAGAAGTATGAATAGGGACCCCTATTTGTATGGTATATGGTATGGAAAAGTAGACCATCAAGTATTTGTTTTGGCAAAGTTAGCATGTTGTTTTGATGTGGAAGGGCTTTCCTTTATGTGAAACTAGTGTAATCCGTGCTATGCACGAGACTTCATAAATCAAAAAAAATTATTATAATTATCTTGAAGTAATTAATATTTTATCTTGCGGTATACATGAAATTTATAAATTAACTTTTATGTTTATAACTTTTTAAATTATTAGTTTAAAAAATTAAAAAATATATATATAAATATATTTAGTGCAATTTTGATAATTTGTATTAAAAAAAAATTTAAACCTTTTTAAATGAGATTAACTGAGTTATGACATACATCTTCTTGTTATATTTCAAAGTTATAATTAAAACAAATATATAATTTTATATTAAATATAAAGTGAAGTGATATTTAACAATAATTAATATGATGTTTCTATTATTAATCCAATAATTTAAGTTACATTTCTTTTGATTTCAATTTCATAACTAAAAATACAATATGAATATAATACGGATTTCTAGTCTTTATGAATGAGAAGGTTTCAAAATATTTTCAAACTTTCATTATTTTCTTTTAATTTTTTTTATCTAATTTGATTTTAAATTTGAATAAAAAAATTTGATTTGATATGAATTACTTTAACTTTTTCATTAAATTTTTATCAATTTTTGAAAGAACTTTCATTCTAATACAAATTTTTTTCTTTTCATCAATTTTGATGGAAAAACAATAATTTTTAATGTTTCATCTTTTTAAACTTTTATCAAATTATAATTTGATAAAAAAAAAATATATTAAGGGTTGAAGATTCTCTTAATTGTAATTATAGTGAAATAAAATCTTGAAATAGTCAAAGTTTAAGTATGTTGTTGGTTAAAATGTATAATTTAATTAATTCTCTTATCATATTTGTATAAAAGTTAACACTTATGACTACATCATTATAAGTTGGATTATGGAAAAAAAAAAAATTGGAGTGTTAAACATTTTCCATTTGTAAATATCCTACATATTAAAAAATGAAAAAAAGAAAAAAAAAATGTGTAGCTTTTTTATATGTGTTTTTGTTTTATGGACATAAACAATTGATGTTTCAATTTAAAAAATTAAAAAGTTAACATATAAAAAAAATCGGATTTTTGAGATATGAAAGAAACCGTCTAACTCTTCTATATACTGTTAAGATGGGCTATTTTAATCACATAAAAAAATAAAAATTACATTTAGAAATTATCCCTATATATTATGCTATTATATACAACTATAGTTGTAACAAATTAACTATAATATATATGAAAAGTTATATTAAGCTTTCGTTAATGCTCTTCTCATATTTGTATAAAAATTAACATTCATGATTACATCATTATAAGTTGGATTATGGGGGGGGAAAAAATTGGGGTGTCAAACATTTTCCATTTGTAAATATCCTACATATTAAAAAATGAAAAAAAAACAAAGAAAAAGAAAAAAAAATGTTTAGCTTTTTTATATGTGTTTATCAGTTTGGTTTTATGGACATAAATAATTGATGTTTCAATTTAAAAAATTAAAAAGTAAAAAAAAAAATAGATTGGGTTTTTTAGAAATAAAAGAAACCATCTAACTCTGCTATATATTATTAAGATGGACTATTTTAATCACATAAAAAAAATAGAAATTATATTTAGAGATTATCCCTATATATTATGCTATTATATACAACTATAGTTGTAACAAATTAACTATAATATATATGAAAAATTATATTAGGCTTTCATTTTCAATTAATTGAATTATAATTAACAAACTAACAAATAGCAGTAACGGTCTAATGGGATAGAAAAATGATAAAAATAAATAACACAACGATATTTAAAAGTTTTAAATTTACGTAGTTATACAAAAATCTAATGTTATAGTAAAATCTTGAATTCTCAATAAATTTTCAATTTTTTTATAAAATAAAAAATAAAAAAATTGATACCCATTTTTTTACTCCAATTTTATGGTATTCACTGAAGAAAACAAAATCTGATCAAAATCATTGGCATGGAATGGACATAGATAATTCGATTGCAACCATAATCATCAATAATTCTTTTCTACCATGCAAACCTGTAAACAAACACATAAACCTCACTAAAACCAAAACTAAAACCAAACCAACAGTAGAGAAAAAGAATCACATAAGAAAAAAATAAAATTAAAAAATAAATAAATTTATAGAGTGAGAGAATGATACCTCTAACAACTTAAACCCTTACCTAACCCAATTCGTTAGCTCCTCTGCCAAGGCCCACAAAGTTTAGGAGTTAGGATGACTAATCAATTAAATTATTCTTTAAATAAGACTTGAAAATTGATTAATTTGTCTCATTAAGTGATTTAAAATTTTGATACATATACATAAAAAAATAGATAATTATATTAATAAATCATAATTCAAATTTAGATATTGTCATATTTTTTTTTTAGATCCATATCTAAATTCTTATCATTTTTATTTTTGTGTGATTTCTATTCGGTTTTTTTTTTTTTTTCAATTTATTTAAGATGGAGTTGTGGGGTTTTATTTTTTTTTAAATTTAATTTATATGTGGTTTCTATTTGTTTTTAATTATTATTATTATTATTTAGGTAAGTTATATGTCAGTTAAATATATGATAGATATGTGAGTTTTATTGATTTAAAATATAATGGTGAGAGATATTTTCAAATTAGATTTGTTTAGATAAACTTTAAAGATTTTTAAAATTTAAAATTGGATATTGAGATGCAAAAGAAAAATTTTAATTGAATAAATAAAATCAAATTTATTAATTTTATCTGCTGGTATATCTGATTTTTGTTTTTTTTTTTTTTGGTTATATTATAATATAATATATAAGATATAGATATATATATCTACAACTTTCATGAAAAACATTATCTAATTTTTTGGGGAAGAGAGAAGGAAGACAAGTTTTAATATTTTTTTGCAAATCAGTGAGAGAGATTAGGATTGAGAGATTATGAAATATTTTTGTTATTAAATAAATAAATCGGTCAATAGTTTTTTTAATCTATTTTATAAATTAAAAAAATCAATAATTTTAGAAAATTGATTAATTTGTCCCATTAAGTGATTTAAAATTTTGATAGATATACATAAAAAAAAATAGATAATTATATTAGTAAATCATAATTCAAATTTAGATGTTATATCTTTTTGTGATCCATAGTTAAATTCTTATCTTTTTTATTTTTGTGTGTAACCATAGTGTATGGGAGAAATTGAAAAGAGTGCCACAATAATTATGAGAGAAGTCAAAAATGTTTGTAGGTTGGGAGAAGTCAATAAATGCTGAAATTTTTTTTTAAATAAAAAAATTAGAAAATTAAGATTAGGATATTGGAGCTCCCGCAAAACTTGTAGATTAGAAACCCCATTTTCCTTATATAATAGTAGCATATCACCCGTACTATATACGGGATTAGATTTTAAAAAATTATTTATGATTATGTCAAACATATTTTTAAATTATTAGTATAAAATATACGTAATTTTGAAAGAAAATATTGATGTTTTATACTTGAAGCAATGAAAATGAAAATTTATTATATTTTTTCAAAATTCACTGAATAAATAAGATATATTATAACTAAAATCTAAATTATTGTGGGTCTTCTATCAACATTCCTGCATTATCAACATGATAGTTAGTATTATAATTGATAAACAACACATATATTATGTTCTTATAAAATATTATAAAGTAAAAATATTATACTTACATATTATATATATTTTTTTACCTTGTAAAAGGTATAGACATTTTTCAGACCAATCTATATTTAAAACAAAATTCACGCACGATGCGCAATCTAGTTGACGTAGCATTATTGGTACAAATATGATAAACGCATAGGCACAATCTTAGTATGATGCAATATAATCTTTAATCATTCTAACTCCATTATCCTATAAAAATTTGAAATTATAACATTTTGTTTGAAAAGATAAGAATAAGTTATTTATAATAAATTTTATAATTTCTTACCTTTGAGACCATGCAAGGACATAAAGTTAGAACACATATCTTAAATGAAGGTTAATCATTGAACACCCATTTCTCACACAATTTATCATGCACTCAAAACCCACAAATAAATAGATCCAAAATGACCGATTAAATACAAACTGAGAACATGTATAAATAGAAGTAAATGGCAAAACCCTTAAATAGGGGAATATAACAGACATTTGAACTGTGTGAACAAAATCCAATCACAGAATTCTGGAATTAAGACACACAATCAGACCCCAACTTTTCAAAACCTAAAGAATTTTAGAAAAAGTACAAAAATGCAAACACACTGAGTCAAAAGAAATTCATTGACAATATATTGTCACCATATAACTCAAATCAACAAAACCATTCCAAAATGATGAAACAGAGAACCAAATTTAAGAACCAATCAACAGAACTTCCATCAAACTTCAACCCCAAAAACAAAAATAAAAACAAATTGGGCTCAAAATTTGAACAAAGCTCAATCACAAAAAAGAATCATTTACGATCAATGGAACAAAATCTCACAAGAAAACAAAGAACTAAGCATAAAAGATGAGAATCAAACCGTGGTACTGGCATTTTCGAAGTAGACCATCCAATAGCATCAAACAAGTTAGGTCATCATCAATGGCAAGAACATGCATGCCCACATGAAATTTATCACTCTCATCCCTTAAATGTCCTCTAATTTCCTCTACAATCATTTTGAAGAAATAATTTTCAAAACCCAGATGAGAACAGAGTGCAAAGAAAGAGATCACAGAAAAAAAGATTTGAGATTTGAGCATTGAATTGAAAACTGTGTTGTATTGGAACTTTTCCACCAAACCCAGAAGACAAAGAAAGCCAATGATAGGAGGATTTGTGAGGGGTATCAATGAGAGAGAGTGGATAAAGAGAGAGAGAAAGAGACTAGTTTTAGTGAGTAAAGCTAGAGATGGTAATCGGAACCCGACCCGACAGGAACCCGATCCCCCGATCCCGAATTGAGCGGTTATTCCTCGAAAAATACCCCCGACGGGCCAGGGATGATATTAAAAATTGAATCCCCGATGATATTCGGGCCGGGGACGGGGATACATATTTCAATCTCGGACCTAGCCCGACCCCGGTCTCGATCCCCACCGCGCTTGCCCTCCGATGTGAAATTACTATTTTGCCCCTATTTATATATATAATATATGTGTATATGTAGGGTTTGGCTGAACAAACACTCACTCACACACAAACACAAAGCTGTTTCGCCTCTCTCTGTCTCTCCCTCTCTCTCTTTTTCTGCAGGTGCTCCTCACGGCATCAGCTTTGGCGGTGGCTCTTCCGCTGTCCTCCGATCTCGCCAATGTCCTCTCCCTCCTCCCAGATATCGTCGATCTCACTAATCTTTCCGATCTCGCCATCGCCGATCTCCCTGCTCAAGAACATCACGGCAACGCCCTTTTCCTGCGCTGTCAGACTCCGATGCCTTTCTCATCTCTCTGATTTTTCTTTTTTTGATCTGTTGTGTATAATGTTGTTAATGATTTTGTTGATCTGTTGTGTAAGTATACATGATTTGTTGTTGATGTATGATGTTGTTGATCTGTTGATGATGTTGTTGATCTGCCATTTTTTTTTTTTTTTTTTGGACCTTGGAATTTTCAGGGTTGGGGAAACCCGATCCCCGTTAAGGGACGGGGGTAGTGATAGGTTCCCCGTTGGGGATCGAGGCCGGGGGCGGAGAAATTTTTGCCGTCCGGGATCGGGGACGGGGAGTGTGATCCCCAGCTCCTCCCCGCCCTATTGCCATTCCTAAGTAAAGCTGTACATGTTGACAATGATGGTGATGGCCAGAACAATGTGAATGGCTTTATATATTTTAGTAATAATGGATCTAGGAAATTTTTTTTTGATTTCAATTTAATTTCTTTGACATGGATCTGGGAAATGAATACATACATAAATTGCCATGAATAATGGATCTGGGAAATGAATAATGGATCTGGGAAATGATTAAAATCTAATTTTGACTTTTAATTTTTAACCTGTTATTTTTTAATAAAAATTTATATTTGTTTTAGATATTTTTTTAATATACAACTTATTTTTTACAGTGTAATTTTTTTTCTTTTTTTTTTTGCAATTACAACCTGTTATTTTTTAATAAGAATTTATATTTGTTTTAGATATTTTTTTAATATACAAATTTTTTTTTTTTTTTTTTATAAAAATACTTTAACAATCCCATCATTAACCAGTGTATGGGAGAAGTTGAAAATGGTGTGGAAGTATGAGAGAAGTTAAAAAGGCCTGTGAGTTTGAAGAAGTCAATAAATGTTAAGATTTTTTTTTTTTTAATCAAAAAATTAGAAAATTAAGATTGGAATATTAGAGCTCCCATAAGGCTTGTGTGTGACAGTCTGTCCAGGTGACCGCTCGAGCACAAGAAATGGCGCTCGAGCGTAGAATTGTTGCTCCCAGTATCTCGCGTGTTTGCAAGTAGACCGCTCAAGCGCAGAAAGTGCCGCTCGAGCGTAAAAAGTGAGATTGCCCTTGACATTTTTATTAGTGTATTTGGAGTCACCTTGTTTTATTTTGAGACATTGATCGAAGTGGTAATATGATGGTAAAGTAAGATTGGACCAAAAACTTTAATTTGAATAATCTTCCTACGAACAGCCGTCACTCTTTTGCCCTTTTCTTTTTCCACACTTTGATTTTGGGTGTGAGGCTAGAGCCATTGAAAAGCTTGTTTCCGGGGCTTCAATTTGGACACAAGAACGACTTAAAACGGAGTCCGGATGGGAGAGTTATACCCGTTTGAAGTTTATCTATGCTGGAGCTCGAGCGGACTGCGCGAATTTAGCAACTTAAAAAGTGATTTTCTAGATCATTCTCTCCACTTTTCTTTTCTCTTTTTCTTCCTCTGATCCTAAGTCCAAAAAACCCTAGATTTTTTACCCAAATGCCTTCCATTTCTCAAAGATTTGGCCAAGATCTCTTACCAAAAAGTGAAGGATACTTGAAGCTCAACATTTTCAACCGATTGGATTTTGGATTTTCGATAGGATGCTCTTGATCTAGCTTCTTTGCTTAGGGGTTTCTAGTTCCTTTTCAATACTCTCATTTATAGATAAATTTGTGGTATTCTCTTTATATAAACGCAAAATTTATATTTTTGAGCATGTTGTGGTAAATCATGAGATTTGAGGGTTTAGGGTTTGAAATATTGGGGTTTAAATTGTTGGGTTATGATTATGAGCTTATGAAATTGGGTGTATAATTAATAAAAGAGTTGGAATAAAAAGTGTTTGGGTGAAAAGCTTAATTTCTCTTAAAACCCTAGCTTGGATCATGAAGATAGATGCAGGTTTTGCTTAAATTGAAAGTGGTATTATGAAATTGGGGTGTTAAATTGTACATATACAAGTTTAATTGCATTTTGGAAATGGTTGGAAATTTATGTAAAAGTTGCGATTAAACTCTTATTGTTAATCTTTTAATTATGTTATTATATGAAGCTAAATTTTGGTAAATGAATTGTTAATGGTAGGGATCTTTCTACACTTTTATATGATATTTAGCTTATATTGTCTTTGTGTAACAATGGTGGGATTTGGAAATGTTTTAAACAAACCTAGGGTTTGGAGCATATAGTACAAAGGGGGGTTTTAGGTGTAAATAAAATTGATGTTTGTGGGGTTTGAAAATGATGATGAACTATGTCTAATTTGATGATTTTGTCACTTGAGTAATATTTAGGAAAAAGGGGGGAATTGCCTTAATTGGGTCAAACTACTATTTTGTACAAAAATTGGAATTGGCATTGGAAATGTGAAATTGAGGGGGTATTGATATGAATGGTAGAATTGGTTATGTGTTAACTTATTCTTTTGGAAGTTTTGAATAAACTATATGTTGAGATTGAATATCTGATTAGAGATAACTGTATTGGGCTATCGGTGGAGAATAGCTTTAATTGTTGTAGAAATTGCATGTAGATTAGGCAAATTGAAACTAAATCTTTGATGATTGTCATTGAATATGACCGTGGATGTATACATTGAATATGTATGTTTGTTTGGAAGTGGAAAGGCGATGTGCTTCATATTTGATTATGTTTTAAATACATTGCATATGTATGGACATTATAGCAATCCCAGTTTTCCCTTTATTGTTTAGTTGTATTCCGGACTCGGTTCCGTGGTTGATGGTTGTTGTCTGTGTTCCATTTCCATCCTTTAATTCTTGGTAATAGAGGTTAGAAATGTTTCGGGCGTGTTTCGAACAGGTTGGTTGAGCCTTGGTCCCCATTCTTGTTGCCCAGATTTTTGGTGATCCACTCGAGTGGGTCTTATTGCGCTCGAGCGGATATTGCATACTCTCAGCATTTTGTCCGTTTGCAAAAATACTGCAGATGTGTTTTTCACGCTCGAGCGTATTTCCTTACGATCGAGCGGGTCGCGCTCGAGCGGGTATCTTGCGCTCGAGCGGGTGTTCAATGTCTGTAAAAATACTGGAAGAGTGTAATCTACGCTCGAGCGGGTCTTCTTTGGCGCTCGAGCGGGTGTGTTTTGTTTATGTGTCTTGGCGATCGAGCAGGTTAAGTTTTTGTGTTTGACACTCAAGCGTCCTATTCTCCGCTCGAGCGGGTCATACGTATATCAGATCTGGACTGTGTTATTTTAAATCACTTTTTACACACACACTCTCTCTCTCTCTCTTACTTTTCAAAACCCTATTTTGAGAGTATAGCGATCCTGGTTTTTCCTCTCTTTATTTATTGTATTCCGGACTCGGTTCCGTGGATGTGTTGTTGTCTCATTCTCATTTCTATCCTTTACTCTTTGTATTTGAGTCTTGGGTTGTGTTGGGCAGGTTTGAAATAGGTTGGTTGTGCTTTGAAACCAAAGGTTGATGCCCATAATTTGGCCTTCACGCTCGAGCGGGGCTTTTGACGCTCAAGCGGGCCCTTTGTTGTTGCTTCTCCGCTCGAGCGGGCGTTTTGACGCTCAAGCGTGATTTCCTATCTCCCAGTATTTTTCTCTGCAGGTCTTCGGACGCTCGAGCGGGAGTTTTGACGCTCGAGCGTGAACCTTTGATTTTGTTACTCCGTTCGAGCAGGGAGTTTGACGCTTAAGCGGGGACCATCGCCTGCAAAACTTCTGGAAGTGTGCAATCAACGCTCGAGCGGCCTTTTGATGCTCGAGCGTGAGTCTGTGTCTGACGCTCGAGCCGGGGTTTCCATGCTCGAGCGGAGCGACTTTTATATCACTTCGAAATTTCACTTTTTGGATCACTTTTCAACATCCTTTCTCTCTCTTACTTTTCGAAAACCACCATTGGAGAGCTTCTCTCTCTAAAACCTCACATTCTCTCTAAGAAATCATCTAGCCCTAGTGATCTTCCACCTTTGGGCCTTTGTAAAAGGTGTTGATCTTGGTGTGGGCTATCTGTTGATCCAAAAATCTTGGGATTTGGAACATCTCGAAATTCTTCATCTTCTCCATTGGGTCTCATCTCTTGAGGTAGGGATAACTACTCATTCTTATGTGCTTTAACATAGATGTTGAGCTATTTGTATAGATGGTTTGATTTCGGAAGTTAGGGTTTGATATGCCTTCTATTGAAAAAAGGGGTTTTGTCTTTTTTACTCAAATATGTATAATTTGGGTCTTAAAAAGAGATTATTGATGTTGTTGATAATATTTGAGCCTTTGGGTCAATATTGAGAGAAAGGGGGAAAATGCCATGTTTGGGTATATTTGGGTCATTAGTGTAATTAATGACATTTATCATGGAATTATGAAATTGAGTTGGAAATAATAGAATTGGCATAATATGGGATGGAATGGTGGAGTTGGATTTATTAATCACTCACCTTTGAAAATTGTTGATAAATTACCTGTTGGATGTAATTATTATCTGTTTAGAAATAATTGCTTTGGGTTATTGGTGGAGGATAGTCTTGATTGTTGTAGACAATGCATGATGATTAGACAAACTGAAACTAATCAATTGAATATGTCATCGGGTATGACGGTTGGAATAATACATCAAATTTATGTATTGATTGATTATGTATATGTTATGTGTTTATATACATTGTATTGTGTGAGAGGAGATAGGGGATGTACTCCACGGTTTAGGGGAAGATAAGGGATGGACTCCTAAACCGGATATTATTTGGGAGGAGATAGGGGATGGACTCCATCGATACAGCAAATATGTGTATCTACTGAAGTATTAATACAGCAAATCTGTGTATCATATATGAAGTATGGAAGTGTTTTATTTGAGATTGATACATTAATTATGTGTATCTATTGTGAAGTATGAAGTGTTTAATTTGAGTTGTTATCTCAATTGAAATGGAAGTACTGTTGATATAAGATGTAATCTTATTTAAATTGTTTGGCCAGGTTCTGAGCCATAGTTATGAATTGAGAAATTGGATAAGAAATGGAAAATGGAATGAAACATGGATACATTTGTCATGTAATTGAAAGGGGTTATGAATTGATTTATGTGAGTTAAACATTTATCAAATGCTAATGTTTTAGTTATTGCTCATACCATGTTTAGCATATCTCTACTGGGCGTTGGCTCACCCTATATGGGACATCATTTTCAGGTACAGGTGTTATGCCACCTCCAAGGACGTAGCTTGGGAGGCTTGAGGCTGTAGACTTTTTTTGTTGTTTTTGTTGTATTACATGTACATCAAGCCAAGGACTTATTTTGTGTAGACTTAGTACTCTCCTTTTGTAACCAAATGTTGACTTGGAAAATTGTAAGCCTATAGGGCATTTACTTTTGTTGTCAACATGTAATACCTTTGTAAGAATACTCTAATGATTGTAATATGAAATCTCTTTTCTTTATCGTGAATGTATGATATTGTGGGTTTATTTTGAGAGCGTTACAGAGAGCCTCTCTCTCTAGAATACAACTTCTCTCTAAGGTTTGATCTAGTTTGAGTGATCTTCTACCCTTGTCCCTTTGTAAAAAGTGTGGGGTTTGGCTTACTCCTCATTTTGATCCGAAAATCTTGAAGTTTGGAGCACTTTGGAAATTCTTCATCATCTCCATTTGGTCTCATCTTTTGAGGTAGGGATAACTACTCATCTCTATGGTCTTTGACATAAACTTGTAGTTATTTTGAGTAAATGTTGAAACTTGGGAGTTTTGGGTGTTAGGGTTTCAAATGTGAAAAGAGGGGTTTTGTACTCTTGGCCAATACATGTGTATTTGGGTCCTAAAATGAGGTTATTGATGTTTAATGGTAAAATTTGAGCCTTGGGGTCAATGTTGAGAAAAGGAGGAGAAAAGCCCTAATTTGTTGTTATAAATTAATTTGTATAATTAATTTGGAAAGTCATGGAAATATGAAATTGAGTTGGAAATGATGAAATTGGCTCATTATGAGATAGAATGGTGGAGTTGGAATTATTAATTACTCACCTTGGAAATTGTTGATAATTTATCTGTTTGACGCATTTATTATCTGTTTAGAAATAATTGCTTTGGGCTATCGGTGGAGGATAGTCTTGATTGTTGTAGACACTGCATGATGATTAGGTGAATTAAAATTAATCGATTGAATAAGTCATTGAATGTGACGGCTGGAATAATACATCAAATTTATGTATTGATTGATCATGTATATGATATGTGTTTATAGACATTGTGTTGTGTGGGAGGAGATAGGGGATGTACTCCACGGTTTAAGAGGAGATAGGGGATGGACTCCTAAACCAGATATTATTTGGGAGGAGATAGGGGATGTACTCCACGGTTTAAGAGGAGATAGGGGATGGACTCCTAAACCAGATATTATTTGGGAGGAGATAGGGGATGGACTCCATTGATACAGCAAATCTGTGTATCATTTATGAAGTATAGAAGTGTTTTAATGTGATATTGATACAACAAATCTGTGTATCATTTGTGGAATATGGAAGTGCCTTAATGTGTTATCGATACAGCAAATATGTGTATCTATCGTGAATTACGGAAGTGTTTTGGATATGAGTTATAATCTCATTAAGTTGTTTGGCCAGGTTCTGAGCCATGTGTATGAATTGAAAATTGGTTAAGTAAAGAAAAGTAAAATGAACATGGACATTTTATCATGAAACTGGAATGTGATATATGTTAGTTTATATGAGTTAAACATTTATCAAATGCTAATGTTTTAGTTATTGCTCATATTATGTTTAGCATATCTCTACTGGGCGTTGGCTCACCCTATATGGGACATCATTTTCAGGTGCAGGTGACATGTCACCTCCAAGGACGTAGCTTGGGAGGCTTAGTGGCTGAGAGACCTTTTTGATTACTTTTTGTATTACATGTATATCAAGCCAAGGGCTTATTTTGAGTAGAGTTAGTACTCTCCTTTTTGTAACCAAGTGTTGGCTTGGAAAGTTGTAAGCCCGTAGGGCATTTACTTTTGTTGTCAACATGTAATACATTCTGTAAGAATACTGTGATTTATGAAATATGATATCTCTTTCTTGTATCATGAATGTCTGTTTATGGGTTTATTTTGAGGGCATTACAGACATTGTTTGGGAGGAGAAAGGGGTTGGACTCCACTATAATTAAGTTGGCCAGAGTGTCCTAGGTGAAAGTCTCAAAATTATACATGGGTGCCTAGCCCGCAAACGAAATATCCGTAAAATGGCAATTGTAGTGTTTGTATAGCCTACGTTTACATGGGTCCCGTTTGACAATTGCCAGCGGACGAAATATCTATGAAATGGAAGTTTGAAGTGTTTATGCTTATATGTTGTATAAATTGAAAATAATTGAGTTGTAGTCTCGATTCGGTTGTTGTGAAATAATGAAATTGACTCATGAATTAAGAATAATAAATGAACTGAAAATGAACTGAAGGAAAATGGATTAAGGATTGAAATTGGCATCATATGGGTAATTGGATTAGGGGCTAGTGATGATGAACTTAATGGATTACTTGTGGCAAAAGGGAAGATTATGAGCTTTGTTTTGTAAGTAATTGGGAAATTGAATTAAAAAGGGTTTGTGATTCTTGTGTTATGTTTGAACTCTAATCCTTTGGATTTTGATATTATGGAGTATGGTAATTGGAAATGAAATGAAATGTGTAATATTAGAATGGAAATGAAATGTGGAACATTAAAATGGAAACAAAATAAGGAATAATTTAGAATCAAGTTAATAAATTTAAGATGATGTTCTTCCTTAAATGTACTTGTTTTCAAAGAAAATTTATGGCTTTATAATGATGAGAGACTACATTTATGGTATGGAGTTTTTTTAAAGGTTCAAGTGAAATTTTAAAAAAAAAAAGATATTTTTCGTATAATATTTTGAACTTACAAAATGTCACCTTACTATATGGTGTCACTCTGCATGCATGATCATTTCTATCTATGTGTTAGCTATTATTGTAGAACTATGAGATTCCTACTGGGTATTAGTGCTCACCCCTCATTGTTTTATCCTTTTTCAGGAAGAGAATTTCGGATTCATTAGTTGAAGAGTATGGATTCCATGAACCTTTTATGTATAATTTTATCATAGATGTTAAAGGAATGAAAAATGTATCTTGTGGTTTGTAATTATTTATTTGTAGCTTCGCAGCAGAAGCTTGACATGTATTATTACAGTGTTGTTTTCAATGAGAGAGAGAACATGTATTATTATGTTTCTATCACCCAAGGGCAATAGATATTTAAAAAAAAAAAATGGACCTAAATTACAGGCTTTGGTAATGTTTTCGATTAATTAAAATGTTAGGGCGAGACATTGTGGGTTAAAAACCACCTTTTCCTTATATAATATATAGATATAGATAGATAACATCTTGAAATAGTCAAAGTTTGAGTATGTGGTTGGTTTAAATGTATAATTTAATTAATTCTCTTCTCATATTTGTATAAAAATTAACACTTATGACTACATCATTTTAAGTCAGATTATGAAAAAAAATTGAGGTCCATTTGTAAATATCCTACATATAAAAAAAATAAAATAAAAAGAAAAAGAAAGAAAAATACGTAGCTTTTGGATATGTGCTTATTAGTTTTGTTTTATGCACATAAACAATTGATGTTTCAATTTAAAAAATTAAAAAGTTAAAAAAAAATAGATTGGATTTTTTAGAGATAAAAAAGCCATCTAACTCTTCTATATACTATTTAAGATGGACTATTTAATCACATAAAAAAAACGAAATTATATTTAGAGATTATCCCTATATATTATGCTATTATGTACAACTATACCTGTAACAAATTAACTATAATATATATGAAAAATTATATTAATCTTTCATTTTTAATTAATTGAATTATAATTAACAAATAACAAATAGCAATAATGGTATAATAGGATAGAAAGAGGATAAAAATAAAGAACACGGTGATATTTAAAAGTTTTGAATTTACCTACTTATACAAAAATCTAATGTTATAATAAAATCTTGAATTCTCAATAAATTTTCACTTTTTCTATAAAATAAAATGACAATAAAAAATAAAAATTTTGATACCCATTTTTTTTACTTCAATCTTATGGTCTTCATTAAAGAAAACTAAATCCGATCAAAATCCTTGGCACAGAACGGACATAGATACTTCAATTGCATCCATAATCACCAATAATTTTTCTCCACTATGCAAACCTATAAACAAACACATAAACCTCACTAAAATCAAAATCAAAACCAAAACCAAAACCAAACCAACAGCAGAGAAAGAGAAATTAAAAAACAAATAAATTTATGGAATGAGAGAATGTTACCTAAAACAACTTAGACCTCGCCTAACCCAATCCGTTAGCTCCTCCGCCAATGCCCGCGAAATCTAGGAGTTAAGATGGCTAATCAAATTATTTTTTAAATAAGACTTGAAAATTGATTAATTTGTCCCATTATGTAAAAACCCTCACTTTGACTTAGCCATGCTTGCATACACTCCTGTATCATCTTGTCTTGCTATGATTGCCAATCTTGTTTATCTTGTTTTGTCTTGCTTTGCTTAAAGTTTTGCTTGCTTGATTTTGTTCCTTGCTTGGGGTGTAGCCGAAGTCATCTTAAGCGTAGTTCACCTCTAAACCTTTGTACTTAGGACTATTTTGGAACCACCTGGTCGACCTCCACCTTCGCCCCGGGCATGTTTGCCAAGATGTCACTGTCTAGGCCGAGGTGTTCAGAACCAAGGCCGAGGAGTGTATCATCTAGGCCGAGATGTTTTTGCACTTAGTGATCTTTGTCCTTGGGCAAGTATGGCCTAGACCGAGGTGTGGCACACCCAGGCCAAGGTGTGGCACAGCTTAATCAAGTGTCGTCCTCCCTAGTCGATGTCTTTGTTACCCTGTTGCCGAAGCTTTGACTTTAGCCGATATCATTACTTGCCGATGTGTCTTGCCTTAGCTTGCTGCATACGCTTTGTCATAGACTTGTCTTATCAATCAGTCACCTTTTGAGTTAAACCAACCCGGTGGTGCCACGTGTCTGAGCTGGAGGCTAAGTCAGCCGACAGACCTGTAAACATATCATTTTGTATCACTTTGTATCATTTGGTTGTAAGTCTTTGTTCTGGAAGAGAGAGAAACTCTAGAAGAGGGAGAGGAAGTTTTAGAGTGAGAAGGTAATTTCCAAGTGTGATCTTTGGAGTTTGAACCGTTAGATTCGAGCTTTGAGGTGAGAATCTTGATCCACTTTGATTGTTCTTGTTGACCATCTAGTTGCATTGCACGATCGGATCTGTTTTGCATGTCATGCATCGATTTGAAGTTGGTTTTGGAAGAAAAAAAAAATAGTGTTCATGTGTTCTTGAAAGAAAGTCTCATTTTTTATCCGAAAGTTTGGAACGAGAACCATGTTTTTGTGTTTGTTCTTGCATGATCTTCTTGTATGGGTACCCAGGTCTATGTTTTCGAACTCCTTGCATGAAACCTCAGATTTGGTATAAACAAGCTATGATTTCAGCATACATGTTCTTGATGTTCTTGATGATCTTGTTCCTTGCATTCTTCAAGGGAAACCCAGGCTTTCCCCGATTTCGTTTTTGAATAAGGCCATCAGGGCCACACCTCGGCGAGGAGGTGTGGGACCTCGGCAAGACCTGGACGGTACCCAGTGTGTTTGCATGGGACGAGAAAACAGTGTTTTAACTCCCAGCATGTTTTGCTTTGTTATTGACTTTGATTTGATGGGAATGCCGAGATCATTTGCATGCACGTAAAGCTTGCTTTGAGATTTGTATTTGCTATGTGATTGTAGGTCCTTGATCTTTGCTTTGAGCCTACACCCGAAGAGATCTATGTGAGTGGCATTTTTAATAAAGCTATGTTATACTGTTTTGATAGATCTTGCTTTGCTTTGTTTTGATGAAAGTATTTGTTAAGCATGAATGATTAGCCCTATTTTGATGTATCCAGTATAAGCTTTGTTTCGATGTCATCTTTGAAAAGTCCCTTGGCTGGAGGACTCTAAACTTTCACAGCACTAAGTATAAAAGTCCCTTGGCTGGAGGACTCTAAACTTTCGCAGCACTCAGTATAAAAGTCCCTTGGCTGGAGGACTCTAAACTTTCGCAGCACTAAGTATAAAAGTCCCTTGGCTGGAGGACTCTAAACTTTCACAGCACTCAGTATAAAAGTCCCTTGGCTGGAGGACTCTAAACTTTCGCAGCACTAAGTATAAAAGGATACGGTCCTTTCTTGGAAAGACTATCGTGTTAAAGCGGGCTACGGGCCTAAGTAACACAAGATCATCGTGTTACAAAGAGCTACGGGCTCAAGTACCACAAGTCCCTTGTGCTGGAGGACTATAAACTTTCGCAGTACCTTTGACTAATCGATTACGGATCGTACAATCCTTGTTTTGCCATTGACGGTTTACCGCGTGGATTTGGTTGTTCGGAAGGCTTGATTTGTATTTTGCCGATGCCAGTAAGCATCTCTTGAGACTTGTAAGCCTTGATAGATGAATACGGTTCATCTCTTGATTTGATAAAGCTTTGATGTGTTTTGTTATGAAAGGATCTCGGCTAATATTCGTATGGTTTTGGCATGTTTTGTTTTGTAAAGACTTCGGCTATATTCATGCAAAACCTTTATTACTAGTACCATTCACTGAGTATCCAAGCTCACCCTCTCTATATATATGTAGGTGATGAGCAGGACGGCGGCGACGCCTAGATGTGTTTTTGCAAAGCTCGTTTTTGGATTGTGTTTACGTCGGCTTGACTCATGCTTTTACGTCGGCATTTTTGTGTTTATGTCGGCTTTGTATTTCACGTCGACAAACCTTGAAAATCATGCTTCTTGGCTCGTATTCCCTGTATTCTGTACATGTAGGCTGAGAAGCCTTTTGATCAAGATGTAATTTGTACTTTGTTATTTATAGACTGGTTGTAAAACCATATTGATTGCCATCTCATTTGATCTATGCACAGCTCTCATGGACCACTTGTACTTTTAATTATTGCTTCCGCAATTGTAAGCCCCCTATGTATACTCTTGTGTGTGTGATTCTTGAAAGTTGGCCTTCGGTAATCTCGGGTTACTGGCCATCACGGCACCATCCTACTAGGGGCGGGTTGGGGTCGTGACACATTAAGTGATTTAAATTTTTGATAGATATACTTTAGAAAAATAAATAATTATATTTTTGTGTAGTTCCTATTTTTTTCCCCAATTTATTTAAGATAGAGTTGTGGGTTTCTATTTTTTTACATATAATTTATCTGTGGTTTCTATTTGTTTTTATTCTTATTGTTTAGGTAAGTTATGATGTGAGTTAGATATTTGATAGACATGTGAGTTTTATTGATTTAAAGTATGATGGTGAGAGATATTTTCAAATTAAATTTGTTTAGTTACTTTAAAGATTTTTAAAATTTAAAATTGGATATTAAGATCCAAAATAAAGATTTTAACTGAATAAATAAAAATCAAATTTATTGATTTTATCTATTTGTATATTTGATCTTTAGTTGTTTTTTTTTTTTATGTTAAATATAATATATAAGATATAAATAGATATCCACAACTTTCATGAAAAATATTATCTGATTTTTTGGGAAAGAGAAAACGAAGGCAAGTTTTAATGTTTTTTGTGGAAATCAGTGAGAGAGATTAGGATGGCGAGATTATGAAATATTTTTGTTATCTTCCTAGTAGAAGTCCATAAATTAATGAATAATTATTATTTCTAAAATAATTAAATAAATAAATCAACCAATATATAGCGATCTCGGTTTTGCCCCGACCTTCATTGTATTCCAGACTCAGGTTTCGTGGTTTAATATTGTATCCATGTCTTGTTTTTCTCCTTTGACTCTTTGTATTTGAGTTTTGGAACATGTTGGGCGAGTTTGGAACAGGTTGGTTGTTAGTTGGTCTAGATTGTTGTTGCTCAGATTTTGGCTTCTTCGCTTGGGCGAGGCTTCTTACGCTCGAGCGAGCCTTGTGAAATCTGCTTCTTCGCTCGAGCGAGGTTTAAAGGTTCAGCTTTTCTGGAAAGATGAAGTTCCTCGCTCGAACGAGGCTTCTTGCGCTCGAGCAAGGGTGTGCTGTAACAACCCTCGTTACCGATTACTGATTAATCACTGACCACTGATTTATTACCGATTACTGTGAAATTGAGACTGCTTGTGACTGATAATTGAAGCAACTGAAATATTGAACAGACTGATTGAAAACTGGAACTGAAGTGACTGAGTGTGCCTATTGCATTGCATTTCCATCTGTTCGACTGTTTAATTATCTGTTCGTGTGTTTACGTTTAAACTGCTAATTGAAGGCCTTATCGGCGGCTGAATCAGAAATGGATTAATGTTTTATAATCATCATAATTAATGTGATTTTATAGTGTAATTATCTGAAAACCGATTCTGTATGATTAAACTAGATTAAATAAAGCCAATTAAAGAGTTTGGCGTAATTACCATTTTGCCATTGTGAGTGGGGCCTTTGTTTATTCATCTTTGAGCCTTATACACTTGATAAAACCTATTCATCAGCCCCTTTTCTTTTGTTCCCACCGAATTTAGAGAGAGAGAAAGGGGGAGACTTGAATTCATCTTGTGTTTTGGCTTGGAACTTGAAGGAAATTGGAGTGTAGTTGCTAATTGAGCTCCTAAACCTTGAATACAAGACTTAGGTAAGGAATTCATCTTCTTATTGTTGACATTGAACAAGTTCTTGCATGATTCATGCTTCATTGTAGAACTAAGTCATGATTTAGTTCAAATATGTGGGATTCTAGCATATATCATGCATGCATGCTTGAATTGATGGGTTTTGAGTTGATTCCATGGTCAAATGCCACATGCATGTTCATAATCATGTTTAAATCCATGTTTTCATCTTGTTTTGAAAAGATTGAGCTCTTTGGAGCAAGAATTGAAGTTTTGAAATGGTTTTAATCCATGCATGTTCTATTTGAGCATTGTTCTTGAAAATGGGTTTGAAAATGGCTTTAATTGACCAACCCTTGGCCCTTGCATGTGCAAATTAGCTTTTGAAACTTGTTATACATTGAGTTTAAGTGTATTTTCCAGAATTTGGGGCCAAGAGGTTGAGTTTTGGATGGTTGAATGCTTGGTTCGAACTTGGGAGACAAATCTGGAAATTCCAGATTTGGCTTCCTCGCTCGAGCGAAGGATTCCTCGCTCGAGCGAGCCCTTTGGTTTTGCAAGCTCGCTCGAGCGAGCATCGAGCGTGGTATCGCGCGTAAAAATCGAGCATCCAGTACTTTTTCTGAGCACAGACCGCTCGAGCGAAGGACTTCTCGCTCGAGCGAGGCCTTTGATTTTGGAAGCTCGCTCGAGCGAAGGAAGGCTCGCTCGAGCGAGGTGCCTATTTCCAGCAACTTTTGAAAAATGCCTTCCAACTGTAATTTTGCATCCTCATCCCATCCTAGGCATTCTTAGGCCTAGTTTAAGGCATCTTAATGAGGATTTAGACATAGAACCACACCGAGGAAATTCAGGGATTTAATTATCGTCCTTCCCGATTGTGAAACTTAGTGTGTGTTCTATTTGTTAACTGTTTAGGGTTGGCTCTCGGGGACGCGCTCTAGCTGCTATTAGCCCAATCTCTGTGAGTAACGATTGTGTAAAGATATGTTCAAAATGGTTATCTTTTGAATACTGAACTGAACTGTTTACTGAACTGATGTTATCTACTGAATGAATGTATGTCCTATATTCTGAACTGTATTGTGGCATCCTTAGCACTTACTGTTTACTGTTACTGTTACAGAGCTCTGTCTGCTCCCTTGTGGAACCATACTGTTTACTGAATGACTGGCCATCATTACTGTTGGGTCTGTTAAGGCCCGGTCCTTTTGGACCTACTGTTTATAGGCTAATGGATGTACCACATATGACTGATTGATTGAAATACTGATTGACTGAAATACTGAAAGATTGAAATACTGTATAATGAATTGATTTCATTACTGTAAGGATATTCATTCATAACCCCTTTACACATTATGTTATTCACTGGGCTTTAGCTCACTGTTTATATATATATGTAGGTTCTCAGCAGCCAGACCGGAGCTAGGAGCGTGGGTTAGTCCCCAGTTTTGTCAAGCCAGCCTATGTGCCTCACTGCGAGGTTCCGAGACGCCATGCTATGGCTTTGGGGTTTTGTTTTCCCCTGTCTGTCTCATGTACTGTTTTGGGACCACTGTATAGACTGTTTACTGTTTAACCGTACTGTTATCGAGGGATTAGGTTCCCGTACTGAATATTGTATATGATTGTATAGACTGTACTGTTCTGAACTGTATGAATGCATGGAAAATGTTTTTGGCATACAGATTGTCACAGCTCAATGGACACTGGTTACTTACTGTATTGGCTTCCGCCAGGCCCTGTACTCTGTTTAACTGTATTACTGTTCAGCAGGCCTTCGGTAATCTCGGATTACTGGCCAGTTACGGTGCTAAACCCATAGGGCCGGGTTTGGGCCGTGACATGTGCGTCTGTGAAATACCTGAAGGTATGTATTTTACGCTCAAGTGACACTTCTTGCGCTCGAGCGAGGTCACTTGTTATGTCTGGTCGCTCAAGCGACAACTCCTTCGCTTGAGCAAGGGTCGTGTATATCACTTCGCAGCAGAGCATTTTTGTATCACTTTTGTATCAAAACCCTAGCCAAGCTCGTTCTCTCTCAAAAATACTCTCTCTCTCTCTCTCTCTCTCTATAAATACACCTTGATTTGGGGTCTCTCAACCCTAGTTCCTTTGTCAAAAAGGTAGAGCTCCTTGAGGGCTCCGTGTTGATCCGAATAAATTGTGGTGTCGGCTTGTTCGAAGTATCTCTATCTTCTCCTTTGCTCTCCTAACGTTGCGGTAGGGATATTCTACTCTTTGATATGGTTTTTAACCTAGGTTTTGGTCACTTGGTATAAATTGTGGAGTTTGGAAGGATTTGGGTAAAGCTAGGGTTTGGGCTTGAATTTTGAAAGGGGTGTTTTCTACATTGGGTTCCATATATGTAGGTGAGGCCTTGAATATGATGTTAGTTGAATATAAATGATAAAATTTGGGCTTGGAATTAATATTTGGAAAAGGGAAAAAATTGCCCTAATTTGTGTTAAATAATTATTTTATGTAAATAATGAAATTGATACGGAAAATATGAAATTGGGAGGATGTGTGAATGAATGGTGTAGTTGGATTCGATAAATCACTCACCTATGAAAAATTTGATAAATTATCTGTTTGATGGATTGTATATCTGTTTAGAACTATCTGTTTTGGGCAATCGATGGAGTATAACTGTGATTGTTGTAGAAACTGCATATGGATTAGGTGAATTGAAACTAATCATTTGAATTATGTCATTGAATATGACGGTTTGATTAAACCATTGAATAGGTGATTTGGATAGTCATTATATATGACAACATTTTTAAATACATTGTATATGTATCTTTGATTGGGAGGAGATAGGGGATATACTCCATTGTTTGGGAGGAGATAGGTGATGGACTCCATTTTAAATTAAGTTGGTCGGAGTTTCCAAGGTGAAAGTCCCGAAACCTTATATGTGTATATTTGGATGCCGATTCCCTCGGACGAGAATCTGTAACATGGCAAGAAGTTTGAAGTGTTTGAATAATGAATGTTATTGAAATGTGAATGAATGAGTTGTAGTCTCATTTGGGATTGTTTAGATAATAAGGAACTATACTTATGCATTGATTTGAAATGGATGAATGGAAATGGATTAAGATATGACTATCAATATAGAATGGTATTGGGAAGAATGTAAGTTGGCCTTAAGTATTGGGCTTCTATTTGACATTTATATCTTGGTTAAATCTCATATATTGTTTTAGTATATCTCTAATGGGCTTTGGCTCATCCTACTTGGGAAACCATTTTCAAGTATAGGTGACATGCCTCCTCCAAGGACGTAACTTGGGAGGACTTAGAAGTTGGAGGCTTTGTTTTGTTACTTTTGTGTTTAAATGTTAATTCAAGCCAAGCGCTTTACATGTATTGAGCTTAGGACTCTATTGTTGTAACCAAGTGATATCTTAGAAAGATGTAAGCCCGTAGGGCGTCTATTTTGTTGTAATCAATTAGTGTTACATGCTGTAGTTTCAAAATGAATATTTATGAAAGTATAATGCATGTAATATCACTTGTAATATAAATTCTGATGACTGAAAATATAACATTTTCTATTATGGTCATGAATCTTTTGGGTTGGATTATCCTCTTTATTTTGAGGGCGTTACACAATAGTTTTTTTAAATCTATTTTATAAATTGAAAAATCAATAAGTTTAGAATGAGAGTACGGAATTCTTAGGAGGTTTCTCATTAGAAATCTCATTTTCCTTATATAATACATAGATATAGTTATTTATATTTATTTTAGATATTTTTTTTAATAAACAAATTATTATTTTTTAATATACAAATTATTTTTAAAAAAATTTTTATAAAAATAATTTAACAATCCCATCACTAACCATAGTATATGGGAGAAGTTGAAAATGGTGTTGCAATAACTGTGAGATAAGTCAAAAAGGCTTGTGGGTTGGGAGCAATTAATAAATGACGAGGTTATTCTTTTTTATATAATATATAGATATAGTTATTTATATTTATTTTAGATATTTTTTTAATATATAAATTATTATTTTTTAATATACAAATTATTTTTAAATTTTTTTTATAAAAATAATTTAACAATCACATCACTAACCATAGTGTATGGAAGAAGTTGAAAAGGGTGTTGCAATAACTATGAGAGAAGTCAAAAAGGCTTGTGGGTTGGGAGCAATTAATAAATGCTGAGGTTATTTTTTTTTTTAAATCAAAAAATTAAAAAATTAAGATTGGAATACTGGAGCTTCCACAAGACTTGCAGGTTAGAAACCCCCTTTTTCCTTATATAATACTAGCCTATCACCCGTGCTATGCACGGAATAATTATAGATATTTATATTTATTTTAATTTTTTTAATATATAAATTAAATACATGGGGTTTGACCGAGGAGTTTGAAAAAATTTAATAAGTGTTTTTTTTTTTTTCAAAAAACAAAACAAAAAAATTAAGAGGGAAAAAAATTAAGAGCCATTTACACAATAATTACATGGGTCTCTTGGGGATGCAAAAAGTAAAGAAATTAGGATTTTATTTATTGCGTTATTCAATAGTGTAATCATTATAATCTTTGAATATAAATTAAATACATGGGGTTTGACCGAGGAGTTTGAAAGAATTTAATAAGTGTTTATTTATTTTTTTTTTCAAAAAACAAAACAAAAAAATTAAGAGGGAAAAAAATTAAGAGCCATTTACACAATAATTACATGGGTCTCTTGGGGATGTAAAAAGTAAGAAAATTAGGATTTCATTTATTGCGTTATTCAATAGTGTAATTATTATAATCTTTGAACCAATCACCAAGTCAATTTTTTTTTTAAAAAAAAATAAAAAATTAGGAAATTAGGATTGGCATGTTGGAGCTTCCACAAGCCTTGGGGTTTAAAAGACCCTTTTGCTTAATATATAGTATAGATATAGATATAGATATAGATAGATAGATAGATAGATATAGATATAGATATTTATATTTATTTTAGATATTTTTTTAATATATAAATTATTTATTTATGGATTTTTTATAAAAATAATTTAACACTCTTATCACTAACCATAATATATGGGAAAAGTTGAAAAGAGTGTTGCAATAATTATGAGAAAAGTCAAAAAGGCTTGTGGGTTGGGAGAAGTCAATAAATGCTGAGATTTTTTTATTAAAAAAAAATCAAAAATTAGAAAATTAAGATTAGAATATTAGAGCTCTCACAAGGTTTATGGGTTAGAAACCCCATTTTCCTTATATAATACTAGCATATCACCCGTGCTATGCACGGATTATGTTTACAATTATCTATATATGTGAATTGCGATTTTTAAATGTCTTCCTTTTTTTTTTAAAAATGTCTTCTTTTTTTCCTTTTTTTTATATTATATTAAAGTTTAATATTTTGATAATAATCATATGTGTTGGACTTTTCAAGAAATTTTTTTTATGCTTGTTCTTAATGCATTAAAGTGTTATTATGAGATATAATAATCATATGTGTTGGGACTTTCAATAAATTCATGTGTTGGATTTCAAAGAATTTTTTTTTATGCTTGTTCTTAATGCATTAAAGTGTTATTATGTAACGCCCTCAAAATAACAACATTAAACCCAACAACATTGACATGCATTGACATATAAAAGATCAACATCCTCCTATTTATTAGGGTAATTCATTACAAAAAGTGTTACATGTTAACAACAAAAGCAAATGTCCTACGGGCTTACAGCTTTCCAAGTTAACACTTAGTTACAAAAAGAGAGTACTAACTAAATTACACTTTAAGCCCTAGGCTTGAATCTACATGTAATACATCAAAAGAAAGTAAGACAACAAAAGTCTGTCCGCCTCTAGCCTCCCAAGCTATATCCTTGGAGGTGGCATGCTACCTGTACCTGAAAATGATGTCCCATATAGGGTGAGCCACAGCCCAGTAGAAATACACTAAACCACCTATGAACAATGACTAAAAAATTAGCAGTTGATAGATGGTCAACATTCATATTCCGACAAATATCACATTACAGTTCCGTAATACAATTCACTTTCCGCATCTTTTCAACTTTGAGTTTGAAAACGAGGCCAACACTTAGCCAAATAATTTAATGAGAATATAACTCATCTTTAAAACACTTCCGTACTTTACCGAAGATACACATTTAGTGCTGTATCAACATAACATAGAAACACTTATATATTTCACAATTGATAACGATATACATTTTAGTGCTATATCAAATCAACTTAAACACTTCCATAATCAACACTTGATACACATTGTAGTGCTGTATCAATATCACCCAAAATCCGGTTTAGAGGTCCATCCCCTATCTTCCCCTAAACTGTGGAGTACATCCCCTATCTCTTCCCACACAACACATGTATATAAACATAGATCATATACAATCCATCAATACATAAAGTTAATGTATTATTCCAACCGCTATGTTCCATAGCATGCTCAATCGATTAGTTTTAGTTTGCCTAATCATCATGCGTTGTCTACAACAATCAAGACTATCCTCCACCGATAGCCCAAAACAGTTATTTTTAAACAGAAAATAAATGCATCAAATGGATAAAATATCGACATTTCAATTAGGTGAGTGATAAATAATCTAACTACACCCTTTAATCCCATACACTTCCAATTCCAACATTCTCAATTTAAATTTCTCATTTCTCAATTAATTTATCAAAGTAATTAGGGCATTAATCCCACAAATTACATGACAACCCTAAGGTTCCATTTTTCATCCATAATCCATCATTTAACTCATTTCTCAATGCCAAACATGCATATAGGTTTATTATAAATAAAACCCCAACTTTTATAAATTTACACAAAAGCCCAAACTTCCTCAAAATTACCCAACAACTCCCAACATATCAAAATACCAAAATTCAAAGACAAAGCTCATAAAGAGGAGTAGGATATCCCTACCACGAAGTTTGAGCCCAAACGGAGATGAAGACCAAAATCCAATGTGCTCTAAATCCCAAATTTTTCAGATTAGAACAAAGCCCAAGTCACCCTCTATCTTTTTAACAAATGGCCTAGGATAGATTCACACTAGAGGGAGATGAAATCCTAGAGAGAAGACAAGTCTAGAGAGAGAGGGTCTCGGATCTAGGGTTTCAAAACAAAAGGGGATGAAAAAGTGAAGTTAAAAATCGCTGCTGCCTACTGATATAAAACAGGCTCGCTCGAGCGAAGACTTGGTCGCTCGAGCGACCAGACACAGAAAACCATCGCTCGAGCGAAGAAAGTCTCGCTCGAGCCAAAAACTCAAAGCTTCAGGTCTGCAACCCAGAAGCACGCTCGAGCGACAAAATGCTCGCTCGAGCGAGGAACTCGAAAACATACACCTCGCTCGCTCGAGCGAAGGGAATCTCGCTCGAGCCAAGAAATGCAACTCTCAGGTCCAGAACCAGACGCAGTTTCACGCTCGAGCGAAGAAACTCTGGCTCGACCCACCAGACACAAAACTCAACATCTCGCTCGAGCGAAGAAACCCTGGCTCGAGCGAAGGACCAAAATTCTGGGCAGCAACCATTTGTTCCCAAACACAACCAACCTGTAACAAACCTGCCCAACACATCCTATAACTCAAATTCAAAGTATGAAAGGATGTAAACGAGATATAAACAACTACTAATATCCACGGACACAAGTCCGGATCACTGTACAACAAGATGTAAAACCCGGGATCGCTATATATTATGAGGGTAAGACTTGGGGATTGGGAGAAGTTAATAAATGCTACGGTTTTTTTTTTTTTTTAAATCAAAAAATTAAGAAATTTAGATTGGGAGATTGGAGCTTCCACAAGGCTTGGGGTTAAAAACCCCCTTTTGCTCAATATATAGTATAGATATAGATGTGTTAGACTTTTTAAGAAATTTTTTTTATGCTTGTTCTTAATGCATTAAAGTGTTATTATGAGTGATAATAATCATATGTGTTGGGACTTTTCAAGGAATTCATATGTGTTGGATTTCAAAGAATTTTTTTTATACTTGTTCTTAATGCATTAAAGTGTTATTATGAGGGTAAGACTTGGGGGTTGGGAGAAGTAAATAAATGCTAAGGTTTTTTTTTTTTTTTTTAAATCAAAAAATCAGGAAATTTAGATTGGGAGATTGGAGCTCTCACAAGGCTTGAGGTTAAAAATCCCCTTTCACTTAATATATAACTAGCATATCACCCGTGCTATGCACGGGTTGTGTTTCACCACTTTGTCTTCTTTTTTTTTAAATGTCTTCTTTTTTTTTTTTCTTTTTGTATTATATGAAAGTTAAATATTTTGATAATAATCATGTGTTGGATTTTTCAAGAAATTCATATGTGTTGGACTTTTCAAGAAAATTTTTTTATGCTTGTTCTTAATGCATTAAAGTGTTATTATGAGGGATAATAATCATATGTGTTGGACTTTTTAACGAATTCATATGTACTTCACAGTTATTTCTATATATGTGAATTATGATTTTTAAATGTCATTTATTTGTTTATTATATTATATTAAAGTTTAATATATTGATAATAATCATATGTGTTGGACTTTTCAAAGAATTCATGTGTTGAACTTTTCAATGAATTTTTTTTATGCTTGTTCTTAATGCATTAAAGTGTTATTATGAGGGATAATAATCATATGTGTTGACTTTTAAAGGAATTCATATGTACTTCACAATTATCTATAAGCAAAAAGGGGTTTTTAACCCCAAGCCTTGTGGGAGCTTCAATCTCTTAATTTAAATTTTTTGATTTTTTGATTTAAAAAAAAAATCTTAGCATTTATTAATATCTCTCAACTCCCAAATCTTACCCTCATAATAACACTTTAATGCATTAAGAATAAGTATAAAAAAAATTCTTTGAAATCCAACACATATGAATTCCTTGAAAAGTCCCAACACATATGATTATTATCCCTCATAATAACACTTTAATGCATTAAAAACAAACATAAAAAAAAATTCTTGAAAAGACCTTTAATTCCTTGAAAATATTAAACTTTAATTATCAAAATATAATTATTATCAAAATATTAAACTTTAATATAATATAATAAAAAAAAAGACATTTAATTCTTTGAAAAGTCCAACACATATAATTATTATCAAAATATTAAACTTTAATATAATATAAAAAATGAAAAAAAGAAGACATTTAAAAAAAAAAATTTAAAAATCACAATTCACATATATAGATAATTGCAAATATAATAAAATAGGAGGGCATTCATGTCTACACGTTTTTTTTATAAGATCTCCTCCATTATAATAAGATAGCACTTTTTATTTCTCTCATCTTATCTATAATATATATTAAGCAAAAGGGGGTTTTTAACCCCAAGGCCTGTGGGAGCTTCAATCTCCTAATCCTAACTTTCTAATTTTTTGATTTAAAAAAAAAAAAAAACCTCAGCATTTATTGACTTCTCCCAACCCAACCTTAGCATTTATTGACTTTTCCCAACCCACAATCCCTTTTGACTTCTCTCATAATTATTGCAACATCCTTTTCAATTTCTCCCATAAACTATGGTTACACACAAAAATAAAAAATAAAAAAGATAAGAATTTAATTATAGATCTCAAAAAGATATAATATCTAAATTTGAATTATGATTTAATAATATAATTATGTATTTTTTTTTTATGTATATCTATCAAAATTTTAAATCACTTAACGGGACAAATTAATCAATTTTCCAAAATGATTGATTTTTAATTTACAAAATAGATTAAAAAAACTATTGACTGATTTATTTATTTAATAACAAAAATATTTTATAATCTCTCTCTCCTAATCTCTCTCACAAATTTTCAAAAAAAAATATTAAAACTTGCATTCATTTTCTTTTCTCCCAAAAATCAGATAGAAGCTCCAATCTCCTAATCCTAATTTTCTAATTTTTTGATTTAAAAAAAAAAACCTCAGCATTTATTGACTTCTCCCAACCCAACCTCAGCGTTTATTGACTTTTCCCAACCTACAATCCCTTTTGACTTCTCTCATAATTATTGCAATACCCTTTTCAATTTCTCCCATACACTATGGTTACACACAAAATTTTTTTAAAAAAAGATAAGAATTTAGCTATAAATCTCAAAAAGATATAACATCTAAATTTGAATTGTGATTTAATAATATAATTATGTATTTTTTTTTATGTATATCTATCAAAATTTAAATTACTTAATGGGACAAATTAATCAATTTTATAAAATTATTGATTTTTAATTTACAAAATAGATTAAAAAAACTATTGACTGATTTATTTATTTAATAACAAAAATATTTCATAATCTCTCCCTCCTAATCTCTCTCACAAATTTTCAAAAAAAAATATTAAAACTTGCATTCATTTTCTCTTTCCCAAAAAATCAGATAATATTTTCTATTAAAGTTGTAGATATTTACCTATATTTTATATATTATATTATAACATAACAAAAAAAAACTAAAAAACTAAAAAAAAATCTTTAAAGTTTATCTAAATAAACTTTAAATCAATAAAACTCACATGTCTATCACATATCTAACTCACATCATAACTTACCTAAATAATAATAATTAAAAATAAATAGAAACCACAGATAAATTAAATTTAAAAAAAAAAGATAATCACAACTCCATTTTAAATAAATTGAAAAAAAAATACCCGAATAGAAACCACACAAAAATAAAAATAAAAATAAAAAGATATATCTATCTATCTATCTATATCTATACTATATATTAAGTAAAAAGGGGTTTTTAACCCTCAAGGCCTATGGAAGTTTCAATATCCCAATCTAAATTTTTTATTTAAAAAAAAAAAACTCAGCATTTATTAATTTGGTCAAAATCTCCTTATTAGCATTTATTAACTTTTTTCAATCCACGTATCTTTCCACATGCCTGCAATTATTGATTTGGTCAAAATCCCCTGATCAGCATTTAAAATCCCCTTATACAAATAATTATAGATACAATTCGTGTATAGTTACTGCAGTATCCTTTTCAACTTCCTCCATACACTATGGTTAGTGATAAAAAAAAAAATCTTAAAAAACATAATTTATATGTTAAAAAAATTCTAAAATAAATATAAATATGTATAATTATCTCGTGCATAATACGGGTGATAGGCTGGTAATTGATAATCGTAATGTAACAACTAATAATTTTTCTGTATTCACATGAAATTTGTAAGACGGCAGGCAACCTGTCTGTAGTGGAAGGTGACGTGGCAGGTCCATTTTTAGACCAATGAGGGGGAGTGTCTTGGCGCGAAAGTGTTTTTGGGAAAAGGAAAAAAAAAAAAAAAATTCCTTTCTCTCTGACCTCATTGGCTAGGTTAATAGCTGATATATAAATTAAATTAATTAATAATTAAGAAATGGATTATTTACCAATAAATCCTACTTTACAAACTGTTATACCAAATAGTCCCATTTTTATTCTATTCTACCAAATAGTCCTGCTAGTGGGTTGATTTGATCCTTTTTGTTTTTTTTTTTTTCATTTTTGTTTCACTGTGTGACGAGAGTACCCTTTCATTGATTTACAAACTGTCATTTTTGTTTTACTGATTTGGTCACACTTTCATTCCGGTGTGGCACACCCTCACAGATTCGTGTGTGTATGTATTAGTGTGTGTGTGTGTGATGAAGCCATCTGTGTGTGTGCGTGTATCAGTCTATTCGATGTGTTCAATGTATCAATGCGGCACACCCTCAGAGATTCGTGTGTGCTGTGTGTGTGTTTCATTGTGTGTGTGTGTGTGTGTGTGTAGGTGGGTGTGTTCGTCCAAGCAGACACCACCACATTCAAAAGAGTAGTCCAAATGCTGACCGGATCATCAGAAACAGCAAAACAAGCCTCGAAACCCTCCTCCGATCCACCACCACAGTCCTCCAAAAACTACATACCCCCAATCAAAACAGGACAAAAAAAGCAAGGATTCAAGCTCTACGAGAGAAGGAACAGCCTGAAGATGATCAGCCATTTGATTCAGAGTTCTGGGTTTTTGATCGGAAACCCTGAGATCTTATCGCCGAGCATACTAGGGTTTTCATCGCCGGTTTTGAGTCCTGTGATGCCATTGATTGAAGACCCATTTAGCAAGTCTTGTTCGTCATCGATTGGGAGTTCTTCTTCGGAGGAAGAGAAAGCGATTGCAGAGAAGGGGTTTTACTTGCACCCATCGCCCAGAACTATGACGCCGACAGGATCGGAGCCACCGCAGCTTTTGCCTCTGTTTCCGGTGACATCGCCCAGAGTTTCAGAGTCGTTATCTTCTTGAAGATGATGATGAAGAAGAACAAATGGGAATCGTTGTAATGTAACTATGAGGATTTGTTTTTGTGCGGTTGTTGAATGGGTTTGGATTGGAGGAGAGTTTTTTCGAGAGAGACAGAAAGAGTTTTTCTTTGATGAATGTGTGTGTGTCTGCCTATGTGAACCCCCAAACACACCAACCCAGCCCAATCCAAAAACCCCTTACAGCGCTTTGCCATTCTGTGACACCCTCCAAATGTATCACATGCCACACATCACACATCCAATTACTAATTATGCACGTGAGACACACATGTACCACACCTAATTTTTTCCCAACAGCCTTATTAATAAGGGTTAAATGAGGGTAATTATGTCCCTCACAATTGAATGGGACTAAACGGTTTAGTAGAATAAAAATGGGACTAATTGGTTCATAAGTTCAAATTTTGGGATTTATTGGTAAATCTCCCTTAAGAAATTAGCACAGGTTAATGTAAACTTATTAATAGGAGTAATATATATATCTATACTATATATTAAGTAAAAGAGAGTTTTTAACTTCAAGCCTTGTAGGAGGTCCAATCTCCTAATCTAAATTTCTTAATTTTTTTATTTAAAAAAAAAAAATCTGAGTGTTTATTAACTTCTCTCAACTCCTAAGTCTTACCCTCGTAATAATACTTTAATGTATTAAGAACAAGTATAAAAAAAATTCTTTGAAATCTAACACATATGAATTCTTTAAAAAGTCTAAACACATATGATTATTATCCCTCATAATAATACTTTAATGTATTAAGAACAAGTATAAAAAAAATTTCTTGAAAAGTCCAACACATATGATTATTATCAAAATATTAAACTTTAATATAATATAACAATAATAAAAGATATTTAATTGCTTGAAAAGTCCAACACAACACATATGATTATTATCAAAATATTAAACTTTAATATAATATAATATAATAATAAAAAAAAGATATTTAATTGCTTAAAAAGTCCAACACATATGATTATTATCAAAATAATAAACTTTAATATAATATAAAAAAGAAAAAAAAGAAGACATTTAAAAATCACAATTCACATATATAGATAATTGTAAACATAATCCGTGCATAGCACGGGTGATATGCTAGTAATCTATATATATATATATTATCTATACTATATATTAAGCAAAAGGAGATTTTTAACCCCCAATATAGCGGTCCCGGGTTTACCCCTTGTTGTATAGCGATCCGGACATGTGTCCGTGGATGTTGATAGTTGAGTATTGTCTTGTTTACATCCTTTCTTGCTTTGTAATTGAGTTATAGGATGTGTTGGGCAGGTTTGTTACAGGTTGGTTGAGCTTAGGAACCAAGTCTAGTTGCCCAGGTTTTGGCTGGTCCGCTCGAGCGGAAGTGTGTACGCTCGAGCGGAGAGGTTGTTGTTGCTTGTACGCTCGAGCGGGGATTTTGGAGCTCGAGCGGAGAATGCACCCGTCCAGTATTTTCGTGCACCTGCAAAACTTCTGCAAGTGTGGTTTCTACGCTCGAGCGGGTTTGGTGCGCTAGAGCTGGTTGCGCTCGAGCGGGGATGTTGCGCTCGAGCGGACAGTGTGTTTTTGGTGTGAGTTCTGGGAGGGGGAGACCTGAGCTCGAGCGGGCTGGAATCTACGCTCGAGCGGACGAACTTTGTGTCTGTGTCTTGGCGCTCGAGCGGACAATGTTGCGCTCGAGCGGACCATGTTTTTGTGTCTTTACGCTCGAGCGGACCTGTCGTATAACTGAGTGGGACTGGGCATTTTAAATCACTTTTTGACTTATCTTCTCTCTCTTACTTTACCCAAAACGCCATTTTCAGAGCTTCTCACTCAAAAACCTTAACTTCTCTCTAAGTATTGATCTAGCTAGGGTGTTTTGCTCACCTTTGGTCTTCACAAAAGGGGTGTTGATCGTCGAGGGCGTTCTTTTGATCCGAATAGTTTGGTGTTTGGAGCATTTTGGTTTTGGGTCCTTCTCCTTTGGAACTCATTCTTTGAGGTAGGGATATCCTACTCCTCTTTATGAGTTTTGTCTTTAAATTTTAGCATTTTGACATGTTGGAAGTTGTTGTGTAATTTTGGGAAACTTTGGGCCATTGTGTAATTTTACAAAAGTTGGGGGTTTTCATCTATGATAAACCTAGAAGCATATTTGGTATAGAAACATGGAATTAATGTTGAAACATTAAGGAAATTGGGACCTAAGGGTTGTGATGTTAATTATGGAGAATGCCCTAATTACATTGATTAATTAATTTGGATAATTAATTGTATTAATTTGTGATGTATATAATTGTTGTTTATATGCATTGTGTTGTGTTGAAGGAGATAGGGGATGTACTCCACGGTTTAGGGGAAGATAGGGGATGAACCTCTAAACCGGATGTTGTTGGAAGGAGATAGGGGATGAACTCCGTAGATAGAGCTGGTATGCTTATCTAGAAATGTGTTGACAGAGCGTATATGCTTGTCTTTGGAAGTATTGATGAAGTGAAAAGTGTTGGCATGAGTGTTTGTCTCATGTGTGATGTTTGGCCAGGTTCTGAGCCAAGGTTATGAAATGGCAAGTAAAAAGAAAAGAAATGGAAATGAAAGGAAATATAGACTTAAGTGTCTTGGAATTGTGTTATGTTATGAATGAATGTAAAAGTGTTGACCATCTATCAACTGTTAATCTTTTAGTCATTGTTCATAATTGGTTTAGTATATTTCTACTGGGCTGTGGCTCACCCTATATGGGAACATCATTTTCAGGTACAGGAAGTATGCCACCTCCAAGGACTTAGTTGGGAGGCTAGTGGCGGACAGGCTTTTTGGTTGTCTTTCCTTTTGTTGTATTACATGTAAATTCAAGCCAAGGACTTTATGTGTAAATGAGTTAGCACTCTACTTTTGTGTAACCAAGTGTTAACTTGGAAAGCTGTAAGCCCTTAGGGCATTTGCTTTTGTTGTTAACATGTGATACTTTTTGTAATAATACTCTGGTGAATGGAAAGATGTGGACCTTTTATATATCATAGCATGTCTATATTGTTGGGATTAATGTTATTATTTTGAGGGCGTTACACCCAAGGCATGTGAGAGCTTCAATATCTCAATCTGAATTTTCTATATTTTTTATTTTTTATTTAAAAAAAATCTCAACATTTATTGATTTGGTCAAAATCTCTTGATCAACATTTATTAAATTTTTTCAATCTACATGTCTTTCCATATGCCTGCATTTATTGATTTGGTCAAAATCCCCTAATCAGGATTTAAAATCACATTATACAAATAATTATAGATACAATCCATGCATAGTTACTACAGTATCTCAGCATTTATTGATTTGGTCAAAATCTCCTGATCAACATTTATTAAATTTTTTCAATCCATATGTCTTTCCATATGCCTGCATTTATTGATTTGGTCAAAATCCCCTAATCAGGATATAAAATCCCATCATACAAATAATTATAGATACAATCCATGTATAGTTACTACAGTACCCTTTTCAATTTCTCCCATACACTATGGTTAGTGATAAGATTGTTAAATTATTTTTATAAAAAATCTTTAAAAACATAATTTATATATTAAAAAAAATCTAAAACAAATATAAAATATCTATAATTATCCCGTGCATAGCACGGGTGATAGGCTAGTTTCTATATATGTGAATTGTGATTTTTAAATGTCTTTTTTTTTTATTATATTATATTAAAGTTTAATATTTTGATAATAATCATATGTGTTGGACTTTTCAAAGAATTTTTTTTATACTTGTTCTTAATACATTAAAGTGTTATTATGAGTGATAATAAACATATGTGTTGAGACTTTTCAAGGAATTCATGTGTTGGACTTTTTAAGGAATTTTTTTTATGCTTGTTCTTAATGCATTAAAGTGTTATTATGAGGGTAAGGCTTGGGGGTTGGGAGAAGTTAATAAATGCTATTTTTTTTTTTTTAAATCAAAAAATCAAAAAATTTAGATTGGGATATTAGAGCTCCCACAAGGCTTGGGGTTAGAAACCCCTTTTTCCTTAATATAGATTTAATTTATATTTGTTTTAGATTTTTTTAATATATAAATTATGTTTTTTAAGATTTTTTATAAAAAAAAATTTAACAATCTTATCACTAACCATAGTGTATGGGAGAAATTGAAAAGGATACTGTAGTAACTATACACAGATTGTATCTATAATTATTTGTATGAGGTGATTTTAAATGTTGATCAGGAGATTTTGACCAAATCAATAAATGTAGGCATGTGGAAAGACATGTGGATTGAAAAAATTTAATAAATACTGATCAAGAGATTTTGACCAAATCAATAAATGTTGAGTTTTTTTTTTAAATAAAAAATAAAAAATTTAGCAAATTTAGATTGGGATATTGAAACTCCTATAGGCCTTGGGGGTTAAAAATCCCCTTTTTCTTAATATATAGTATAGACTATGTTTTTTAAGATTTTTTTCTTATCACTAACCATAGTGTATAAGGGAAGTTAAAAAGGGTACTGGAATAACTATATATGAATTGTATCTATAATTATTTGTATGAGGGGATTTTAAATGTTGATCAGGGGATTTTGACCAAATCAATAATTGTAGGCATGTGGAAAGATATGTGGATTGAAAAAAGTTAATAAATGCTGATCAGGAAATTTTGACCAAATCAATAAATGTTGAGTTTTTTTTTTTTTTAAAATAAAAATTTAAAAAAAATTCAGATTGGGATATTGAAGCTCCCATAGGCCTTTGGGGGTTAAAAACCCTTTTTTCTTAATATATAGTATAGATATAGATAGATAGATAGATATATCTTTTTATTTTTATTTTTATTTTTATTTTTATTTTTGTGTGGTTTCTATTCGGGTATTTTTTTTTTAATTTATTTAAGATGGAGTTGTGGGTATCTTTTTTTTTTGAATTTAATTTATCTGTGGTTTCCATTTGTTTTTAATTATTATTATTTAGATAAGTTATGATGTGAGTTAGATATGTGATAGACATGTGAATTTTATTGATTTAAAGTTTATTTAGATAAACTTTAAAGTTTTTTTTTTTAGTTTTTTAGTTTTTTTTTTTTTTTTGTTATGTTATAATATAATATATAAAATATAGGTAGATATCTACAACTTTAATAGAAAATATTATCTGATTTTTTGGGAAAGAGAAAATTTGTGAGAGAGATTAGGAGGGAGAGATTATGAAATATTTTTGTTATTAAATAAATAAATCAGTCAATAGTTTTTTTTAATCTATTTTGTAAATTAAAAATCAATAATTTTGAAAAATTGATTAATTTGTCCCATTAAGTGATTTAAAATTTTGATAGATATACATAAAAAAAAATACATAATTATATTATTAAATCATAATTCAAATTTAGATGTTATATCTTTTTGAGATCTATAGCTAAATTCCTATCTTTCTTTTTTTTTAATTTTTGTGTGTAACCATAGTGTATGGGAAAAATTGAAAAGGGTGTTGCAATAATTATGAGAGAAGTCAAAAGGAATTGTAAGTTGGGAGAAGTCAATAAATGCTGAGGTTGGGTTGGGAGAAGTCAATAAATGCTGAGTTTTTTTTTTTTAAATCAAAAAATTAGAAAATTAGGATTAGGAGATTGGAGCTCCCACAGGCCTTGGGGTTAAAAACCTCCTTTTGCTTAATATATAGTATAGACTAGCCTATCACCCGTGCTATGCACGAGATCATTATAGATATTTATATTTATTTTAATTTTTTTTAATAAATAAATTATGTTTTTTAAGATTTTTTATAAAAATAATTTAACAATCTTATCACTAACCATAGTATACAGGAGAAATTAAAAAGGCTACTGCAGTAACTATGCATGAGTTGTATCTATAATTATTTACATGAGGGGATTTTAAATGTTAATCAGGGATTTTGACCAAATCAATAAATGCAGGTATGTGGATTGGAAAAAGTTAATAAAAGCTGATCAGGGGATTTTGACCAAATCAATAAATGCTAAGTTTTTTTTTTTAAATAAATCTTTTTTTTTATTTTTTAAAATTTCTTTTTTTTTATTTTTTATATTATATTAAAATTTAATATTTTGATAATAATCATATGTGTTGGACTTTTTAAGAAATTAAATGTCTTCTTTTTTTATTATATTATATTAAAGTTTAATATTTTGATAATAATCATATGTGTTGAACTTTTTAAGAAATTTTTTTTCATGAGGGGATTTTAAATGTTAATCAGGTATTTTGATCAAATCAATAAATGCAGGTATGTGGATTGGAAAAAGTTAATAAATGATGATCAAGGGATTTTGACCAAATCAATAAATGCTAAGTTTTTTTTTTTTTAAATAAAAAATTTAGAAAATTAAGATTGAGAGATTGGAGCTCCCACAAGGCTTGAGGTTTAGAAACTCCATTTTTCTTAATATATTTACAATCTATACTATATATTAAGCAAAATGGGGTTTTTAACCCCCAAGACCTATGGAAGCTTCAATATCCCAATCTGAATTTTTAAAATTTTTTATTTAAAAAAAAAAACTCAGCATTTATTGATTTGGTCAAAATCTCCTAATTAGCATTTATTAACTTTTTTCAATCCACATATCTTTCTACATGCCTGCAATTATTGATTTGGTCAAAATCCCCTGATCAGCATTTAAAATCCCATTATACAAATAATTATAGATACAATTCGTGTATAGTTACTGCAGTACCTTTTTCAACTTCCCCATACACTATGGTTAATGATAAGAAAAAAATCTTAAAAAACATAATTTATATATTAAAAAAAATTTAAAACAAATATAAATATCTATAATTATCCCGTGCATAGCACGGGTGATAGGCTAGTTATCTATATATGTGAATTGTGATTTTTAAATGTCTTTTTTTTTTTTAAATGTCTTTTTTTTCTTTTTTATATTATATTAAAATTTAATATTTTGATAATAATCATATGTTTTGGACTTTTCAAGGAATTAAATGTCTTCTTTTTTTTATTATATTATATTAAAGTTTAATATTTTGATAATAATCATATGTGTTGAACTTTTCAAGAAATTTTTTTTATGCTTGTTCTTAATGCATTAAAGTATTATTATGAGGGATAATAATCATATGTGTTGGGACTTTTCAAAAAATTCATGTGTTGGATTTCAAAGAATTTTTTTTATGCTTGTTCTTAATGCATTAAAGTGTTATTATGAGGATAAGACTTGGTGGTTGGGAGAAGTTAATAAATGCTAAGGTTTTTTTTTTTCAATAAAAAAATCAAGAAATTTAGATTGGGAGATTGGAACTCCCACAAAGCTTAGGGTTAAAAACTCCCTTTTGCTTAATATATAGTATAGATATAGATACAAGTTTCATTTCTTATTAAAAGTTGTAAGATTTGGTGAGAAAGTCGTAACATATTCGGAGAAATAATGTCAATTGATTGGTTTGTTTTTTATAATACTAAGATTGATCTTAAAAAACATTTCCACTAATAATTGTATATTAGATACTTTATTTTCCTAATCATCCAAACATGATAACGAGGAAATACCATCACATCCAAATAAAGCCTTAATGAATGTACGACATGATGATGTATAAATGTTGGAAAGTTATTGTTAGACTTATTTATTTTCATGATTTATTTAGTTATGTTTTAATTTATTTGAAAGAGAAAAATAGAATTCAAAATTTATTTTGATGATTTATTTGAAATAGAAAAATAGAATCAAAATTTATTTTGTCCCATTATTTCTCACCTAAACCTTTATCATAAATGTTATTAGAATGTATTTAATATTTGATTAAATCAGGAGTTCAAACAGCCCAAAATAAAGGTTCAAACAGCCTAGGACAGCAGCAGTCCAAAAGGTTCAAGTGGAAGATATTCAAATTAGTAATGATGGAAGTACAACGGCTATAAACGGCTATAAAGGTTCAAAAGGCCAAAAGGTTCAAAAGGTTCAAGTGGAAGATATTCAAATTTGTAATGATGGAGTGGAAGATATTCAAATTGGTAATGATGGAAGTACAACGGCTATAAACGGCTATAAATTCAAATGATTACAACGGCTATCAACGGCTATAAACGATTATAATTTTCATTATATATACCAAAGCCTCTAATGTAAACAAGTTACAAAAAAGCTGAAAATATTCTTTGATCTATAATCACTCACATCCTCTCTCAGAAATTATACACTGAGCCTTATAACTTTGAGCCTTATGGCTTTAAGCTTATCTTTCCTGTGTGAGATTTACAGAAAAATCAAAGCTTCATTTTATATATCTATCTTTGAGAGAGATTTATTGTAAGCTTTCTTTGAAAGCAAAAATACCATTACATCTTGTAAAAGTGTTGCAAACACTGTGTTCTTGAAATCTTGAGAGTGATTGTGAATCACCTAAGATTTGCAAGGGTTTGGGCTTGTGAAGTCTGTGTAAAATCCATGGAGGATTGCTCCATTTGTAAAGAGGCAGCTAGCACCCCTGTGAAGCTAGAAGATAGTAGAAAATCTCAAGTGAAGCTTGAGGAGTGGATGTAGGCTTGGTTGAAGCCGAACTACTATAAATCTGTTTGTCTCGTCTTCCCTAATCTCTTTACTTTCATACTACTGCTATAACTATCTAATATTCATGTGTTAATCATTTGATTTACTCTGTATGTTAGTTATACTTCATTGTTAGTTTGCTTGATCATTTACTGCTAAGTTCATCATTGTGCTTGTTAATAATTTGTTGTACTAGTAGTTAATTTTATTGTGGTATTATTAATTTTATTTTGTAGAAACCTAATTCACCCCCCCTCCCCTCTTAGGTTGCTTTTTGGGTAACAGTTATTTTATTTATGGGTTCAATTTTTTTTATATTTACATCACATAGAGAACTTAAGAGGCCCCATGAGACCTGTCATGAGTTTCATTTTAATAATTCAAACTTTTCATTCTATAGGGCTCTTATTACATATTATTCATGAAGAAAATTATGTTCATTCGATAATTATAACCTTTTTTTTAGTGTTTGCCTCTAAAAAATAGATGGTTTATTTTCAAATATATATATTTGTTGTCCATTTTTTCCGAAGATAAATGCGATAAAATGAAAAGGTTATGATTATTGAATCGAACTAATTATTTTTAAAGATGATACATATCAAGGGTCTTATAAAATGAAACTGTTGGATCATTAAAACAGACCCGTGGTAAGCTCTATGGGCCTTTCAACTTCTCTGATATATATATCTCATTTCGGGAACGAAATTCTTTAAGGGGGAAAGGTTATAGCGATTCCGATTTTCCCCCGTCATATAATGTGTTTCGGACTTAGGTTCCAGGGTTGGTTGTTGTTGTCTATATCTTGTTTCCGTCCTTTAATTCTTTATATTTGAGTTGTGGGATGTGTTGGGTAAATTCGGAACAGGTTGGTTAAGTGTTGGAACAAATGGTTGTTGTCCAGCGAGGCTTTTTGTGCTCGAGCGAGCCTTGGGTTTTTGCTTCTTCGCTCGAGCGAAGGTTCTTGCGCTCGAGCGAGCTTTATGTGATGTGTCTATTCGCTCAAGTGAGCACTCTTGCGCTCGAGCGTGCATCTGCGTCTTTGAAAAACCTAAAGGTTGGTATTCTTCGCTCGAGCGAGCGAGCTCTATGTTTTGTGTTCCTTTGCTCGAGTGTGCGTCTGGGTTGCAGACCTGAAGCTTTGAATTGTGCGCTTGAGTGAGGCTTCTTGCGCTCGAGCGAGATGTTTGTTGTGTCTGGTCGCTCGAGCGAGCCTTGTGTATATCAGTTCGCAGCAGCGTGTTTTCACACCATTTTTTTGAACCTCTTCTCCACTCCAAACCCTAGATCCGACTCTCTCTCTCTCTCTACACACTCCTTCTCTCTACAAATGCACTTGATCTAGAGGGTTTCTACCCTACTCCCTTTGTTAAAAGGCTAGAGTATCTCGTGGGCTATCTTTTGATCCGAAAAAGTGTGGATTTGGAGCACTTTCAAGTTTCTTCTTCTTCTCCTTTGGGCTCCTAACTTCGAGGTAAGTATGATCTACTCCTTACTATGGGTTTTAACATAAATGTTGGTCATTTTGTATAGATGGTAATGTTTGGGAGTTTTGGGCAAAATTAGGGTTTGATTTGAAATTATAAATGAGGGGTTTTATATTTTGGGGCTCCATGTGCCTGTGAGACCTTGATAATGGGTTAATAGTATATTATGGGTGAAATTTGGCCTTGAGTGCAATATTTGAGGAAATGGGAAGATTTTCCCTAATTGGGATTAAATACATGATTTAGTGGAAATATGAAATTGGTTTGGTAATTATGAAATTGGGAAAAATGGTGATGTAATGGTGTAGTCGGATTGATAAATCACTCACCCATGGAAAAGTTTATAAATTATCTATTTGATAAATTTATTTATCTATTTAGAGATAATTGTTTTAGGCTATCGGTGGAGGATATCCATGATTGGTGTAGAACTGCATAATGATTAGGTAAATTGAAACTAATCAACTGAATTATGTCATTGAATATGACGGTTGGATTAACACATTGAATATGTGCTTTAATTGATCATTGTATATGATAACGTGTTTAAATACACTGCATATGTATTATTGTTTGGGAGGAGATAGGGGATGTACTCCATTATTTGGGAAGAGATAGGGGATGTACTCCATTGTTTGGGAGGAGATAGGGGATGGACTCCATTGATAACTAAGTTGGCCGGAGTATCTAGGGTGAAAGTTCCGAAATCTTATATACATCTAAATGATGTTGATAATTGAAGTGTTGTTAATATGAGTTGTAGTCTCATTTTGAATTGTTGATGAATTGAAGCGTTGTCTTTATGAGTTGTAGTCTCATTTGAATTACTTGAATAAACGAACCATGTCGATAAAGTGAATTGGAAATAGAAATAAAACCGGGTTAAAAGATGAATATCAATGTTGATGGGTTATAAAAATGGTGTAAAGCGATGTACATGTGTTGAACATTTTTCAGATGCTAATGTTTTAGTTATTTCTCATATTTGGTTTAGCATATTTCTACTAGGTTTTGGCTCATCCTACTTGGGACACCATTTTCTGGTACAGGTGACATGCCGCCTCCAAGGTCTTAGCTTGGGAGGCTTAGGAGGCTTAGGAGTTGAGGGCCCCGTTTTGTTATTTTTGTTTTGGTGATTATATGTAAATCTAAGGCGAGGGCTTTACTTGTAAAAGAGTTAGAACTCTTCTTTTGTGTAAACCAAGTAACAACTTGGAAAGATGTAAGCTCGTGGGGCACTTTATTATTTGTAAACATTTGTTACTTATATGAAATACCCTTTTGTAATATTAACTCTGATGTATGTATGGAAATGTGATTTATCTATCACGTATATAGAAGTGTTAGATGATGGGATTATGTATTATTTTAAGGGCGTTACATGTTGAGATGTATACGTAAAATAAACTAAACTTTTTATTTTTTGAGCATTGGATTATTCTCTCTAGTTAGGAGAGAAGCCATTCTCTTTATGTTTTTGGAGCTTGGCAATAACTATGCATATGCAAAATCAAATGAATCAATGCATAACATGATGATGTATAAAGGAGGTATTTTTATTTTTTTTAAAGGTTCTCTGTCATTTTAATATTTTTATTTTAAATTGCCCTAATTGTGTTTTGGCAAATAATTTAGGAGTTGGGATTGACAAGGGAAATAGAGATGTTAGAAGAGTACAGAAGGATGGTAGAGAAGCTGCCAGAACTTGAATTGACAGAGAGAACCAAGAAGCTTAGGCAAGCCTGCTTCAAGGCCAATCACAAGAAGAGAAAGTCTCTTACTTCTCTTTCTAATTGAATCTTTGATATAATACACAGTTGTTTTATGGAGAGAGAGAGTAGGGGTCTTGTGTCTTTTGTTTTTTTGAACAGGGTGTCTTGTTTTAGTGGTTGTCTTTTTTGTAATTACCACAGAGCAATGTCCACATTTATATCTCCAATTTCATGTCTTATGACCAAGCATATCACCTGTGCTATGCACGAAATTAGATTTTAAAAAATTATTTATGATTATGTCAAACATATTTTTAAATTATTAGTATAAAATATACATAATTTTGAAAGAAAATATTGATGTCTTATAATTGAAGTAATGAAAATGAAAATTTATTATATTTGTTCGAAATTCACTGAATAAATAAGATATATTAAACTAAAATCTAAATTATTGTGGGTCTTCTATCAACATTCCTGCATTATCAACATGATAGTTAGTATTATAATTAATAAACAACACATATATTATGTTCTTATAAAATATTATAAAGTAAAAATATTATACTTACATATTATATATAATTTTTTTACCTTGTAAAAGGTATAGACATTTTTCAGACTAATTTATATTTAAAACAAAGTTCACGCATGATGCACAATCTAGTTAACGTAGCATTATTGGTACAGGTATGATAAATGCATAGGCACAGTCTTAGCATGACGCAATATAATCTTGGGCAAATTACATATACCTCCTTCAAGATTTAGCTAAATTACAGATACCCCCTTGAGGTTTCAAAAATTACAGATACCCCCATGAGGTTTATATTTTCATAACAAATTGCCCCCTAATTTGTTATGAAAATATAACCTTCAAGGGGGTATCTGTAATTTCTCAAACCGCAGGAGGGTATCTGTAATTTTACTAAACCTCGAGGGGGGTATATGTAATTTGCCCGATAATCTTTAATCATTCTAACTCCATTATCCTATAAAAATTTGGAATTATATCATTTTGTTTGAAAATGTAAGAATAAGTTATTTATAATAAATTTTATAATTTCCTACCTTTGATATCATATTTTTCAAATATGAGGATTGACATCGCAAGATAAACTCTGTCCGTTTATCTTGAACAGCGAGATTTATTGAACCAGTACTGTCTTTGACCACAATGTTAACATTATATCTATAAAAATAAAAAACTTGTTAAAAGGAAATATTGTACCTAATAAAAAATTAAAACACTTGTTAAGTTTGAATTATTACATATCAATTATTTACCTAAAGAAAATTACCTCGTTATAATATCAGTATCATTATGTATGCAGTAACGACAAATAATATGATCATAATGATATTGAACTTTTTGATAATAGTGTAATTTTTTAATAAAATTACAATAGAAGGCTTGAAAAGGGTGTAATTTCCTAATTACAGTGTATTTTTGTTTTCACTTTTTTTTTGCAATTGTAACCTGCTGTCACGCCCTCAAAATAATACATAAAACCCCACATTCTTGACATGCATTGATATAAGAGAAATAAACACTTTTCCATTTATCAAAGTAATCCTTACAAATGTATTACATGTTGACAACAAAAGTAAATGCCCAACGGCTTACAACTTTCCAAGTCAACACTTGGTTACACAAAAGAGAATACTAACTCACATCATATTAAGCCCTTGGCCTGAATTTACATGTAATACAACAAAAACAAAAACAAAAAATAACAAACAACAAAAAGAGTCTTCAACTCTCAAAACCTTCCAAGCTATGTTCTTGGAGGTGGCATATCACCTGGACCTGAAAATGATGTCCCATATAGGGTGAGCCACAGCCCAGTAGAGATATACTAAACCAAATATAAGCAATGACTAAAACAATAGCATTTGATAGATGGTTAATACACATAAACCAGTTATATCACAATACAGTTCCATGACGCTTGGGTCCATGTTACATCTCACCTTACTTTACTTATCAACTCATTTCATAAACATGGCTCAGAATCTGGCCTGATAATTTAAATGAGATTACATCTCACATTAATAGTATATCTGTCACGCCCTCAAAATAACACATAAAACCCATCATTTTAGACATGCAATAATGTACGAGAAATAAACATCTTTCTATTAATCAGAGTAGTTTTTACAGAAATATTACATGCTAATAACAAAACAAATGCCCTACGGGCTTACAACTTTCCAAGTTAACACTTGGTTACAAAAAGAGAAGAGTACTAACTCAATACATCTTAAGCCCTTGGCTTGAATTTACATATAATACATCAAAGAAAGCAAAACAACAAAAGCAGTCTGTCTGCCTCTAGCCTCCCAAACTACGCCCTTGGAAGTGGCATGCTTCCTGTACCTGAAAATGGTGTCCCATATAGGGTGAGCCACAGCCCAGTAGAAATACACTAAACCAACTATAAACAATGACTTGGATAATAGCATTCAATAGGTGGTCCACACTTATATTCCAATTTATACCGTGTTACAGTTTCACGACAATCATGTCCATGTTACATTTCACTTTCCGTTTCTTATCCAATTCTCAATTCATAACTATGACTCAGAACCTGGTCAAACAACCTATATGAGACAGACACTCATATTAAACATTTACATTTCGCAATAGATAAGCATACTAGCTATATCAATACATCAACAGATAACCATACAAGCTGTATCAATACTTCAATAAATAAGCATATTAGTTGTATCTGCACTTCAATAGATAAGTATATGAGCTGTATCTGCACTTCAATAGATAAGCATATGAGCTGTATCTGCGTAACACAATTTCCGGTTTAGAGGTCCAACCCCTTTCTTCCAATAAACCTTCCGGTTTAGAGATCCAGCCCCTTCTTCCAATAAACCGTGGAGTACAGCCCCTTTCTCCTCCCACACAAACAATGTATATATAAACAGTTATCATATACAATCAATCAATACATAATGTTAATGTATTATTCCAATCACTATATTCAATAGTACACTTAATTGATTAGTTTTAGTTTGCTTAATCATCATGCATTGTCTACAACAATCAAGACTATCCTCCACCGATAGCCCAAAGCAGTTATTTCTAAACAGAAAATAAATGCGCCAAATGGATAAAATATCGACATTTCAATTTGGTGAGTGATAAATAATCCAACTACACCCTTTAACCCCATACATTCCCAATTCCAACATTTTCAATTCCATTTCTCATTTTCTCAAATTAATTTCACAAATTAATTTAACAATACAATTAGGGCATTTCCCATAATTAACAAAACAACCCTAAGGTTTCATTTCTATCAACAATCCAACATTCATCTCATTTCTCTATGCCAAACATGCATATAGGTAATAATAAATAAAACCCCAACTTTTGTAAAATTACACAAAGGCCCAAACTTTCTCAAAATTACGCAACAACCTCCAACATATCAAAATGCTAAAATTTAAAGACAAAGCTCATAAGATGGAGTAGGTTATCCCTACCTCGAAGTTTGAGCTCAAACGGAGATGAAGACCAAAATCCAACGTGCTCCAAATCCCAAATTTTTCAGATTAAAACGAAGCCCTCGACGATCAACACAACTTTCACAAAGGCCGAAGGAAATGGAAGCACTCTAACTAGATCAAACCCTAGAGAGAAGGGAGTTTCTAGAGAGAGAGGCTCTCAAAATATCTTTTTAGAAAGTAAGAGAGAGAGAGAGATTGTAAAGAAGTGATTCAAAAATGCCCTACAGCCAATTGATATACGACAGGTCCGCTCGAGCGGAAAACACAATGCTCGAGCGTCAAGAACAAAAATCTGAGTCCGCTCGAGCGTAATAAGGCCCGCTCGAGCGCGAAGACACAAAAGTAAGCACATCCGCTCGAGTGTGAAAAAAACCAGTCCGCTCGAGCGCAATTTTCCCCCTCCCAGAACTTACACCAAAAATGCACTGTCCGCTCAAGCGCCAACAAGCCCGCTCGAGCGCGACCGGCTCGAGCGCAAGAAACCCGCTCGAGCGTAGAAATCACACCTGCAGAAGTTTTGCAGGGCACAAAATACTGGAAGTGTACAATCTCCGCTCGAGCGCCCTAAGACCCGCTCAAGCGGAACGACCAAAAACCCGGCAACAAGATTTTAGACCAAGGCTCAACCCACCTGCTCGAAACAAGACCAACACATCCTAAAACTCAAGAAATGGAATCAAAGGATGACAATAAGATGGATACAACTACCAACTCCACAGAACCAAGGTCCGGAATACGACAAATACAGCAAGGGAATACCGGGATCGCTATAACATCCATTTCAATTGGAATAACAACTCATGTTAGACACTTCTTACTTCACATTAGATACACATAATTGCTGTATCAATCTCAAACAAACACTTCCATACTTCATATATGATATACAGGTTTGCTATATCAATATTTCAATAGATACACATATTTGCTGTATCATTGGAGTACATCCCTTATCTTCTCCCAAACAATGTCCGGTTTAGGAGTCCATCCCCTATCTTCCCCAAAACCGTGGAGTACATCCCCTATCTCCTCCCACACAACACAATGTATATAAACACATATCATATACAAAGTCAATCAATACATAAATTTGATGTATTATTCTAACCGCCATATTCGATGATATGTTCAATTGATTAGTTTTAGTTCGCCTAATCATCATGCATTGTCTACAACATTCAAGACTATCATCCACCGATAGCCCAAAGCAGTTATTTCTAAACAGAAAATAAATGCATCAAATGGATATAATATCAACATTTTCATAGGTGAGTGATAAATTAATCCAACTACACCATTTAATCCCATAATTTTCCAATTTCATTATTCTCAACTCAATTTTGCATTTCCCCAAATTTATTATACAAATTAATTATTCAATACAATTAGGGCATTTTCCCCCTTTTTCCAACAATAGCTTTAAGGCTCATTTTTCACCCATAATCCATAAACAACCTCCATTTCAAGTCTATAACATAAATATGACTCAAACATGTAAAACCCCTCTTTTAGAAATTACACAACAAACCCTAACTTTTCCAAAATTACCCAACGACCCCAACATATCAAAATGCCAAAATTTAAAGACAAAACTCATAAGATAGAGTAGGGTATCCCTACCTCGAAATTAGAAGCCCAAAGGAGAAGATGACCAAAATCCAAAGTGCTCCAAATCCACAAAATTTCAGATTAAAAGAAAGCCCAAGTCGCCCTCTATCTTTCTTACAAAGAGACTAGGGTAGGAACTCACTAGAAGTAGATCAATCCCTAGAGAGAAGGTAAGTGTAGAGAGAGAGAGAGCCAAATTCTAGGGTTTTGAAATCAAAAGAGATGAAAAAGTGAAGTGTTCCCCGCTGCTGTCTACTGATATAACATAGGCTCGCTCGAGCGAAGGATTGGTCGCTCGAGCGACCAGACACAAAGAACCCTTGCTCGAGCGTAGAAAGTCTCGCTCGAGCCAACAATACGAAGCTTCAGGTCTGCAGCCCAGAAGCATGCTCGAGCGACAGAATGCTCGCTCGAGCGAAGAAACTCAAAACATACACCTAGCTCGCTCGAGCGAGCGAGCGAAGGAAAGCTTGCTCGAGCCAAGAAATGCAACTCTCAGGTCCAGAACCAGACGCAGACGTAAGATCGAGCGAAGGACTTCTCACTCAAGCCACTAGACACAAAACTCAACTCTCGCTCGAGCGAACAAACCCTGGCTCGAGCGAAGGATCTAAAACAAAGAGCTCGCTCGAGCGACAAAGTTCTCGCTCGAGCGAAGACACCAAAATCTGGGCAGCAACCATTTGCTCCCAATCACACCCAACCTGTAACAAACCTGCCCAACACATCCTATAACTCAAATACAAAGTATTGAAGGACAGAAACAAGATAAAAACAACAATCAACATCACGGAACCTAAGTCCGGAATACTGTACATAAAGGGGAAAACCCAGGATCGCTATACCTGCTATTTTTTAATAAAAATTTATAGTTGTTTTAGATATTTTTTTAATATAAAAATTATTTTTACAGTGTAATTTTTTTTCTGCCTTTTTTTTTTTTTTTTGCAATTACAACTTGTTATTTTTTAATAAGAATTTATACTTGTTTTAGATTTTTTTTTTAATATACAAATTATGTTTTTTAGATTTTTTATAAAATTAATTTAACAATCTCATCATTAACCATAGTATATGAGAGAAGTTGAAAATGGTGTGGTAATAAGTATGAGAGAAATTAAAAAGGCTTGTGAGTTAGAAGAAGTCAATAAATACTAAGATTTTTTTTTAAATCAAAAAATTAGAAAAATAAGATTGGAATATTGGAGCTCCCACAAGGCTTGTGGGTTAGAAACTGCCTTTTCTTTATATAAATTATGTTTTTAAAGATTTTTTATAAAAATAATTTAACAATCTCATCACTAACCATAATATATGGGAAAAGTTGAAAATGGTGCTGCAGTAACTATACACGGTTTGTATCTATAATTATTTGTATGAGGTGATTTTAAATGCTAATCAGGGAATTTAGACCAAATCAATAAATGCAGGCATGTAAAAAGATATGTGGATTGAAAAAAATTAATAAATGCTGATTAGGGGATTTTGACCAAATCAATAAATGCTAAGGTTTTTTTTTTCTTTTCAATAAAAAATTTGGAAAATTAAGATTGGGAGATTGGAGCTTCCATAAGGCTTGGGGGTTAGAAACCCCTTTTCCTTAATATATACTAGCCTATCACCCGTGCCATGCACGGGATAATTATAGATATTTATATTTGTTTTAATTTTTTTTAATATATAAATTAAATACATGGGGTTTGACCGAGGAGTTTGAAAGAATTTAATAATTGTTTATTTATTTGTTTTTTCAAAAAACAAAACAAAAAAATTAAGAGAGAAAAAAATTAAGAGCCATTTACACAATAATTACATGGGTCTCTTGGGGATGTAAAAAGTAAGGAAATTAGGATTTCATTTATTGCGTTATTCAATAGTGTAATTATTATAATCTTTGAACCAATCACCAAGTCAAATTTTTTTTTTAAATAAAAAATTAGGAAATTAGGATTGGTTTATATTTGTTTTAATTTTTTTTCATATATAAATTAAATACATAGGGTTTGACCGAGGAGTTTGAAAGAATTTAATAAGTGTTTATTTATTTGTTTTTTCAAAAAACAAAACAAAAAAATTAAGAAGGAAAAAAATTAAGAGCCATTTACACAATAATTACATGGGTCTCTTGGGGATGTAAAAAGTAAGGAAATTAGGATTTCATTTATTGCGTTATTCAATAGTGTAATTATTATAATCTTTGAACCAATCACCAAGTCAATTTTTTTTAAAAAAAAAAATAAAAAATTAGGAAATTAGGATTGGCATGTTGGAGCTTCCACAAGCCTTGGGGTTTAAAAGACCCTTTTGCTTAATATATAGTATAGATAAATAAATACTAGCCTATTACCGGTGCTATGCACAGAATAATTATATATATTTATATTTGTTTTCATTTTTTTTTACTATATAAATTATATTTTTCAAGATTTTTTATAAAAAAAATTTAACAATCTTATCACTAACCATAGTGTATAGGAGAAATTAAAAAGGCTACTGCAGTAACTATGCACGGGCTGTATTTATAATTATTTGTATGAGAGGATTTTAAATGCTAATCAGGAATTTTGACCAAATCAATAAATGTAGGCATGTGAATTAAAAAAAGTTAATAAATACTGATCAGAGGATTTTGACCAAATCAATAAATGCTGAGTTTTTTTTTTTTTTAAATAAAAAATTTAGAAAATTAAGATTGAGAGATTGGAGCTCCCACAAGGCTTGGGGTTTAAAAATCCCCTTTTTCTTAATATATTTACAATTATCTATATATGTGAATTGCGATTTTTAAATGTCTTTTTTTTTTTTTAAATGTCTTCTTTTTTTCTTTTTTTATATTATATTAAAGTTTAATATTTTGATAATAATCATATGTGTTGGACTTTTCAAGGAATTAAATGTCTTTTTTTTTTATTATATTATATTAAAGTTTAATATTTTGATAATAGTTATATGTGTTGGGCTTTTCAAGAAATTTTTTTTATACTTGTTTCTAATGCATTAAAGTGTTATTATGAGAGATAATAATCATATGTGTCGGGACTTTTCAAGGAATTCATGTGTTGGATTTCAAAGAATTTTTTTTTATGCTTGTTCTTAATGTATTAAAGTGTTATTATGAGGGTAAGATTTGAGGATTGGGAGAAGTTAATAAATACTAAGGTTTTTTTTTTTTTTTTTTAAATCAAAAAATCAGAAAATATAAATTAGGAGATTGGAGCTCCCACAAGGTTTGGAGTTAAAAACCCCATTTTGCTTAATATATAGTATAGATATATATAGAGAGAGAGATAGATATAGATATAGATATAGATAAATAGACTAGCATAAAACCTGTGCTATGCACAGGAGAGTCAAATTTTATTTATAAATTAAAAATAATAAAGTCTTTTAAAGTATATATATATATATCTATATTGGACAATTTTAATTTATATTTCTCTTTGTTTTTAATATTTTATTAAAAATATTTAAATTTGAAAGAGAAAAAGAGATGTGATTTTAGTTGTGGCGTAAATCTTAGGTGGAGTTAGTAGATTTTGATTATAATAGAGATTTAATTTGGTAATTTTTAGTAGTAAATATACATTCAAATTAGGCCTTATCTTGTTAGGTGTTTTAAATTTTGAACCTTTACACAATAAGATTTTTTTTTTTTTTTTTTTTTTAAGTGAACATTGGGCGACATGGTAAATAGTCTAATAATTATGATTTTTTTAAAAAAAATTTTATATTTATTGCATTTTTTTATAATCAAATAGTTATGATTGAGATATAGTCAAATATCTGACCCAATTGATCATGACCACATATGCCAATTAATTTATCTAATATTTAAGTGTTTTCACCACCTAAAAAGAATTAGGTGTTTTCATTTTTATTTTTTTTAAATATTTGTTGTAGAATAAGATAAGTATTTTTAATGTTCAAATTTTTTTTTAAAAGTTTAATAAATAGTTATGATTAAGTTACAGTCAAAATGTTTAACCCAATTGGATTATGCCCCACGTAATAGATGTTTTTAATTTTAATTTTTTAAATTTAGCCAATAGATATAAGTGAATTGTAGTAATGTCTAACCCCATTATAAATTGTGTTATTTATATCAATAAGATAGTTTTTTTTTTTTTTTTTTTTAAATTTAGCAAACATTATTGAAGGATGATTCAATAGAAACCAAATTGATACTGTTAGTTGATCAGTTTTTTTCCATAAGGAGTCTGAAGTTTTTTTTCGAAACGAAATAAGATTAAGAAGAAAAATTATGTTAATATAAAACTAATCATTTAATAAAAAGAGCCATAATATCTTATACCTAAGCTAAACAATATGAATAATATCTAACAACTGACTTTCGCTCATCCAAATATATATATATATATATGGGAATAATTATTCAAACTAAATATTGATAATTTTTATATCTCACAATTTATTAATAAAGTTCTCACATAAACAATAGAATAGACAAAAGTGAGAATAAAAACAATACAAACAAACAAAAAATAAATAAAAGAAGAGAAAAAAAAAACATATATCAATTTAATAATTGCAATCAATCATTGCAATGATTTTTTAAGATGTCATCTATAACTAATAATTAGATCAATAGAGACTAAAAATGTATAGTAGTAGTTATACCAAATATTATAGGACAAATGATATATTTGAGAAGGAAAATGTGTTGGACTCCCTCAAGGAAGCACCCCTTCTGACCCTCTCTCTCTCTGATTGGCCAATTTTTCTTTTTTCTTTTTCTTTTTTTCTTTCTCCTCCAATCACCACCCACCACGTGTGTGTGGGGGTAGTGGGGGTGGTGATTGGAGGGGGTCGCAATCACTTCTCAAAATATACAATAGAATAAAGATGAAAAAAATTACATGGAATTTTATGGCTTTAAATAGATTTCAATTAAAAAAATGATTAATCTCGAGGGATTGTTTGTAAAACTCTATGTATATTATAATCTTTCCTAGAGAGGAAAAATAAATAAATTATTGGAGTTAGGAGATATAAAATATTAATGCCTTAAAGAATTTTTTATGATCACTATTGCATTAAGAGGGGAAAAAAAAAAGGATGTTGTTGGGGGTTTGTTTCCAATGTTGGGTTTTGTTGGTGGATGTTCAAATTTATATGGAAACTTAATTTAAAGATAATAATGTATTTTGGAGGTTTAGTGCTTAAATTCAAATATACTTTTTGGATAAAGATAAGGAGCTAAAGATATCATAGAAAATTTAAATTTAAAATACAAATCAATTATTATTTTTTTTTAAAAGCAAACATTTATCTGATAAATAAATGCTTACACTTATTTGGTTGTTTATTTATTATTTTTGACCTTTTTCATCATCATCATCTTCTTCTTCTTCTCTTTTTTTTTTTTTCTCTTTTTTTTTTTTTTTTTGGGTAAAATGAAGTATGATCCCATAGAAATTGAGTATGGCATTTTGTAATTTTTTTTTTAAATTAAAAATTCAAAAATTTTGGATTGAGATTTTAGATAGACACCCACAAAGATATTATCTGATTTTTTTATTTTTTATATATATAACAGTTAGGAATAAGAGTTGTGGGATTTGTGGGTTCTTTGTTTTTTTAATTTAAATTTACTTGATATAGTGATAGACATGTGGAAATTTATATACATATCTATACCTAAAACTCTAAGAAAAGATATTATTTGATTTTTTTTATTATTATCTTTTATATAACAATTGGGAAAGAGGGTGTGAATAGCGAGAAGAGAGGTGAAAGGAGGTGCCATGTATTTATTTATTTATTTCAAAATTATGAGAATTTAATAATAAACATTTGAAGACTTTTGACATAATATAACTACATTTGCTTATATATATAGTATAGATAGATAGATCGATAGATATAGATTTCACAGCCAATGGTGTCAATTGTTTTTGTAACGCCCTCAAAATAAACCCATAATTCATCCAACGATAGCATGCTTAGACATAAGAGAATGAAGCATAAATATATTCCATCAGAGTAATCATTACAAAAGGTATTACATGTTGGCAACAAAAGTAAATGCCCTATGGGCTTACAACTTTCCAAGTCAACACTTGGTTACAAAAAGAGAGTGCTAACTCTATACAAAGAAAGCCCTTGGCTTGATATTCATGTAATACAACAAAACAACAAAAGGAGTCCCAGCCACTAAACCTTCCAAGCTACGTCCTTGGAGGTGGCATGCTACCTGTACCTGAAAATGATGTCCCATATAGGGTGAGCCACAGCCCAGTAGAAATATACTAAACCAACTATAAACAATGACTAAAATAATAGCATTCAACAGATGGTCCATACTTATATTCCAACTCATGCCATATTACAGTTTCATGACAATCATGCCCAAGTCACATTTCACTTTCCATTTCTTATTCAACTTTGAATTTGAAAACAAGGCTCAGAACTTGGCCACATAATTTAATGAGATCATAACTCATTACTAAAACACTTTCGAAATTCAGGATGGATACACATTTTGGTGTTGTATCAATAACACATAAACCTCTTCCTTACTTTACAAGTGATACACATTTTGGTGCTGTATCAATATAACATAGAAACACTTCTATACTTCACAATTGATAATGATATACATTTTAGTGCTATATCAAATCAAACAAACACTTCCATACTTCACCATGATACACATTGTAGTGCTGTATCAATATCACACAATTTCCGGTTTAGAGGTCCATCCCCTATCTTCTCCTAAACCGTGGAGTACATCCCCTATCTCCTCCTACACAACACAAGGTATATAAACATAGATCATATACATAATCAATCAATACATAAAGTTAATGTATTTCTCAATCATCATATTCGATGACACATTCCATTGATTAGTTTTAGTTTGCCTAATCATCATGCATTGTCTACAACAATCAAGACTATCCTCCACCGATAACCCAAAGCAGTTATTTCTAAACAGGAAATAAATGCACCAAGTGGATAAAATATCATCATTATGTCTAGGTGAGCGATAAATTAATCCAACTACACCCTTTAATCCCATACCTTTCCAATTTGAATATTTCCTATTCAATTTCTCATTTCCCAAAATTAATTATGCAAATCAATTTATCAACAAATTAGGGCTTTTTCCCATAATTCACAACACCAACCCCAAGGTTCCATTTTCATCAAGAATCCAACACCAAGTCCATTTTCCAATGTATTACATACATAAAGGTTTTAAACTTTGAAAACCCCTCTTTTGAAAATTTCACAATGGCCCCAAACTTTCTCGAAATTACCCAACAACCCCCAACATATCGAAATACCAAAATTCAAAGACAAAGCTCATAAGATGGAGTAGGATATCCCTACCTCAAAAGGTGAAACCCAACGAAGGAGATAAAGAAAACGAAGATGCTCCAAATCCCAAAATTCTCAGATCAAAATGTAGCCCTCGACGATCAACACACTTTTTACAAAGGCCAAAGGGTGAGAGATTACTCTAACTAGATCAAACCCTAAAGAGAAGTGGAGGTTTTAGTGAGAAGCTCTCCAATGGCTGTTTTGAAAAGTAAGAGAGAGAAATGGAGTTGAAAAAGTGATCCAAAAAGCTAAATCTCGGAGTGATATACACGTCTCCCCGCTCGTCAAACACAGACTCACGCTCGAGCGTCCAAACCCCCACTCGAGCGCCAGATACACGCTTCCAAAACTTTTGTAGAACCAGGTCCCCGCTCGAGCGTAAAACTCTCCGCTCGAGCGTCACACACAAACTCACGCTCAAGCGCCGAAACGCCCGCTCGAGCGTCAAACACTACAGAGGAAAGTACTGGGAGATGGAAAATTACGCTCGAGCGTCAAAACGCCCGCTCGAGCAGAGAAGCAACAACAAAGGGCCCGCTCAAGCGTGGAAATCCCAGCTCGAGCGTGAAGACCAAAATCTGGGCATCAACTCTAGGTTTCAAAACACAATCAACCTGTTTCAAACCTGCCCAACACAACCCAAGACTCAAATACAAAAAGTAAGGGAAGGAAATGAGAATGAGATAACAACACAACCACGGAACTAAGTCCGGAATACAATATACAAAGGAAAGGAAAACCGGGATCGCTATAGTTTTTCATCTTGGTTGGTGCGAATCTAAGAGGTTACAAAGAAATGGGATAAGAAAATGGAAAAAAAGATAAAAAGAAGGAATGAGAATTGTTGATCAAATTTCTAGTACGGTGGTTGAAACTTGATGACCCGCAAAACAAAAGGTAAATGAACTTTGGGTACCAGTGTGATATTGGCCAAAGCTCTTGCGATGTTTAAGTCAGATCTTTTTCTTTTGGATTATATTCGTAAGTATGATCTGTGTAGGTGACTCTGTTTGTTGGGAATGAGTTTTGATTTTTAATCTAAAACATTATAAATTGTATTGTCCATTGTAATTTGACAATTTAAAAAAAATAAAATTAAAAACTTAAAAATGAATAAGTTGAGATTAAAATTTTCTTAAGTCATTACATCATAATCAATTCATTAAACTAAATAAACTACACTTTGTAGAACAACACAGTCCTTGTAGTTTGAGATTTGTATTACTTTGGTTCCTGACTTTTTAATTGTGATATATTTGATTTTAAATTTTGAATATTATTCCAAATAAGGACAATCAAAAATGTTTTTTTTGCAAACGGTTTATTTGCAAGGGCAAAGTTATTATACAACATATTTTGTGTTAGTTAACTTTATGTTGTTTGAAATGTAATGGCTTTTTTTTAATAAATAATGCTAGAACTTTCTTAGTTATAAAATTCTGTTTAGTTTCCCTTTCAGAATCTATTTTCAAATTTTTTTTTTCTGGGAAACTAAAAATTAAATTGGTGAAAAAAAATTAAAAATACATCATTTTATATAATTTTATCTTTTGGAAGGGCATAAATATATTTTTTAAATAATTTTTTTTTGTGATATTATTTTCATTAAATTAGTTTCTATTTTTTCAAAAGTCAAACATGGTGACAACTTTGATGTCATTATTAAACAAATCTATTAAATCAAAAAATTCAAAACTAAAAACATTTCATATATTAAACATATCAATTACATATAAAAAACGTAATAACCATCTATTATATTATAACTATGCAAAAATATTTGTTAACAACAAATACAATCATGTATTACATGATAATCATAAAAAAAAAAAAAATCAACAAAAACAGCCACCCATTACATGATCATCATCCAAATACATACTAAAAATTAATTTGGTAAAAAATAAAAAAAAATAAAAGTATAAAAGATTTATCATTTTTACATAATTTCATATATTTTTTGTATTTTTATGTATTTATTAATTTTTAAAATATTTTTTCACAAATATTTTACTATTTAGATACATCTAAGTAAAGTGCATCTAAAAAACTAAAAAAAAAAATTGCTTAAAATTTTAAAAATATTCACTAAAAACAAAAAAATACGAAAAATAAAAAACTCAATTTCCAGAAAACTGTAACCAAGCACACTGAATAATTTTTTGACATTTATTTTTGTCAAATTAGTTTATATTTTATCAAATTGACGACTTTGCCCTTCAAATTGAACAACTATCTTTAATTGTCCTTATTTAGAACGAGATTCAAAATTCTTGGTTAAATATAGAGTGCTGTTATTAGCACCTCCCTCTTTACTTTGCCCCCCCCCCCCCCAATTTCTTTGAACCCCCAGCCAGCAAAATGAATCCCCCCATTTTCTCTTTGAACCCCCATCTTAATACCAATTATACCCCTCATCTTTTTTGACCCCCAACTTTTTTTCTGCAATTTTCTTACCACCGGTAGCCCAACTTCTCCGGTGACCTCCCAGCACCTTTTCCACCGGTGACCACCATTCCACAACCTCCGACAAACGTGACCGCCTACAAACAAATTTATATATATATATATATATTTCCAAGATCTGGTTTCTCTCTCTCTCTCTCTCTCTCTCTCTCTCTCTTTCTCAACAGATCTAAACTACGATCTATGGCGATGATCCAATCTGTCCATGCACGACAGATCTTCGACAGTCGCGGCAATCCTACGGTCGAGGTTTGATTTCGAACTCTTCTTCTTTGTCTGAACTTGATCTCTGATACAGATCTTCCCAAATCTATGGATTCTCATTGCCGATGGAGATGGTGGTCTTTTTTTGGTCAAAGCACTGGAGGAGCTGCCATTGTTGGAGAGATTATAAGACCTGCAAAACCCTAGCCCTAGATAAATGAGGAGGCAATCGCGATGAATGAAGGAGTGATGTGAGAGAGACAGAGGTCACCGGTGGCAATGACAATGGTGATCGCTGGTGGAGATGGTGGTGAAAATGTTGGTGGGTTAGGGTTTGGAAAATTAGGGTTAAAATATTAAGGATAAGGGTAAAAATGTAACTTTATATTTGGATAAAATTGGAATTAAAAAAAATAAAATAGATGGGGGGTCCAAAATAATTCATGGGGTGCTAATAGCACCACTCTAAATATATCACAATTGAAAGGTCAGGGACTAAAGTGGTAAGTCCCAAATTATAGAGACCTTTGGTAACACTTTCGTTTTCAGTTTATATTTACAAAATTTTTAAAAACTATCACAAAAACTTGTTTGATAATGTTTTTGTTTTATGAATGGTTGTCTCAATTTATAAATTTAAGGAAAAAATGTAAACTCAAAAAATGAGTTTATGTTGGTTTTTAAACAGAAATTTAAAAATTTGACTAACAAATTTTTTTTTTCAAATAATTTTTTTTCCAATTAATTTTTTTTAATTAATTTTTTTTTTCAATTATAATATGTATGATCCCATTTTCATAAATAGTGAAAAATAAATATAAATATTTTAGGGCTAAACAAACATATTTTTTAGTTTATGTTTTTAAAAATTTTCAAACATTTTTTTCAAACCAAATACGTTTGTAGTTTATGTTTTTCTAAAAATAAACAAAAACCAATTTATAAAATTTTTGTAAACATAAACTAAAAACATAAATGTTACAAAACGCTAAGAGTCTCAAACATTTTTCAGTAATTTTCCTAATTTTTTTTGAAGTCAAAGGCAGGTGGATAGGATAGAAGAATTTCTTGTCATGGTTCTTTATGTTCGTTCACTCACCTATCCTTGCATCCCACTATATCCCTAGAAATCCCAATATGGGAATGCCATTTCTCTAAAGTCATCCTTTTGCATTCTCTAAAGTCATCCTTTTACATCGCTTATATATATTCCCTTCGTCCCACCATGCAATGAAACTAGCATACTTACTAAGGCCTCATTTGGTAAGGGGTGATTTTAATAAAAAAAAGTCAAAAAGTTATTAAAAAGATCAAAAAGCTAACAACTTATACCAAAAAGTCAAAGATTCTATTTTCTCTCTACTTTTTGCACTTCTTTTTGTAAAAAACTAAAAAGTCATCCTAAACATACTAATTTTTTTTACATCATATTTTAGCCAAAAAATCAAAAAATTACTAAAAAAACATGTTCCCAAGCACGGCCTAAGTGCCGTTTTGGCAACTTTCCAAAAAATTGCGTTTTGCAACTCTTTCCAAAAAAGCCAAAATGACTTTTTATCATTGAAATCATTTGGAGGGAAAATTCTATTTCCATATATCAAATTATTTATGTGCACATCTTTTCTCAATTCACACATGTAGTAATTTGATTTTTGTAACACCCTCAAAATAAGCCCATAATACATACAATCTTGACATGCTCAGACATAAGAGAATGAAGCATAATTTCATTAATCAGAGTATTCATTACAAAAGTATTACATGTTGACATCAAAAGTAAATGCCTCACGGGCTTACAACTTTCCAAGCCAACACTTGGTTACAGAAAAGAGAGTACTAACTCAAAATACAAAATAAGTCCTTGGCTTGATTTACATGTAATACACAAGATAATCACAAAAATAAACAAGAGAGTCTTCAACTCCCACAACCATCCAAGCTAAGACCTCGGAGGCGGCATAATACCTAAACCTGAAAATGAAGTCCCATATAGGGTGAGCCAACGCCCAATAGAGATATACTAAACATAATATGAGCATTAACTAAAACTTGAGCATTCGATGAATAAATCAATTCATAACCCATATTAGTTACATGACAAATATGTCCATGTTTCATTCCTCTTTCCTTTACTTAACCGATTTTCAATTCATAAATATGGCTCAGAACCTGGCAAAACAATTCACATGAGACCACAGCTCATATCAACAATACTTCCATAATTCACAATAGATACACATATTTACTGTATCAATATCATATAAAACACTTCTATACTTCACAATAGATACACATATTTGCTGTATCAATACTTCAATAGATACACATATTTGCTGTATCAATGGAGTCCATCCCTTATCTCCTCCCAAATAATATCCGGTTTAGGAGTCCATCCCTTATCTCCTTCTAAACCGTGGAGTACATCCCCTATCTCTTCCCACACAACACAATGTATATAAACACAAATCATATACATAACCAATCAATACATAAATTTGATGTATTATTCCGACCGTCATATTCAATGACATATTCAATTGATTAGTTTTAATTCGCCTAATCATCATGCAATGTCTACAACAATCAAGACTATCCTTCACCGATAGCCCAAAGCAATTATTTCTAAACAGATAATAATTAATATCAACAGATAATTTATCAACATTTTCAAAGGTGAGTGATTAATGAATCCAACTCTACCATTCTACCTCATAATGAGCCAATTTCATTATTTCCACTCAATTTCACATTTCCATAATAAATGTCATTAATTACTCTAATGACCCAAATATACCCAAACATGGCATTTTTCCCCTTTTCTCAACATTGACCCAAAGGTCCAAATATTATCAACAACATCAATAATCCCTTTTTCAGACCCAAAACACATATGTTTGAATCAAAAGAACAAAACTCCTCTTTCCAATATAACACATCTCAAACCCTAAGTTCCCAAATCAAACCATTTATACAAAAGGCTCAACATTTATGTCAAAGCTCATAAAAGCGAGTAGTAATCCCTACCTCAAATTCGGAGCTCAAAGGAAGAAGGTGAAGAAATTTGAAATGCTTCAAACCCCAATATTTTCGGATCAAAATGTAGCCCTCAACGATCTCCACATTTTTTACAAAGGCTCAAGGATAGAAGATCACTCCTACTAGATCAAACCCTAGAGAGAAGTTGTGTTTTTAGAGAGAGGAGCTCTCCAATGGAGGTTTTGAAAAAGTAAGAGAGAGAGGGAGTGTGTGTAAAAAGTGATTTAAAATATCACAGTCCAAATCTAATATATGCATGACCCGCTCGAGCGGAGAATAGGACACTCAAGCGTCAAACACAAAAACTTGACCCGCTCGAGCGCAAAAGGACCCGCTCGAGTGCCAAGGCACAAACCAAAACACCACCCGCTCGAGCACAAAAAGGGAATCCGCTCGAGCGTAGATTACATCCACCCAAAACTTTTACAGACATTGAACACCCACTCGAGCGCAAAGATACCCACTCGAGCGCGACCCACTCAAGCTTAATGAAACCCGCTCGAGCGTGAAAAACACATCTGCAGTAGTTTCGCAGACGCACAAGATACTGAAAGTGTGCAAACTCCGCTCGAGCGCAAAGGGACCCGCTCGAGCGGATCACCAAAAACCTGGACAACAACACTTGAGACCAAAACTCAACCCATCTGTTCGAAACATGCCCAAAACAATTCTAAACTCAATTACTAAGAGTTAAAGGATGGAAATGTAACACAGACAACAACCATCAACCACAGAACCGAGTCCGGAATACAATTAAACAGTAAAGGGAAAATCGGGATCGCTATAATTTTTATTTCTTTATCTTAGTCCACACACTTCATATTTCAAATATACCCTCACCTTTTCTGTCCACATCCTCTCCTTCCCTCATTTCTTCCTCCAAAAACCTTAACCCTAACTACACCAGCTACCGGCGACGACAGCAGCTGTAACGCCCTCAAAATAATACATATAAACCAATCATTCTTGATACACATAGACATAGGGGAAATAAACATATATTCATTTATCAGAGTATTCATTACAAAAAGTATTACATGTTGACAACAAAAGTAAATGCCATGCGGGCTTACAACTTTCCAAGTCAACACTTGGTCTCAACAAAAGAGAGTTCTAACTCTTAACACATTAAGCCCTTGGCTTGGATTACATGTAATACAAAAGAAAACTACAAAAATAAGCCTTCAGCATATAAACCTCCCAAGCTACATCCTTGGAGGCGGCATATCACCTGTACCTGAAAATGATGTCCCATATAGGGTGAGCCAAAGCCTAGTAGAAATGTACTAAACCAAATATGAGAAATAACTAAAACATTAGCATTTAATAAATGTTTAGCTCATATAAACCAACATACATCTCTTCCATAACCAATTCATATTCACAACCACATTTCAATCCCTTTCCGTTTCATTATCCAAACCAATTCATAGATATGGTTCATTGTTTATCCGAACAGTTCGAAATGAGACTGCAACTCATACTACTAACACTTCAATCATAATCACTTTAAAATAAGATTACAACTCATATGGTTAACACTTCAATACTTCAATTCAAAATGAGACTACAACTCATATTATTAATACTTCAATACTTCAATTCATCTACGTTATGCAAACGTAATTAAGATTTCGGGACTTTCACCCTGGACACTCCGGCCAACTTAGTTATCAATGGAGTCCATCCCCTATCTCCTCCCAAACAGGTTTGGAAGTACATCCCCTATCTCCTCCCAAACCATGGAGTACATCCCCTATCTCCTCCCAAACATGATACATATACAATGTACTTAAACGCTATCATATACAATGATCAATTTAAAGCACATATACAATGTGTTAATCCAACCGTCATATTCAATGACATATTCCAATTGATTAGTTTCAATTTACCTAATCATCATGCAATTCTACAACAATCATGGCTATCCTCCACTGATAGCCCAAAATAGTTATTTCTAAACAGGTAATAAATCTATCAAACAGATAAATAATCAACATTTCCATAGACGAGTGATTAACTAATCCAACTACACCATTCAATCTTATAATTTCCCAATTTCATGATTTCCAACTCAATTTCATATTTCTACAAATTATCAAATTAATTATTTAAGTTAAATTAGGGCATTTTCTCCCTTTTCTCGAACATCAACTCTAAGGTTCAATTTCATCAATCCTACAACAATAACCCCATTTTTTCCAAGGTCTCACATACACATGGTACATAACAATTGAAAACCCCTCTATATATATTTCAAATCAAACCCTAACCTTCCAAATTTCCATAACTCCACCATTTATACAAAATGACAAACGTTTATGTTAAAACCCATAAGAAGGGGTAGATCATCCCTACCTTAAATTTCGGAGCTCAAAGGAGAAAGAGGAAGAAACTCAAAGTGCTCCAAAGCCCAACTTTTTCGGATCAACACGAAGCCCACACCAAGCTCTACCTTTCTTGCAAAGAGACTAGGGTAGAAGACCACTAGAACTAGGGGTATTTGTAGAGAGAAGGTGTATGTAGAGAGAGAGAGTGTGCCGATCTAGGGTTCGAAAAGAAAAGAAGATCAAAAAGTGAAGTATAGAACTGCTGCTGCGATCTGATATAAGCGAGGCTTGCTCGAGCGAAGGAGTGGTCGCTCGAGCAACCAAACACAACAAACACCTCACTCGAGCGCAAGAAGCATCACTCGAGTGAACAATGCAAAGCTTCAGGTCTGTAACCCAGAAGCACGCTCGAGCGAAGAAACTCAAAACATAGTCCTCGCTCGCTCGAGCGAAGAAACACAACCTTCAGGTCCAAACTAGATGCAGACGCATGCTCGAGCGCAAGAGTGCTCGCTCGAGCCAAGAGACACACCACTCAAAGCTCGCTCGAGCGAAGGAACCCTGGCTCGAGCGAAGGAACTAAAACACAAAGCTCACTCGAGCGAAGAAACCAAAAATATGGGCAGCAACTATTTATTTCAAATCACAACCAACCTGTTACAAACCTGCCCAATACATCCCAAAACTCAAATACAAAGAATTAAAGGACGGAAATGTGACAGAGGCAACAACAAACATCCACGGAACTGAGTCCGGAATACAATAAACAATGGAGGGAAAACCAGGATAGCTATAGCAGCGATGACATCAACCACCACTCCTTTCCAGCCTCTCAGCCACTCTCACACAAGGTTCAAGTGTGATTAAGCTCATCGATTATTCGATTTTGTCTCATAGATACATACATATATATATATATAGATATGGATTTGGATACAGTGTCTTAGGGTTTGAGAGTTAGAGTGAAGAAGGCAAACAACAACCATATCGCTCAGGCCTAGTGCAAGAACCAAAGTTCACAGCAGATGTGTATGGAGAAATTGATCTCGAGGTGCAAAAGACTGGTATTACAACGGACTCTTTTATTTTCATTGTTTTTTAGGTTAATTTCTTTGGCCTTGATATAAAAGTTGTCTTCTTTCTGATGACTGCTACAAGTTTTTGTTTGTAGGCTATTCTGGATAATTGCATTATACGATGTTTATAACTTGATGATCTCTTTCATCTTGCAAAGAACATGATGCAACCATGGATAATAGATTTTGGAGAATTAATATTCAGGGAGGAAATAGATTTGAAAATTGGATTTTGATCGTCTCTTTTTCTTACCCTTTCTTGTTTGCTAAAAATGGGATTCAATCATGAAAAATAACAACAACAAAAAAAAAGAAAAAAGAAAAAAAGGAATTAACAGTTACATGTTGAAAATGTATCACCTTTTAGTAAATCTGACTAATAAATTATGTATGCATACAAGCATGATTCAATTTCATTTTTCAGGTGACCAAATATCTTTTTTTTTTTTTTTGTGTGATTGAATCCATTTTAATTTGTATTTTTGAAATTTTAATAATTTTTTTAAATATTTTTATCAATTTTGTTAATGTTTTTAGATCTATTTAATCTAAATACATTTAGAAAGTACAAATTTTGCAAAAAAAAAAAAATTTCAAACTCTGTATTTAAGATGGTGGTGGGTGAGATGTGTATGGAGAAATTGTGAGATGTGTGGGTGAGGTGGTGGTGGATAAGATGGTAATTTTGTTAAAGGATAAAATTGTGATTCTGAAAAAATTCATTAAGTGTGTGGAGTAAAGAAACTTAGTGTGTGGAAATAGAATTTCCCCATTTGGAGAGGTAAAAAAAGTTACTGGTAAAATTGCAACTATATCCTTCATGGATTAAAATGAGCCACATAGAGGTGAAAATGTAAATTTATTAAATTGGGTGGGGGTATTTTGGTCATTTAATTTTGATGTGACAGTATAAACAAATATTAATTAAAAAAAGTCAAAAGTAACTTTTTACCAATTTCTCAAATCACTTTCTAAAAAAGCCAAAAAGCTTGGTAAAAAGTCAAAAGCTAACTTTTTATCATTTTTCCAAAACACCCCTAAATTCCCAACCATTCTTTACATGAGTCAAAGACTATTAATTTGGGATCTTGATGGAATTGGTAAATTTTTAACAAGTCTCAGTACATTACATAACACAAAAAAAATCCGCGACAGTGAATTTAAAAACGACTCCAAGATATAGAAAAAATATTTGGAGCCTCAGCATAAATACCGGTTATAAGATGATAAACTTTATTTTGGTATGTGCTCATGACGTGGTTCTGGTGAATACAAATTTTGGTAGGAGTGGTATGAATAGGGACCCCCATTTGTATGGTATATGGTATGGAAAAGGAGACCATCAAGTATTTGTCTTGGAAATGTTAGCATGTTGTTTTGATGTGGAAGGGCTTTTCTTTATGTTAGAAATTGGGCGCCCATATGACATATGGCATGACCCATGACCCTTTTGATCCTTATCTATGAAAGTTTGAATTTGAATTCAAAACCTATGTGGATAACCCACTCTTGATATCTATATCTATCATATCAACTGATATGGATAGATGATATACTTAGCCTATATATCTGATACGTTATATGGGATATGGGATGAATCAAATAACGAGTGAATTTTCCCATACTGACTCTCTCCCATTAAAATAACGATCAAACTTTTTGCACTGTGACTTGTGTGGATGATACTCATATTGTGGTATTACTCCATTGTTGGGTGTTCGTTGTTTGCATTTTTAAAGCATGTGATTTACCTACAAGATTCTTCGCTTCAAGTTCTATCACCTAAGGTATGATTTGAAATTTTTACTCATTGTGTTATACTTGATTTACATTGGTATCAGAGCATTAATGGGTATTTTCGTGCTTATTTTATGCATTAAAATATGTGTATAATTTTTATATAAATATATACACGATATATACATGAAAATTAATAATTTTTTAAACTATCTCCGATCGACTTGAAATTTATATATGTTGTAGTATATTTAATGTAGAACATATCTGCAAAATTTCATGAAAATCCAACGGTTAGATTTCAAGAAAAATGGAGACCCATTTTATATTTTCGAAACTTTACATGCATGATGGTTTTACATGCTTTAATTTCAGTTTGCAAATCTTACATATTTAGAATCCTTGTTTTGAGACCTTCGAAACCATATATTATTTGTTAGATTTGGATTTACAGTTGATGAGATACATCAAACCCTAATTTGGGTTCGTTTTGATTTTTTGATGGCTCAAGAAAGAAGATGAAGTGCAGGGTTTCTGCACTTCCACTCTCATTAGAGAGAGAGTGTAATACACCTCATTTTTATGTTCATTAAACGTCATTTTTGAGACCACAAATGTTTTTATTTTGGAAAACGGAGTTCGTAAGTACCAAAATTGGACCAGAAAACACCCTGGAAGGTGGCGCGTGAGCCGTACGCGCCAGTGACGCCGTCAGCAGCGGCCACGTGCTGCCACACGTCATCACGTGCCAGACGCGCTTCCCACGCGCTGCCGCGCGCTGCCACGTGCGCGCTGTCCACGTTGTCCACACACGCGTTAAGTTGCACTGCCACGCGCGCGCCATGTGTTGCACCGATCCGTGCCGCGCCGCGCTGCGTTGCACCGTTTTTTCCACGCTGACATGGCTGGCTTGGCTGTAAGGCCCTTTTTTTTTTTTTTAAATCCAAAATTGTTTTAAATGGTCATAAATAATTTGTTATAACTTTGTTTTAAGCGTGGTTGGTACTGTTAGACTCAGAATTAAATTTTTTATCTTCTGTAAAATTTTCAAAATTTTATGAAAATAAAAAATATTTTTCTTGAGATAATAATTCATTATTTCTGCTTCAAAATGCTTCTGGTGTTGCATGACTAATTTTCTAGAGTTGAAATTTTTATTGTAGACTACTGTAAAGGTTTACTATTTACTGGTATAATTGTTGCAGTTTACCAGATTCTGGAATATTTATTTCTGATTTTATGTAGTTTTATTAATTATTTAAAAATTCCAGAAAAATTCAAAAAAATTTCATAAAATTTCATAATGATGTACTTTCTATTATGGCATAATCTGAATGTTAAACACAGCATATATTTTTTTTTGGTTTGTAATACGTTGTGATTAGAGAAGCATGATTAGTTTTTATTTATTTATTTAAATTCCATTATTAAATGAATATAGCGTGAGTTAATTGTAAATTTACATTAAGATGCTATTGTATGTAATTTATCATGCTTTGTACATGCCATAAGTAGTGGGAGGTTGATTTTTTTTTTTTTTGCACATGGAATTAAATTAAATTAAATTTTGATAATTGTCACTAGAGGCGCAAGAGATGATTACAAGCATAGCAAATTTTCAATGTTGAGACATGTGTAATATTATCATTATTTAATTTAGATTCTTTTACTGCAAAATAATTTTTGTGTTGCTATCGTTAATATCCCCTACGTATTTGTTTACTCTGCATGTAGAAATGGCTGCTAAGACAGTGGCGGCAGACTTAACTAAGGGAGAGAAATTGGATGGCGACAATTATGACATATGGCGCCGTAAGATCCAATACCTCCTCAATGAGCAAGAAGTGTTGACCACACTTGAACAAGTGATGGTTGAGCCTGAGCAGGGCAATATAGCTCAACATCGTCATAATCTTGAAGTCTTTTAGACTTGGCATAACAAAGATCGATGTGCGCGCTTTACCATGTTGAGCAGCATACACAATGACTTAATTAGTGAGTTTGAGTATTGCCTGACTGCATTTGAGATGTGGGAAGCTCTCAAGCAAAAGTTTGGTATTACATCTATGGCAAAGCTACGTGGGCTGACTATGAAGTTTGACTCTTATCAGAAAAGGGCACATCACTCGATAAAGTAGCATTTGAGGGTCATGTCAGCCATAATACGTGAGCTTGCGGCTGCTAGGCACAATTTGACTCAAAAGCAGCAAGTACAAGTTGTGATTCGCTTTTTGCCAAATTCTTGGGAGCATATGAAGCAGAACATGATGCATAATGAGAGTGTGAAAACATTCGAAGACATATCGTGTCATTTGGAGCTAGAGGCTGAGCGCCTTGAGGCGGCTAAGTTTGATGGTTCTGCTATGGTGGTTGAGTCAAGCTCACGTAGGACTTCTCAGTTCAAGCATGGAAAAACAAAAGATGCTCCTAAGAAGCAAGCAACAGCTGCGCTAAAGCTTAATGGCGCTAGAAATTTCAAGCGTAGGGGCAAGATAGGTGGCAAGAAGGTAAAGGCTAAATTGACATGCTTTAACTGTAACAAAAAATGACACTTCGCTCGGGATCGCCCTGAGCAGAAGAAGGTACTCCTTTACTTAATTTCTCGTATTCAATGATTTGTTTCTAGTCAAGCATTAATTGCTAATTCTCCTCATTTTTGGGTTGTAGACTCCGGAGCAACAGACCACATTGCGAGGGATAGAGTAGGGTTTGTTGAGTATCACCGAGTACCTGCTGGGAGCAGAAAAGTTTACATGGGGAATGAGTCTAGTGTAGAGGTGCTTGGCATTGGCACATACAAGCTGGAAATGCGGCGAGGGCACACCTTGTATCTTCATGATGTTCTTTATGCTCCTGATATTCGGCGAAACTTAGTTTCAGTTATTAGCATGATGAGCCTTGGTTTTAGCTTTTGTTTTGAGAATAATGGTGTTAGCATTTATTTGGGAACAATGTTTTATGGTTTTGGTTATCTTTCAGATGGTTTTCTAGTTTTGGATGTGGATGATTCTAGTTTTAATAAAAATGCTACTGGCTCTGTTTCTAATATTGCATCTTTTTGTGATAATGATTCTATGAGATGGCATGCTAGATTAGGCCACATAGGGCAAGACAGGATGACTAGATTGGCTAGAGAAGGTCTTTTAGGCCCACTCGCTAAAGTCTTTTTGCCTACTTGTGAGCACTATCTTGATGGAAAGGCAACAAGGAAACCATTTGGGAAAGCCAAAAGGGCATCTATCCCATTAAACTTATTCATTCTGACATATGTGGACCAATGAATGCAAGGGCAAGGCATGGAGCCCCTTATTTCATCGCATTTATAGATGATTGCACACGTTTTGGCCATGTCTACTTGATTTCTCACAAGTCAGAAGCATTGGATTGCTTTAGACGGTATGTTAAGGAGGTTGAGAATCAATTAGACAAGAGCATTAAGGCTCTAAGGACTGACCGGGGACGCGAGTATCTATCTAAGCAATTTAAAGTGCTCTGTAAGGAAAAAATGAGTTATCAGGCAATTAACAATTCCTAGGACTCTGCAGCAAAATGGTGTAGTAGAGAGAAGGAATCGCACATTGCTTGACATGGTTAGATCTATGATGGCGCAAGCTAATCTTCTTATTTCTTATTGGGGAGATGCTTTGTTGACTGCTGCCTACATCCTTAATCGTGTGCCCTCCAAATCAGTTCCTTCCACCCCATATGAGATGTGGACTGGAAAAAAGCCTGATTTGGGCAATTTGTGGCCTTGGGGTTCGGCAGCTTACATACACAACGCTTCTCATAAGTTTGGGAAGTTGGGCCCTAGAGGAAAGAAGTGTATCTTCATTCGCTATAGTGAGCATTCTAAGGGCTATGTGTTTATTGGGGAGCATCCGGATGAAAGTGTGACTGAAATTGAGTCACGAGATGTGGATTTCCTTGAGGAGGATTTCCCTAGCAGAGGTGAGGTAACTAGAGATGTAGAACTCTATGAGATGGAGGATCTACTTGAAGGCGCACCTAATAGCCTAGTAGAGAATGAGGAGATAATACCTCAAGCACCTAGGGACAGTGGGAGCAATCTAACTGCCCATGGATTAGATCCAATGGATGAGAATTCTCAGGATTCTCAACTACGTAGAAGCAAACATGGAGCTATACCCCGTCGTCGTTTTAAGATTGAAGGGGAAGCATTCATGATTGCTCCGAGTGATGAGATGGAGCCCAATAATCTCAAAGAGGCTCTATCATCCCCCGCTAGTAAAAAATGGAGTGCTGCAATGGATGAAGAAATAGAGTCTATGAAGAAAAATCATGTCTGGGACTTGGTTGATTTGCCGCCAGGGCGCAAGACTGTTGGAAACAAATGGGTTCTCAAAATCAAGCGCAAGGCGGATAGTTCCATAGAAAGGTATAAGGCTCGCCTAGTGGCAAAAGGTTACACCCAACGAGAGGGTGTGGACCATGAGAAAACTTTTTCACCAATTGTGAGGTTTGCCTCTATTCACCTAATTCTGGCCATTGTAGCTCAGTTGGACTTAGAGCTATATCAGATGGACGTTAAGACTGCATTTCTCAATGGAGAATTGGATGAAGAGATCTATATGGATCAACCAGAAGGCTTTGTGGTAGTAGGTCAGGAGCGCAAAGTTTGCAAGCTTCAACGATCTATTTATGGCTTAAAGCAATCATCCAGACAGTGGAATTTGAGATTTTATCGAGCCATTGTTTCTAATGGGTTTACGATAATCGATGAAGATCACTGTGTGTACATTAAACAGTCTAAGGACATTTTTCTAATATTGTCATTATATGTAGATGACATATTATTGGCTGGAAATAACAAGGAGATGATTGTCGCCACTAAAAGGTGGTTGTTCTCTACATTTGAGATGAAAGACATGGGTGAAGCAAGCTATGTGCTCGGTGTTAAGATCCTTAGGGATTGCTCTAGGAGACTTCTTGGTTTGTCTCAAGAGACTTACATTAAGACTATCCTAGAGCAATTCCAGATGCAGAGTTGCAAACCCATTGACACTCCTGTTGAGAAAAGCGAGAGCCAAAGCCTTGATATGGGTCCTAAGACTCTAGAAGAGAATGAAAAGATGGCCTGTGTTCCCTACGTAAATGCTGTTGGAAGCTTGATGTATGCTATGATGTGTACACGCCCTGACATTTGATATGCAGTCGGATTGGTGAGTCGTTACCAATCCAACCTAGGACCAGCTCATTAGAAAGCAGTTAAGAGGATATTACGATATCTTAGAGGGACTGTAGATTACACACTTTGCTACCAAAGTTCAGATCTACGTCTAGTTGGCTATTGTGATGCTGACTAGGGAGGAGACTTAAATGAGCGTAAGTCTACTTCAGGATATGCTTTCATGCTTAGTGATGGTGCTATTTCTTGGATCAGTAAGAAGCAATCCTGTATCACCTTATCGACTATGGAGGCTGAGTTTGTGGCTTGTTCATCTGCCGTTCAAGAAACCATTTGGTTAAGGAGATTCCTTCAGCATTTGGATATTGTTATACATACTTCAGACCCTGTGACTATCTATTGTGATAGCATGGCTGCACTCACTTACGCTAAGGATCCTAAATACCACGGGAGAACCAAACACATTGATGTGAGGTTCAACTTTATCAGGGACATTGTGGCGCAGAAAGAAGTGATCCTGGAGCACATCCCTACGAGTCGTATGGTTGCGGACCCTTTGACTGAGCCCATTGCTAGAGACGTTTATCTTACTCATGTTAGGGCTTTAGGACTACATAGGTGGTGATATATATATGTGTATTCAGTTGAACTCATTTTTTTTTTTTTTTTTTTTTTTGGGATATTTATGCCATTAGTATTCATATTTGTTTCTATTACACATTTATGTTTACTACTTTTTGTAATGGTTTGTGAATTAGCATACACAGAATAAATAAATTGATGTTAGCAGGCAAGATTGACTCACTTACACGAGCAATCGCCCTTAGCGCTAGGTAGCGAGCAAGGATCAAACTAGTGGCTTATTGTATTTGGAGCAAATAGAGAAGCTAAAATTATCCACTAGCTATGTCACCTTGGTTAGAGCTAAGATGAGGTCTTACTAGAGACCGACCATGGATATGAGAGTACCCACTTTTCCATGATGTGCCTGTTATGGATAGCCAGATGCGAGATCTCATTTGATGCCTGAGAGGCGAGCAAATAGAGAATTCGAGTTAGACGCTAGGAAGCGACTTGTGCGCTTAAGAGTGACTAGACTAAGATCTGTATGGTGTGTGAGTTTAACAACACTCTTTGGAAGAGTTACTCCACTATAACATGCATTCGTATTGCATGTGCTTATCAACCCGTTAGCAAGGTGAAAGAATGGATCCTTGCTTCTTCACCGTGTGAGTCCTAAAAGTCATTTTTTCCTAAATGACTTCACTTTGTGCCTTTTGTGACCTTTGATTATGTCATACGATGAGGAGTTGATGTTCAGTTACTTTGGTATGTTGCTTGCGGTCATGTATGATTCGGCTTTAAGGGACATTACTGGGAAAGCGGTCAATTTCGAATTAAATGATATGAGGGTGAAGGGAAGATCATCTATGTCATGACCCGAACCCGCCCCCATGAGTTAAGGACATAACCGGCCAGTAATCCTAAGATTACCTACGGCCTCAAACCAAATCAGACTTAACTCATCAGAGTGAAGGGGCCAAACGGAAGCAGAATTTAAAACTTTGTCCGTAGAGCTGTGCTTACATGCACATCAAAACAAACCATACATTATTCATGTTAATAACTCACAACAAAAAATACAGTAACATGCAGTTCTGTACAGACAGGATCACTCAAATCTAAGTCAGCCAAACAAAACTATATACAGACATATTTAAAGACTTCGCCAACATGACAACATAAAACAAAATGACAAAAAGGCGAAGAAGTGTCTCGTGCATGAGAGGCAAGGGCTGACTCTTCAAAACCTTTGTTGCTCCACACAGACTTCACTGGGGCTGGGTTTGGACTTCTCTTGGCTCACCTACAAACACATGAATGAGCGTGAGCGATAGCCTAGTGAATAATATCAAATAAAGAATATACATTGGAACAATATACATCAGACGGCCTTAGGCCCAATTCATATTTCTATCTAGTATATGAATAGATACATATCAAGTGACTGCGGTTCCAAACACATCGGACGGCCTCGGGCCCATTCCATTCATGTCAAACTGGCCTTTGGCCCATTTATACTTTCATATCAAACTGGCCTCTGGCCCATTCAAACTTTTGTTCATATCTATGCGCATTTCATATTCGTGATCATGATCCCCTTTCATTCAAACTGGCCTCTGGCCCATTTATTCGGATCTATGCGCAATTCATATCCATGATCATGATCTCTTTTCATTCAAACTGGCCTCTGGCCCATTTATCCGGATCTATGCGCAATTCGTATTCATGATCATGATTTCTTTTCATTCATGTCAATTGGCCTTCGGCCCAATCATTTATACTTTCGTATCAAACTGGCCTTCGGCCCATTCATTCATGTCAAAACGGCCTCTGGCCCATTTACTCTATTATTCAGATCAAACTGGCCTCAGGCCCATTCAAACTTTCGTATCAAACTGGCCTTCGGCCCATTCATTCATGTCAAAACGGCCTCTGGCCCATTCACTCTATTATTCAGATCAAACTGGCCTCAGGCCCATTCAAACTTTCGTATCAAACTGGCCTTCGGCCCATTTATCCTTTCATATCAAACTATCATTCATATCAGATTGTCATTCATATCGGATTATCATTCGTGTCAGACTATCATTCATGTCAGATTATCATTCATATCAGACTGGCTTTTGGCCCATTCGTTCTTTAGGCATAGTAAGTGTTTGTCCGCAATTCAAATTAACATACTTATAGGAAGCTATGCAATTGGACAAATAGCAAATTTCAAATATCTTTATTAGGATACTACTCACAGTGATCGGCTGATTGATTTGCCCTGGAGCTTGACCCTACACATCACATAACACATATGGGTCACAACCGATTCAATCCGTTCTTAATTCATATATTGCTCTTTAGGCTTAATTCTTATCACCTTAACTCAACTACAATGCTCAATGCATGCCTAAGAGTACTTAGAAGCGAAAGAGAACAGAAAACGAAACTCGGAATGCCTTTTCAAAATTTCAGAAAACAGGGTCCCCGCTCGAGCGGACCCAAGAGGTCTGTAAAAGTACTGGTTATATCATTTTCACGCTTGAGCGCGAACTCGGACACTCGAGCGGAGGGTTTGTCTACATAGCTCCCCGCTCAAGCGTGAACTTCCCCGCTCGAGCGGACACCATGTCTGAAAAATATTCTGGGAGCTCGTATTTCACGCTCGAGCGGCGGTTTCCCCGCTCGAGCGGACACCATGAATTCTGGGTTTTCCAGAATTTGTTCTTGAGTTCAAATCCGACCTTCCAAGGTCCAAAACCCATAAATTTGGTTCCAAAGCATGCGAACACATTATATAACATGAGTATATAAGCAAGGTGAGGTCAATTGCTCAAAATCATGGTCCAATCCTTCCAAATAAATCAACATTTCTTTGTAAACTCAAGGCTCACACATTCAAACTTTACATAAGCTTCATATCTTCCTTAATCAAACATGCATGTCAATTTTTGACCTCATTTCCATTTCAAATAGCACCAATGATGCTCATAAACATGTAAATCAACAAAACCATGCTTGCATGTATGCTTCAATGCTCAATTCTTCACAATTTTCATATTATATGCTAGATTATGCAATTTCATAGCAATTCTCTACATGCATGCACACATGGACTTCAAACTCACCAAATACAACACAATTCTAGTTCTTGATCACCAACCAACTTGAATTCACAAAATTACAAGTTCAAACTCATGAATTAAGGGGTGATTACTCACCTAGGAGCTTAATCTTTCCAATTTATGGTAAATTCTTGAGTGTGCCTTCAAGATCACCAAGTTCTCTAGCCAAATCTCTACCTTGAGCCTCCTCTCTCTCTAAATTCGACTTCTCTCTCTCTCTAAAGCAAAATTTCAGATGTTTGAGCTCAATGAAACAAAAATGAGAGTGTATAATGGCCCTTTAAAAGCTCCCTCAAATACATTTCTTCAATATAAAATAGTTGGGCACCCTTTCATTAATTTAATCCATTTAATTCGATCCGAATCAATTTTCAATTAAATTTCACTGTAGGCTCTAAAAATTACGCTGATCAAAATGGCGTAATCAATTTCGGGTTTCGTGGCCGATAAGGCCTTCAATTTAAATTTCAAAGCAGATAATCAAACAGATATTCTTACGGTGAACAAATATAAAGCCCAAATCACATATAATCATGCAAGAACACTCAGATTCAAATTAAGCACGTAATTACCAACATAAGCATGATTAATTAGCATAGCACAGGACAAGGTTATCACAATCTTCCCCCCTTTAGGAAGTTTGGTCCTCCAAACTTATTTTACCTTTAACCGAAAACAGTTCGGGATACTTTCTTATTCAACGGTTCCAATCCTTTTGATAGTTGTCTTCTTAGTTTCAAAATCAAACAACATTTTGTTCTCAATCAGCCAGAGACTTACCCTTCCCGCCATACAAGGCTTGTATGGTGCCATACCGAAACTCGAGTGTAAGCTGTTGTTGAAAGCAAAGCTTGCCAACGATGGATAGATTTTATTTATTTATTTATTTATTTATTTTTTATTTTTTTCAATTCCCCGAAAATCTAAAGCACACATTTGGAACATTTCTCCCAGAGTCTAAAAAAAATTCTTTCTGATCATACATTAATCAGCGGATGGAAAGCAGTGTTGAATCCCCATTTAGTTCCCATCGCCTCTTGAAGGCTCGTCAGAATTCAAACATATTTTAGGATTCCTGTCTAAAACAATAGATACTGGGACCCCATGCAAACGAGCAATCTTATTGATGTAAGCAGTGGCTAGTCTATAAGCATCATACGAAAATTTTACAAGGAGAAAACGAACAGACTTAGTAATTCCATATACAATAACCCAAACGGGACTTATACCTTGGGCACTCAAGGTGGCCCCACAATGAAATCCGTAGTCACATATTCCTATTTCCATTCCAAAACAGAGAGAGGTGAAAGTAGTTCCATCTATATCTGATGTTCAACTTCGACTTGTTGACACCGAAAACATTTAGGCACAAATTCAACAATTCTTCTTCACAATAGGTCGCCAACATATTTATTTCAAATGCTAACTAACTTTATCATAGAAGTTCGGTTCATTTCCTTGTCATAGAAGTTCAATTCGTTCTTCAATAATTCCGCAATTCACAACCCAATTCAGTACTTAGTTTAGTGACTCATCACAGTTATCCAAAATCAATCAAAGGTTTTCAGGAACACATGGTGGATCCCGATACAGATTCCTGAATCAACAAAGGCAGGATCGAAGCAATTACCCATACAATGCACATAGCTCGCATATCCCCATAATACTGATTGTAAAGTACAATAACATCGAAGCAGACAATTCCTAACACAATACACGTGTTCTCAATTCATTCAACAGTTTACGGTTTACAAGTCAATTCAGTATTCAATCCCCTGTTCCATCGAGTCTCTCCACATTATCAGATAGTCGTCAAAAGCATAAGGCAATTCGTATACAAATCCCCATGATGTCAAGGGCAATATCAAAGGAGTCAATCACACGTTAAGCACAATTTACACATCCCCAGAGCCCCAATTACAGTATATAATGGCACTGAGCAGTTATTTACACAGAGCGTACTGAATTCGCACACTTTCGAATAATCAGGGTTTTTCAAAGCTTCTTTGATGCTAATAACATCTACATAATACCAAAGGATGACATTCTGGGCAAAACAAATGAATAATCGTCCCGGAATCAAAGCACACCCGTTCACGACCGTCGGTGGCCAACCCGAGATCGATTAGACAAACCCACCCGTACAAAATCGTCGGTGGCAAAAGAGATATCTCAATCAAAGGTGTTACATAGGCTTAACGTCCCCTAGCACGGAAGGACGCCCCAAGAATGTCATCAAAACAAACATAATACCACTCACCATAACCTAATTTCCCAAAATCCGATAACACTGAAGCAACTACTCTCCCTTACAAAACATATTCTGATCAGTCAAAGACAAATGTTCAGTACTGCTTATAGTCAAATCAATCTGCCGTCATCGGTTCCCATAGCGTCAAACAAACAAGAATGGGAGAATACACAAGCATTGTTCCTTAAAACACCCAATCACTGGATTTGCACAATTCAGTTCATTCATAACACATATGTCCTCAATAGTTAGGGGTTGGTTCTAAATGGTGTCCTTGGTTAGATCAATCTGTTGATAGCCCACAAAAAGTCTTTCAAATAAGTCAGGTATTCCAAACGAATTCAAGTTTTGGGTCTATCAATTTTTTCTGCCAAGAAAAATCTGGCTATCTATTCATAAACAATTCTTAATCCCCTTTAACAAGATCAAATTAGATAGAGGGTCTTATCGATCAGTCTAAGCAAAGGTCTGGTCAAATCATATCCAATGAGGGTTCTATCAGGCCAAATCGAACATAAGTTCTATCAAATCGAATCAGATAAAAGTTTTCTCAAATAGGGTACATTTGGTTCTGTAAGGCATACTTCTTTTGCTTAGGTACATGGTTGATAGTCTCACAACTATCTTAAGTTTATCAGTTCTCAAAGTCAAATCGGAGTCATTCATCACATCCGTTCATATCAAAATATTTCAAGTTATGTACAATACGGCATTGTTCATATAAGTTCAGGTGTAGTTGCATATGCATGCAGTTGGTCATATCAGGAGGTATGTATCATAATCAATATAGCAGTTCCCAAATAGGTCTTATATGCAAACACATGGTACACAGCAACACATTAAACAAGGTCTTTCGGTTACACATAACATACAGGATTTGTCACGCAGGGGTTCCAAATCAGTCACAACAATATAGGCTTACGAGTCAGGCTCAGTATAGTCACGTAGTTCAATCAATTTTCTACCAATCCACATACATGATCTCGTAATTTGCAGAGTTTATTATTTGGGGTGCTCAACTCAGTTATACAATCACAAAGTCACGATTCTAGTGGTTTAGTCATTGAAGACAGCAATATAACAAATCACCCTGAGCATGGGTTTAGATGTACATGTGCATGTGCAGAGTTAATCAATATCCCAATACGCATTTCACAATTTCCCCAAATGAAGCATATACATTCAATGAATACGGTCTCGATCTGATAGGTCTAACCAATCTAGATACACATGCAGCAGATATGAAGGAATATGCCGATCCGAATCAATTAATATCCCAAGCAAGGATGTACACATGCACTAATTCAGAATCAATCAACACATAAGCATTTGTCTATAAACAGTATAGATACCTGGAATAATGTTCGCAGTATTTTGAGCACTTTTTGGGACGAGTGCAATTACTCTATCCTGAGTAGCAACTCCTACCACTGGTACGAATCTAGCTGAGGCAGAACATTTATTCACATTTTGCTCAGTTCGGGGATAGGTCTTTACCATATGGTCCATCTTACCACACTTATAACAAGCCTCAGAAATCCGATGACATATTCCTCGGCGTTTCTTACACTGGTGGTGGCAAGGGTCCTTGCCGTAGTGGCAACTGACATTGTTGCCTTAAAATCTCTACCATTTCTTGTACTATTCTTCCAGTCTATCAAGTCGGGCTGTGGAAGAGCCTGCCAACTCGTATGCCCTTACTTTATCCATGTTCTACACAAACTCTTATTAAATCATGCTAACTACCGGGATGTTGTAGACGTCCCCGAACGTCCCGGGAGGGAATCCCGTTTTGTTCATTGGGCTGACTATAGTTCGGACTCAATGTCACGGTCCTGTATCTAATCTCGCAGAGTGCAATGCAAGACCGATGAATCATCAAAGAGTCCAAATCTGGCAAATCGCTTTGAAAAACAGATTTTTAGAAAGAAGTGCCAAACATGGACTGCTTTGCCAGATACAGAGTCGCCACCTAAATATTTTATTTTGGGGGAATTTAGGAAACCCTGATTCGTGCCTAAGGCCATGTGTCCGTCATCACCAAAGTTGCCTCGGCTCGGGAACTTGGGTACGATTGGGGAAGGTCACTTCGTGAGCACCCCCGCTCGCCCGATCAAAGATCGGCCTCTACTAACCATGATATCGAGTTTTGAAAACATTATGTGCTCTTATCCCGGTTATTAGCCTAGAATTACTATGTGATGCGCGCAGCATACAAGTATAGACTGGATCGCCTGAGTTGGAACAAAACATTTCATGTTTGTTTTTTAAAGCGGTTTGCTACTCGCAAGTAGGCTAAAATGCGGATTTTGCCACCCTCAAGTGGGCTTAGAAAACATGGTGATTTGCCACTATCTAGTGGGCTTAAAACTTGCAATCAATGAATTGTTCCAATTCAGATAATCCAACCTCCACCCACAGGCATTCAGGTAATTATATCACATAAACACTTAGCCTCATGGTAAGCATGCTATCATGGCAGTCACTCACACACATGCAAGGATGCTAAAGGATAAACACTTACCCAGTACTCCAAGTCAAAGAAAGAAGCTAATTAGAAATCATGCATGAATCCTAACTATGCTGAGATGCCTAATGCAACACATACAAGTCTGCAACTAAGATAGGCTCGGCTATTCTAAGATGGCATATGAAATGCAACAAATGATATACGTATTCAACTCGGAATTGAAATACAATGCAGTTAGTATGATGCGCCGAGCCCGGTGCATGCAATACAGATGAATGAATGCAAACATACGAACATATAGATGCTAATTGAAACATGCCCTAAAACTAACCATCATAAGCTGGTAAATAAAAGGGAGAAAGACGTGGGGTTGGAAGATATGCATCACACACACGCACACTTATTACAACATTGCCCTCCTCGGAGGGTATGAATAAATAATACACAACCGAATGAATAACGAATTACAGCTAATTATTACACAATCCTAATTAATTAACAAATTAACTAAAATAAATAAGCTAGCATGCAAAACATATGAAATGGACTACCTCAGCTCGGTCTTGAATGATGAGGAATGCATGCATGCTCGAGTCACCTTGCTGGAAAATCCATCGCGATGCCCTGATTTGTCTCTGTTTGCAACTGGTCCCAGAATACTATACAAAGCTCCAGAAGGCTGAAACTCCACCATGGGAACCTGTAGGGATACTGCCTACTAGTTTTTGCTGTTGGTTTCTGGTTTGCCGCAACAGAGAGCAAGAAAGGGACATGGCAAAGTATTTTCAACATATGTGTGTACGACAACTCTCCCCATCATTGCATAAGCTCTAGGGAGGATAGTCCTCGATCCTCGTACCACCAATCACGCGTGTTGATGCATGATGGCCGAGGAGTCGGATTGCACGACTCAATGTAAAATGAATGCACATATAAACACAACAAGGCCTAAACTCCATCATGGGTAATCCAGAGTGTCGGTGACCGAGAATCGAGGCACGTTTCGTCATTTGGAGTACGAAACGTCCCTCCTTTCCCGTGTTTGGACTAAACCCTACTCCAAACATGATGCAATACACATGGCATGCATGAATGCAACTCTAACATGCAACCTAAACATAATGCCACTAAATGATGCAAACATGCAAATGACGATATGCAAACATGTTACTAGCATACATAATGCTATGAAATAATCAATGGCATACTTAATGCACATGAAAACTATATGGCATACGCAATGCACACATGGAGACTAACAATGAAATGATCAAGGCATACACAATGCAATGGTCAATCATGCAACAACATGGACTAAATGGCATATACAATGTAAGATGGACTTAAACCAAGATAGGCGAGCCTTAGCCACACCCAAATCAGTGGCCAAACATGATGGAATTAGGCAACAAAAACACATGCAAACATGCACCAATGCAAGAGACCAAACCTAAGGCACCGAATGCAACTCTATCAAAGCATGGCAAGAGATGAAATATGGCATACAATCACACATTTTCCATCTCTGAAATTACATGTAAGATGGTCCCGAATCATGCAAACACCTCACACGATGCATGCTAGATGGCCCGAATACCGAAACTAGTGAAGCGCATTACACTAGAGGTACACAAAGCAACGCACAAATGGAAAAACCAGCCCCAAACAAACCCTAGGCAGGTCCAAGATAGTGGGAAAATGGTCTAAAATGATGGCTCAAAAGGTATGGAAATGAAGCACATGCAATGGTCCAAAAACGAGGCATTTATGCACAACTCTCAAACGCATTTAAAGAGTGGAAAACATGGAAACATGGCACAAGTATGAGGTCTGAAATAACATGCACAATGATGCCAACACATGCAAACACCTCTATTCAAGCATGCAAGAGGCTACAAAACTCAAGGCTAGGCATGGATATTGAACTACAAACATGCATAGCAAGCATTATTTGACCATGAGGCACAAAAACAGAGCTAAGGCAGTCCAAAACATGCACAAAATCAGGTTAAGGTATGGCCAAAAAGTGCTAGGATCAAGGGCCAAAACAACATGCAATACAAGCTAGTGAAGAGGGTTTACACTACAAGTATATTAAGCATTCAAGAGGCCACTAAACCAGCAAAAGTTAGAGGTATGAAATGCCAAATAAAGCCCAAAAACTCACTGAAACATGGTCTATGCATGCAATAATGAGATGCTCCTTTGATAGGCCAAGAAGAGGGTTGTTCTACACATGCAAGATGGACACCCAATATGACAAAACCACCTCTAGATAGAGGTTATGAAGGCCCTAAAACTCACTAAAAAGGGCCTGAAATGAGGCTAGGAAGCATGCAAGTATAGGCTCCTTTGATATGCTATGAAGAGGGGTATTCTACACATGCAAGAGGGATACCTAATATGGCAAAAATAGCTCTGGATAGAGCTCATGCAGGTCTTAAAACTCATCAAAAATGGCCTGAAACATGGCTTGGAAGTATGCACACATGGGCTCCCTTGTTAGGCCAAATATGCTAGAAAACAAGACAAGGGGTGAGAGGGTCACCCCTCTCTGATTTTAGCTCTCAAAAACACATAATAACCACTGAAAATCTACTAGATTTCAGTGGTCAAAAGGGCCAACAAAGCTCAACACAAAGGCCCTAATGCATGACTCAAAACAAGATGAAATGAAGCATGCAAGGGGGTAGATGACCCCCAACAGAAAAATGATCTTAAATAAACATGTTAAGGACCTCAAAATAAGACTTTTTTCAATTTACACCAAAGCTCAAATATGCATGCAAGTATGGCTTATAGAAGGATCAAAATAAGGCCTAAAAAAAATGAGAAAGTGTTACCCTTGTAGCTCAGCAAAAACCAGCAGCTTCTGGACCAAAACCCCAACTCTTTTAGCCTTCTCAAGACCTCTAGGAGCCTTAGAACAAAGGTGGAGGTGTGTGCTTAAGAGGTGGTGTGCAATATGCCAAGAACAAGGCCCTTTTGAACCTTAGATATAGAGATATAGAGGGATATATGAGCTATGCCTTAAACCAATCTTAGAACCTTTGCAAAGGAAGGAGAGGTTTTCCTTTATAGAGCCAAGGGTCCAAAGCTTCTCCTAGAAGCTTAGAACCAAGAGTGAAGATCCTCCATACATATGGAGGATGCAGCTTGTGCCTCCCAGCTGGCACAGCTGGAAAGCATTCAGGGAGACAAAAAAGGTGGGAGCTGGCCGACCAGTTCAAGTGGTTAGCCGATCACTTGCCCTGGTCGGCCGACTAGGTCAAAAGGTCCAAGGTGGTCAGACATCCCCTATGATGAAGCCCCAGAAGTTAGCTTTCCAATGGCGCCAGCCTTGCATTAAAATTCCAACTGTGCAAAAAGTTATGCCTGTTTTGGTGAAGCCGCGCAGATTCGGTCCAACCGGATTGATGCCCTACTTCAACTAACTATATCTCCCCCGTCCGGACTTGGCTTTAGGAGATTCTTGAGTGCAAAATGAAGCCACGGAAGTAAGCTTTTCAATGGTGGTGGCCTCATAGCTGAAATCTAAGTATGCAAATGGATAGGCCTGATTCAGCGAGGACTGCCCGTCCCTTTTTTAGCGATTTATGTCCATTTCTCCCCCAACTGGGTTTCTTCCCTCTTCTCTTCTTTTCTTCAACTCCAAACCCCTAAACAAGGTGTTTTGAAAGATTTTTCAGAGATTTCATCTCTCTTTCATTCATTTCCACTTTGCCTTTGCTCGGTTTACCGAAAAGCGCGACATTTAACAAAATGCGAGCGTCGGAACATCGTAGAACTTTTATTTTCAAAACATTTTGAAAGAGAGGGTTTCAAGTTTAAAATCTTTTGATCAAGATTGTTTTGGTCCAAAAGGGGTATGAAGTTGAGATTTGACTCTCTCCTTACCGAAGAAACTGAACCTTTGCCGTGCACACCTTCATCACCGAGTAAACCATCAGTAGCACCCAAGTCTTAAGGGCGGTAAAAAATGGGGTGTCTACAGATGTCCAATACAAAAATAAACACAGATACACATGCGTACATTTGCACATAGGCACATTGTTATATTCTCATTTTATGTATCGTTAAGACACAATTAATCACATACGTAATAGATGATTGCATACTTATCAGATATCGCATGCTGAACATTTACTAAGTAATTATATACTCAAATCATGTTCATATTTCACATAGACACCCGTTGGCAGAATCGAATGCACATAAGTGAATTTTCATGATTCATATGTTCATGTATGTGCATTATAACAAAACAAACTTGTTTGACACATTAGTGTAGCAATTCATATCTCAAATAATCACATGTTCTCACCATCTGATTAAACTTGCATTATACTCTATACAAAAGATTCACAGGTATGCATATACTAAAGAGCATACGTATTCAAATAATTTGCAATGCAAGCGAATCACAAATTTATAATACATAATCGTTCATATTAAACATTTAAGCGTATCTTGATGCTTTCAAATTCATACTTATCACATGAATGCATCCTAGATCTTATCTAGACGCTTATTGCTCTTTTGGACAAGTGTGTGAGTTATTAACTCGTGCTCTGATACCACTCTGTCATGACCCGAACCCGCCCCCATGGGTTAAGGACATAACCGGCCAGTAATCCTAAGATTACCTACGGCCTCAAACCAAATCAAACTTAACTCATCAGAGTGAATGGGCCAAACGGAAGCAGAATTTAAAACTTTGTCCGTAGAGCTGTGCTTACATGCACATCAAAACAAACCATACATTATTCATGTTAATAACTCACAACAGAAAATACAGTAACATGTAGTTCTGTACAGATAGGATCACTCAAATCTAAGTCAGCCAAACAAAACTATATACAAACATATTTAAAGACTTCGCCAACATGACAACATAAAACAAAATGACAAAAAGGTGAAGACGTGTCTCGTGCGTGAGACGCAAGGGCTGACTCTTCAAAACCTTTGTTGCTCCACACAGACTTCACTGGGGCTGGGTTTGGACTTTTCTTGGCTCACCTATAAACACATGAATGAGCGTGAGCGATAGCCTAGTGAATAATATCAAATAAAGAATATACATTGGAACAATATACATCAGACGGCCTTAGGCCCAATTCATATTTCTATCTAGTATATGAATAGATACAGATCAAGTGACTGTAGTTCCAAACACATCGGACGGCCTCGGGCCCATTCCATTCATGTCAAACTGGCCTTTGGCCCATTCATATTTCATATCAAACTGGCCTCTGGCCCATTCAAACTTTCGTTCATATCTATGCGCATTTCATATTCGTGATCATGATCCCCTTTCATTCAAACTAGCCTCTGGCCCATTTATCCGGATCTATGCGCAATTCATATCCATGATCATGATCTCTTTTCATTCAAACTGGCCTCTGGCCCATTTATCCGGATCTATGCGCAATTCGTATTCATGATCATGATTTCTTTTCATTCATGTCAATCGGTCTTCGGCCCAATCATTTATGTCAATCGGCCTTTGGCCCAATCATTTATACTTTCGTATCAAACTGGCCTTCGGCCCATTCATTCATGTCAAAACGGCCTCTGGCCCATTCACTCTATTATTCAGATCAAACTGGCCTCAGCCCCATTCAAACTTTCGTATCAAACTGGTCTTCGGCCCATTCATTCATATCAAAACGGCCTCTGGCCCATTCACTCTATTATTCAGATCAAACTGGCCTCAGGCCCATTCAAACTTTCGTATCAAACTGACCTTCGGCCCATTTATCCTTTCATATCAAACTATCATTCATATCAGATTGTCATTCATATCAGATTATCATTCATATCGGATTATCATTCGTGTCAGACTATCATTCATGTTAGACTATCATTCATATCAAACTGGCATTTGGCCCATTCGCTCTTTAGGCATAGTAAGCGTTTGTCCACAATTCAAATTAACAGACTTATAGGAAGCTAAGCAATTGGACAAATAACATATTTCAAATATCTTTATTAGGATACTACTCACAGTGATCGGTTGATTGATTTGCCCTGGAGCTTGACCCTACACATCACATAACACATATGGGTCACAACCGATTCAATCCGTTCTTAATTCACATATTCCTCTTTAGGCTTAATTATTATCACTTTAACTCAATTACAATGCTCAATGCATGCCTAAGAGTACTTAGAAGTGAAAGAGAATGGAAAACGAAACTTGGAATGCCTTTTCAAAATTTCAGAAAACAGGGTTCTCGCTCGAGCGTAGACTTCCCCGCTTGAGCGGACCCAAGAGGTCTGCAAAAGTACTGGTTATATCATTTTCACGCTCGAGCGCGAACTTAGACGCTCGAGCGGAGGGTTTGTCTACATAGCTCCCCGCTCGAACGTGAACTTCCCCGCTCGAGCGAACACCATGTCTGCAAAATATTCTGGGAGCTCGTATTTCACGCTCGAGCGGCGGTTTCCCCGCTCGAGCGGACACCATGAATTCTAGGTTTTCCAGAATTTATTCTTGAGTTACATCCGACCTTCCAAGGTCCAAAACCCATAAATTTGGTTCCAAAGCATGCGAACACATTATATAACATGAGTATATAAGCAAGGTGAGGTCAATTGCTCAAAATCATGGTCCAATCCTTCCAAATAAATCAACATTTCTTTGTAAACTCAAGGCTCACACATTCAAACTTTACATAAGCTTCATATCTTCCTTAATCAAACATGCATGTCAATTTTTGACCTCATTTCCATTTCAAATAGCACCAATGATGCTCATAAACATGTAAATCAACAAAACCATGCTTGCATGTATGCTTCAATGCTCAATTCTTCACAATTCTCATATTATATGCTAGATTATACAATTTCATAGCAATTCTCTACATGCATGCACACATGGACTTCAAACTCACCAAATACAACACAATTCTAGTTCTTGATCACCAACCAACTTGAATTCACAAAATTACAAGTTCAAACTCATGAATTAAGGGGTGATTACTCACCTAGGAGCTTAATCTTTCCAATTTATGGTAAATTCTTGAGTGTGCCTTCAAGATCACCAAGTTCTCTAGCCAAATCTCTACCTTGAGCCTCATCTCTCTCTAAATTCGACTTCTCTCTTTCTCTCTAAAGCAAAATTTCAGATGTTTGAGCTCAATGAAACAAAAAATGAGAGTGTATAATGGCCCTTTAAAAGCTCCATCAAATACATTTCTTCAATATAAAATAGTTGGGCACCATTTCATTAATTTAATCCATTTAATTCGATCCGAATCAATTTTCAATTAAATTTCACCGTAGGCTCTAAAAATTATGTTGATCGCAATGGCGTAATCAATTTCGGGTTTCGTGGCCGATAAGGCCTTCAATTTAAATTTCAAAGCAGATAATCAAACAGATATTCCTACGGTGAACAGATATAAAGCCCAAATCACATACACTCATGCAAGAACACTCAGATTCAAATTAAGCACATAATTACCAACATAAGCATGATTAATTAGCATAGCACAAGACAAGGTTATCACAATCTAGTTATACATCTCTGCTCTATATTCACTGTCGACAACTCACATCGCACTCTATGGGATGTTGATTGAGTGTGAATATAATGCGGGACCTAGGAGGGTCAAACATGCTCTTTGAGGGATTAGAGATGGTTTTGGACTGATGTAGCTAGATGGGTCTGGGTACATGAGACACTATTTCTGTTCATTTTGGGTTGATGTCTCTATGCTAACTTATATTGAGTTTCTAGTATAGAGCTCCTACATGCAGGTGTTCTCAGCAGTCGCACGGTGCATTGGCTAGTATGAGATTGTTCATTTTTATGGGAGATTGAGATAGAGATGTGTCAATGTCATGCCAACTCATGTGCGAGTGGGAGATATTAGAAATTGGGCGCCCATGTAGCATGCGGCATGACCCATGACCCTTTTGAACCTTATCCAAGAAAGTTTGAATTTGAATTCAAAACCTATTTGGATAACCCACTCTTGATATCTATATTTATCATATCAACTAATATGGATAGATGATATACTTAACCTATATATCTGATACGTTATATGGGATGAATCAAATAACGAATGATTTTTTCCCATACTGACTCTTTATGAGAAATTTCACAGCCAATGGTGCCAATTGTTTTTCATCTTGGTTGGTGCGACTCTAAGAGGTTACAAAGAAATGGGATAAGAAAAAACAAATGAAAAAAAGAAGGAATGATAATTGTTGATCAAATTTCTAGTATGGTGGTTGAAACTTGATGACCCACAAAACAAAAGGTAAATGAACTTTGGGTACCAGTGTGATATTGGCCAAAGCTCTTGCGATGTTTATGTTAGAGCTTTTTCTTTTGGATTACATTCGTAAGTATGATCTATCTGTAGGTGACTCTGTTTGTTGGGAATCAGTTTTGATTTTTAATCTAAAACGTCATAAATTGTATTGTCCATTGTAATTTGACAATTTAAAAAAAATAAAAATTGAAAACTTAAAAATGGATAAGTTGAGATTAAAATTTGCTTAAGTCATTACATCATAATCAATTCATTAAACTAAATAAACTACACTTTGTAGAACAACACAAATTTCTAATGAGTGACTTAAGGGGATTAGTTAATAGAACATCGAAGGATTATGGTTAAATGATGTCGGTGGTGGGTGTGGTAGACATTCTTTGGCTGTGGTGGCCTCACTGTGGGAGAGGTGGTCTCATAGCGTTGGTTCGGAGGGTGTTTGAGACAAGGAAGGATAATAAGGTTTTTGTGTGAGAGATTAAAAAAAAGTTGTATATGAAAGTAAAATAGGTATTTTAAGAAAGGACAGATTACACAAGTAGTTTCTATATTTTATCTCTTATGTCATTTTGATCCTTACACTTTTAATTGACTCAATTTTGATCATTTATTTTAAATTTTGTGTCAATTTGGTCCAATTGAAAATATTTTTAGTGTTTTTTAAATAAAATTATCATTAAATTGGTTGGGGGTTAACTCACTGAATTGGGTAAGTTTATAATTTTGCACTTGTGCATATTTTCTACAAAAAAATGGTAAGATTTTGAATCAATTGGACTAATCCACTTCCCAGATTATAACCCACTTCCCTCTCTCACAAAAAGCTGATTATAATCAGCTTTTAACAAAAGAGCTGATTATAACCATCTTCCCAAAATAGTCCAAAGTCATAAATTTATGATCAAAATCAAATCAATTGAAATTATAATAATTAAAATGACACAATAACCAAAATATAAAGACTACCGTCATAATTTGTCCTTAAAAAATAAAGAATTTGTTGATATAAGCAAAATTAATTAATGGACATAACTATGGACTAATATAATGAGATATTTGTCATGCAAATACAAACTTTAAAGGATGGAATGTAATTATCATAATCAAAAATGAAAATCTGTATTTTACGAGAAGTTTAAGGAAAAATTATATAATTTGCTCTTTCATAAATAAGAGACAAACTTCACTATGAGGAGCTTCTATTTTCACCTAACAAAAATTCTTAGCACATACATGATTTTGAAATTTGATATTTTACTTAGAACACAATCAATTCATTTAAAAAATATCCCTCAACATTCTTTACTTTCAAAACCTAACCCTAACCTTAGTTATCATCACTATTACCATTTGAGCAACTCTGGCCATTGTTGCCACCACAAACCCTACTACCACAAACCCCTTATTTGTCATGAAGGCCCACCTCTACCCTTCATCACTGCGAATCCCTTCCTTCAAACACCCATCTCTACAACCCCATTGCTACGAACAGGGCCGGCCCTGCCTTGGCTTGTGCCTTAGGCCTCATATTTTGGCTCAAAAATAGGGCCTCCAAATTTAAAAAATTGTTATAGGTCTAACTTTTTTTTTTTTTTGATTTTAAGATCAATTTAAAGGGTCCCAAATGTTTTATTGGGCCATATATAATTTAGCCCATATTTGTTTATAAATGTGTTTGGCCCATATTTATTAAAATAAAAATATATAAAAAAAAAAAAAAACAATAGGGCCCCTAAATTTGGCCCAAAAATAGGACCCCTAAATTTGGTAAAATATTATAGGCTCAATGTTTTTTTTTTTTTGGTTTTAGGATCTATTTAAAGGGCCCCAAAATATTTTTTTGGGTCCATGTATGATTTACTCCATATTTATTTATAAGTGTAGTTTGGTCCATATTTATTAAAATGAAAATATATATTAAAAAAAAAGAAGTGTTTGGGCTCAAGAAAAATAATACATACAATATATGGGCCCTATTTTTTTTTATTTATTTATTTTTTTTTTAGTGGAATAAATAATTTTGCTCAATTTTTTTTACCTAGGTCTTTATCAATTTTAATTGAATAATTTTTTCCTAATTTTTTTGTTCTAATTTTGTTTTATTAAATTGTTTTGTTTATAATTTTAATGATTATATGTGTAAGCAAATTTTTTTATGGCTACAAGCAAATAAAAAAGTTGTAACTTATCGTTTTATTCATGAATTTTTTTTTCAATACAAAAGGGCCCTCATTTTCGAAGTTCGCCTTAAGCCCCGACGAACTCAGGGCTGGCCCTGGCTACGAACCCCCTATGAACCCATCGCTGCCATCATAAGAATGCCAAATTAGTTTGACAGTTGATATCCGAGCAAACACTATTGGTTTAATGGTTGATATTTGAACAAAAACATTTTTGGTTCAGTGGTTGATATATGAATGGTGGTGATTCATTTGACGTTGGTAGTCCGTAAGGTGAGAAAAAGAGTAGTTAGAATTTGGGAGTAGTAGTGTGCTAGATTTTTTAGGGTTAAAGTGAAAGTGTGACGTTGAAGAAGTGGTTGGGGAGGATTGATGATACTGGAGAAGGGTGGAGAAAGGTTGCAAGCAATGTTGAGGGAGACGTTGGGAAATAGTGTTTGGGATGAGGAATATAAGTATATTTTAATAATTTTATTTTATGAAAAAATCTGTAATCAATTATTATTATTATTAATTTTTCCATTAAGAGGTTCGTTTGGAGGGATTGAAGGATGTGATTAGACTCCATATCCAATAGCTCACTTAGTTTGTTGTTTGGTTGAAAATTTATAAGTCAAACTAATAGTCTGATCAGACTGTTAGTTCTCCATATGTGAGACTATTCTTGGAGAGAGAGGCAGGATACAAAAATAATGGACTAGCCCTCCACTAGATTAGCTGAGAAAAAGGCAATTTTGCCCTCCAAGTATTTAGACCATTTTTGGTTTGGTTTTAGAAACTTGTTTCATAATTTTTTTTTTCTGAAAAACAAAAAATTAGTTTCTTGAAGAAAATAAAAAATAGTTTTTATCAAACTAGTTTCAATTTTTTTTTTTTTTTAAATTCAAAAAATATTTCTTTGTGATATGGTCCATTTGAATTTGTATTGTTGTTGGATAATTAATTCTAATTTGCATTAGGACATTTGTTGCATCCGTTGTGTTGAGAAGTTTTTGCTTTCTATTTCATATTTAGTTTAGATTTTAACTTATAATTTTCATTGATATTCTTTTTATTGTTATATATTGCACTTAGTAAAATAAAATAAAATTTAAAAGTCTCAACCGAAAAATAAAATAAAATAATTTAATTTTTATTAATGTCTATTTATTTAATTTTTTAAAAGTTCTAGAATTGGTAAGGAGTTTACATTTTTCGTAATTCTCCTCTTTAATCGCATAGAATTGGTAAGGAGTTTACCACGAAGAATCAACCATTAGTAAACAATTCAAAAGGGCAAAGTAATTTTGTGAGCATTTGTTATTTTTCATAATATCTCAACCAAACATAAGATTCAATAAGATAATTTTTTGCCTGATATTTAATCTCATGACTAAACAAATATAAGATATATATAATTTCCAATCAATAATGCAACGACTATATATGTCAAGATTAAAAGTCTAAATAATTATAATTTCCATTATTCTTTCTGTCAAAACAAACATGCCCCAGTGTGAAAAAGAGCAAAATAGGTGTGAAAATAGAAATTGACATATTTCCATAACAATAGACCAACCAATGGTGTTGACTGCGAAAGAAATACAAATAGTGTCACAACACTTGTAAGTCGAAGTTCCTTTTTACTCAAAACGCCACGTTTCACTCTGTTTTCCAATACCACCACACCACTTTCTCCTTTCACACACACCCTCTCTCTCTCTCTCTCTCTCTCATGTCGACCTGCGAATCCGGAGGAGATCCGTACCCGCTCTCCTCCCACTCCTTGGACCCGAACCCGTCGGAACCCGACCACCAGCTCCCGCCGGACCCTCTCTTGGACCCCGGCGCATTCATCGACTGCGACTTTGACTCCACGGGTCCAACCCTAACCACCACCGGATCCAAAGAAGCTCCAAACGGCCTCTCGGACCACCACCAACACGGAGCTCGAGAACCGGTCGGAGATGAACCGGAGCTGCTTTCCCGACCCGCCACCGACGCCTCTAATTGTACGGAGACGTCGGCGACTGAGTCCACACCGCCGCGGGGGCGGAGGGGAGCGCCGCCGCAGGCTGTGCCCGTTGAATTGTTGCCGGAGAGACCGAAGTGGTTGCCGGAGAGTTGGGTGATGGACTGCCGGATCAGGACTTCCGGTGCCTCCGCTGGATCCATTGATAGGGTAATTCCTCTTTTCTGTTGTGATTTTTTGTTTTATTTCAATTAATTAATTTCATCACTATTATGTTGAAGTGTATCCACAAAGTTATGGTGATTAGTTGGAGTATCAGGAATGATCATATTCCATAATAATAGTAATTTGCAAATCAGGAAGATATTGGGAATGATTCATGTTGGCGAAATTGGAAATGTGTGTTGTTATGTTATCTTTTTATTGGATATCGTTTTTAGTTAGCAAGAAATACAAGAATTGTTTGTTGGAGATTTGTATATGATTTGAATGTTACTGAAATATACAGGGTTGATTCTGTTTGTTTGATCCTAAAATTGTCATGCTGATTAAAAATAAATAAATAAATTAATTGCTTCCTAGTCTCTCTAGGAACTAATCTTTGTATATAAACCTTAACTGTACACACACTATATACAAAAAAATTAGTACCCTATATATCCACATAAAATGTCAATAGCTTTAATTTTTGATATTTGTGACTAATTAAAATAGCACCTACGATATGATGATGAAGAGAGAGCATATAATTGGTTGGAAGAACAATTGTGTAAAGTGAAAAGGATGAGAAATTGTAGACTCAAAAGTTGGAGACAAACTTTCCAAAACAGAAATTAGAGAGGAAAGCCAATTAATTGTGAAGAGGAAGCATACAATTGGTAGGAAGAATGGTTGTGGCATGTCAAATTATGGAATGAAAAGTTAGGAGAACTTACCAAAAATGACAAGTTAGGGACAAAAGCCAAGTAGTATTGAGAAGACGAGGCCGAAGTTGAATTTTCTTACAATTTTTTAGATGAGTTTAACAAACCAAATACATGGATTAAGAAAACATAATGCAGGGGTTTAAGCTGCATCTGGTCTTAGAGCATGTAGTTGTGGTGTGAGCTTAGTGTGGCCTTCCACTTCAACAGATTGAGAACTAGAAGTTGAAATAAGAAAAGCTTTATGAAAGTGAGTGGACATCTTGATACTTTCTATTGCATTTGAACCTACTTATTTATAAAGCAATACAATTATTCACTTGGTAAGCATGTTTCAAGGGTAGTGGTGGATAAAATGAGGCTTAAGATTGACTATTTATTAATTATATTTCTTTTGATTGTCAATGGTATTTTTAATTATGGTTTTGTAAGAGGTTTTTGTGTTGCTATATTATGTTAAATTTCTACAATGTAAGATGCATAAAATATTTCTCATATACAGGGTTAGATGTCAAAGCTGTTTCAAGTTTTTAGTATTTTGGTGCAGACATGACTTATATAAGTTATATGCAATGTTTTGAAACTAGGACCATTAACCAAATCGGAAAAAGGACCTGGTCAAGGGTTATTGGCTCAACCGGAATCGAACCATTATGTACTTTGTTAATATATTAAAAATTATACTTAAAAGCATAGACATTCATTTAAAATATTTTTTTATTTTAAGATATATATTTAAACATAAATATGTTAGTACTTACATATTTTTATATGGATTGACTGTAAAAAAAAAAAAAAAAAAAAAAAAATATTGCGTTTGAGGGAAAATGCTAATAATAGAAGATATCCACATAATATTATTAACAAGGTGGTTTAGTGGCCTGGTGGTAAACTGCTTGATTTTGATGCAACAAGTCATGTGTTCAAGCCTTTGCACCTCTTGTTAATGCTTTTAACAAAGCTATAGACCATGCTTCAAGGTTTGGATGGTTTCCTTGAATTGGCTCCGGTTAGCCTGTTCAATTGTGGGGAAAATAAGCTGGTTTTTAAACTAAAATGGGTGTGAGGGTTTATCCGGATTGGAACCTAAACAGGTTGACAGGTCAACTAGTCGAACCAGCTGGTCTAGTCTAGTTTAAAAACATTGCTTTTATAAACATTGATGGAGGGATGGGGTTAAATTTGAATTCTTACCTCTCACCTATAAAGACAAGTTAAATAAGAAAGAGTAGATTGGTCCCCTAGGGGTGTGCTCCTTCTAAGTCTCAGGTTTAATACTCACTAGCAACAATAAGCTTCTTGGGGCCATGTCCATACAGGGCATTTGCCCTGGTTTTAAATGGGCCTGCAAGTGGGCGGTGGGATTGGTCCCCTCAGGATTAGTCGAGGTGAGCATAAGTTGGGCTGGACACCCGGTTATCAAAAAAAATAAAATAAAATAAGCAAGAGTATATTGATCCGCTGCTAGCCAAATTCACCACATGGTATTTGAACATATAATGGGTAAAAGCAGTGTTTTTATCCTTTGAATTAAGCACTTCATTTGTTTTCTCTTACTAAGGAAATTAATGTGTAATCACTTTCCGTAGCAGTTTTCCTGCAGATGCTTGTCTTGAAACCCATTCTTGGTTGTCCAAAAGACAATCTGTTGTTCCATATTTCTTTCAATGCAAAGCTTAGGTTGCCTGAAGGATTTTGTATTATTGTCGATTTTCTTCATTACCAAAACCTATATTGAAACTTACAATAATGTCTGTTAGTGGATTCAACATGTTAATGCGCTTAAATCATGAGATTGGGGACAATTAACACAATTTCAGTGGCAGAAATTCAAGTGACATGAACTTTTGGAGCATTGAGTTGTGTAGGATTACACCTTAATAGCTAAGATGAAGAACCAAATGTAGATTCCAAGTACTCAACCTGTAGTCTGATTCTCCTCACATTAAACTTTTACAATTGTAAATGGAAATACATATTTCCTCTTGGGTTTAGCAGAATCTGAGAATGATGTTAAAAGTAATTGAGTCAAATAGATAAAAGGAAATAAAAGATGACAGTTTTTTCTTCTTCTTTATTTTTAAAGGAAAGACAAAATAATAAATATGTTTACTTGAATTCTTTATATAGATGAAGATTTTGGTATTTTCTAGTCAGGTTTTTGTATCTAATCATAATGGATGCCAAACATGTACCTCTCATTGCCAGTCCAAAAAAGGAAAAGAAAAAAAATACCATACCTTGGAAATTGATTTTATTGGTGAAGGATAAATTATAAATTTCAAATAGATTAGAACGATGTTACTTCTAACAGTGTATGTTTTACGCATGCCAAATATGTTTGGCTTACCTTAGGAAATTGATTCTCCATTGATATTGGGTCAAAATCATAATCAATTTTGTTTATTTGTGAGGGGCCAGATATAAAATTACCTAATAAAAACAAAATAAGTATTGTTTTATAGCCTACTTAAATTGCAGATCGGGCTTTAATTAGATATTTAGATTTCCAACTCAACCCGGCTCATCTCAACCAATTTTCAGCTTTGGCTATTTAAAACATTTTTCTGAGCATTGAGTTGTGTAGGATTACACCTTAATAGCTAAGATGAAGAACCAAATGTAGATTCCAAGTACTCAAGCAGTAGTCTGATTCTCCACGCATTAAACTTTTACAATTGTAAATGGAAATACATATTTCCTCTCGGGTTTAGCAGAATTTGAGAATGATGTTAAAAGTAAATGAGTCAAATAGATAAAAGGAAATAAAAGATGACGGATTTTTTCTTCTTCTTTATTTTTAAAGGAAAGACAAAATAATAAAGATGTGTTTACTTGAATTCTTTATATAGATGAAGATTTTGGTATTTTCTAGTCAGGTATTTGTATCTACTAATAATGGATGCCAAACATGTACCTCTCATTGCCAGTCAAAAAAGGGAAAAGAAAAAAAGTACCATACCTTGGAAATTGATTTTCCATTGGTGGAGGATAAAATATAAATTTCAAATAGATTAGAACCATGTTACTTCTAACTGTGTATGTTTTACACTTGCCAAATATGTTTGGCTTACCTTAGGAAATTGATTCTCCATTGATATTGGGTCAAACATTGAGATAGTGGGTCAAAATCATAATCAATTTTGTTTATTTGTGAGGGGCCAGATATAAAATTACCTAATAAAAACAAAATAAGTATTGTTTTATAGCCTACTTAAATTGCAGATCGGGCTTTAATTAGATATTTAGATTTCCAACTCAACCCGGCTCATCTCAACCAATTTTCAGCTTTGGCTTTTTAAAACATTTTTCTGCTTATTCGGCAAAAATTTATTATAAATATCATTCCCCAAATGCCACATTTTGCTTCACTCAGATTCACACAATGTCACCCTATCACATTCATAGTCTTTCATATCACTCTCCAAACCCTATGGTGGAAAAAAAAAAACCCTCGCTTGTCTGCCAGGACTTGCCTGAATTCTATCCCCTCGCTGCCCACTGCAAAATGCCGATCTTTATGGACCTCAATGTTATCCCCAAAGGTGGAGGGATGATGCTGGTCAAAGGAGAGGAAGCACAGAACAATGAAACTAGAACTGCTAAACCAACCAAAAATGAAACTCAGAAATTGAAGCATGATGAATTAGATCTATGGAAGAATCTGGTTGCTGCCTCCTTAAATTGTGGAGATGTTCCGAAGATGACTGTGCCGATGGTTGAAACCACCACAAAGCCTCTGCCATTGCAGAGGTGGAAGAGACAGCCAGCTCTGACAGTGCTCTCCGTTCCATTGCAGAAGAGACCAGAATGGCTGCCTTGGGGTTGGTGGATTGACTATAGGGTTCGGTCCTCCGGTGCCTCTGCTGGATTGGTTGATAAGGTAATTATTTTTCTTAATTAAGTGATGGATAGTTCATACTATTGGTTTAGTTCTTTGGCTGTGAGGGCTTCATATTGAGACCTCTGTTGTTAGAATCATATGATTTGCAATTCAAATCGTACAATTTGGTTCAATACACATGAAAATTAATTCGAATAGATAGGGAGAATCGGAAATGGCCAAAAATTGCACTCGAATCGCAGAATTAATTTTCAAATTGTATGAATCAATGAATCGCACGATTCAGTCACTCTGTGGGCCAATCCATTTTTTCTCGGACCTGGCTGAAAATTTGGGACTTCTGACCCATTTTTTTTGGCCTTTTTTGGGTAGAGGCTGGGTTGACTACTCTTCTATGACCAAGTGACGACTTATACAACCTAACCCATTGTATCTTCTGTTTGTATTTACTCCAAGAAAACAAAACCCTCACCTTGTTTGGTTCCAATTTCCTGAATTCAATTTTCTGAAAATTGAATTTTTTATTTTTCGTACTTTTAGTGAATTTTTAAAATATTTTAAGAATTTTTTTTTACTCTTTAGATACACTTAATATAAATGCAATTAGAAAGTATAATATTTGTGAAAAAAATCTTTAACAAATTCACTAAATACAAAAATTTAGTACATTTTCATATTCTTGTCTATTTATTGATTTTTTAAAATATTTTTTTAAGTACATCTAGGCTAGGTGCATCTAAAAAATAAAAAAATTATTTATTAAAAAATATCATTAAAAACAAAAAAACACAAAAAACTCAATTTTAAAAAAATTGAATTCGGAAAACTGGAACCAAATGCTTCTGAAACAGTGATCTATTATTGTTTGATGGTCCTTTTTGTCTTCAACTTTATGCTTCAGTGGTCGTTGGGTGTTCGACTTTAAGAATCTTTGCACAACTTTATTAAAGTGTGGTCCTTGGGTCTTCAACTTGAAGACCTATTGACAAAGAGACTTCATAATGGTATTATAAAATGCTTTCTATTACTATGTTATTGTCGTGTGTTGGAGCTGTTTGTTGGAATTTGGTCATCTAAAATTAATATTTTGTTGATAAGAAAAATATGAAAGGAAAAAAGAAACGTGAAACCGAATATTTCATGCATTAATTTAAGTCCAAATATTTTATGGGAAATACAATGGTACACACCCCTCCCTCTCCATATGCAAGTTATGCCATTTGTGAGTTTGATTATCACAAATGGTATAATTCAATACTCTGTGAGTGATAACTGAAAAAAAGGGTTATAACTCAACATCATATGACGTATAACCAAACAACTCCTGGATTATAACCAAAAATTTTGTCATAACCAAGAGACTGAATCGTGTGATTCATCAATTCATACGATTAGGAAATTGATTCAGCGATTTAGGTGTGATTCTTGGCCATTTCCGATTCTCCCTACCTATTCGAATCGATTTTCATGTATATCGAACCAAATCGTACGATTTGAATCGCGAATCCTACGATTCTAACAACAGAGGGCATAAGATATAGGATGCTTTGTTTGCTCAACTAGGATATTTGCGATTTTAGGATATTCATGGAAGCAAGTGGTTCCTTGTATTGAGTATGTTACTTAGCATTGGTCAGCTGTTGGTGGAGATGTAGGAGAGCGTCCTTTCTATACTTAAACTATCCATACTGGATAAGCATTTTATTGGTTGTCCTAAGCACTACGGACACAAACATTGACACAATAATTTTTCAAAATATCAAGGCGGAGATACAACAAAAAAAATATTTTTTAATTTAATTTTTTTTTTGCTGATTTTTATTTACAAATCACCAAAATAATGAAGAACTACCACTAATTCAATATGAAAAAAATACTCAATCCATAATTTAAACGTCATTTGACATAAATCAAACCTAACCAAGCCTAATCCATCAAATGGGCTACATGAATTCTTCTTCTCTACTCGATTCTATCTTAAGCATCATTCAACATACAAAATCTATTTCATCAATCATAAATCATTATATCACAAATGTCAAGCATTTAAGTTCAATAATACATAAATGATTCATGAAAAACATATAATTACAAGTCGAAGATATCATGTAATCTATGAAGCATGGATATTTCAAAAATATTACAGTATGAGTATCGGGTCAGTACAATTGTTGATGTATTGGGTCACCAAATACTTTGGGTACAACTCAGTTATGGCATGAGTACGGCTTAGGTACGTTTTGGGTACTTTTGGGGGTACATCAAGGCATAAATGTAATTTTAAAAAAAATATAAGGGTACTACTAAGACAATTATATTGTGCACCTTTTTTTAGAACTTTAAAAATAGTCTTTTTGCAATTACAAAAAATATTTAGGAGTTTTTTTCGACCATCATGAAAAATATTATTTTTGTGTTTGACTTTTTAATTGTGATATCATGTACTGCTACAAATATTATATATATATATATATGTATAATTATAGATGTACCCAAACATATTTGTATCTACCTTTTTTTAGCTTTTTCCGTATTAGTGTACCTACAATGTCGCCATACCTACTTACATACACGCACCCGTGCTTCCTAGCATGTAATACATCATTTACAATCTTAAGAAAAATCAATCGCCACCAAACATTCATCAAAAGCACTAAGGAAAAACAAAAACAGTAGGTCTTTTGAAGCTTCAAGTAGACCCAACTTCGACGAAGTCATCATTACTAGCATCATCACCATCCCCTTGGCTTGCAACCTCCATCATTTGTAAATGACACATCCTAGGTTTCATCAAGCGAGAGGCTTGCAACCTCAAGCATCCCAACGTTATCAAATTAGTGAAACCTGTCTCCCCTAATATATTTTCGTCTCTCTTTCATCGTATTGTGGGCTTCTCCTTGATAAAAGGTGTAGATTCCGATTATAAAACCGGGTCTGACTTTCTGAAATGAATTTTAGGGTTCAAAATAGAGACATCGGAGATTGAACATATTAGGGAAAAAATTTGTTTTTGTTTTTGTTTTCAATTTCTACACTTTTGTTTCTAAATGCCATACTTTGACTAACAAACCACCGTTCTAAAATTGAATTAAGACCTCAAATGTGTCTTTTGGCATATCACGACACAAAATACATGTGTCCCTGTTGTGTCCTAGAACGTATCCGGCAGAAAAATAAAAAATTTGACATGCCTCGTGGTGCGTCTGAGACATGTCCTGGCATGTCTTCATTCGGCATGTGTTGAACACTGCTGTGACAACCAAAATGGAGTGTCTGCGTTTCTTAAGTTTTGTCCAAACTAAATTGGAACAAAAATGACTTATTGGGAGGTTATATCTCTAATTCAGATATATATTATGAAAATGATGCTCAAGTGATGAGCTGTTTTTGAGGGAGGAAAAGCATAGTATACATTAGAAAGAACTGACTTGCTTTGCCTCCTTCTAGGGTCTATTTTCTAGCTTTGACCTAAGATGTCAAAAAGTCTTACTGACAGCAATTTGATGTTAAATTGTGTATCAAATAAGAATTGAGAGTTTTGTTGCTCTTGGTCCACTTGACATGTAGTTCTAGACAAGAGATGCTTGATTAGATGTGACCCATTGACTATGGTTACACATCCTCAACCTCTTAAATGGAATTCAATAATGGAAATTCTCAAATGGAATATATCAGGCTTTGGATTTTTTTATTTACTAGGAAGAAATTTTCATGCAGTTAAGAGAACAAGAGTGTTCCATATTTTGTGCCACCATATTTCAAATGTGTCCTTAAAGATTATTGAAAAGTTTAGAGGCATCGATTACATTCCAAAATTTTTCATGGCCCCCTTCCCTCTTTTCTTTATATTGGGCTATATCTGATCATCAAGGAGTTGCAATTCTGTTTTGACTTTGGATGATTCATAACTTTGTCATATTTATGTACCAAAGTAAAAAGTTTCAGAATGTCTAGATTGTCTCCAACTTTGGATGGTAATGTGTATGATTTTATGTTACTTGAACCTCTCTTTCCAAAATCAAATCTGTATTAGTTAGCTGCACTCCCTTTTCCCCATTCCTTACACTGGGTGGCATTGATTACTTCATTAGCTTATGGGATGTAGGATGAAAGCTTTAAGTAAGGGAGTTGGGCAGTAATACAATCAAAATATGGTGTGCTAGGGCTTCAATTTAATTTCATGAATCACCTTTTGTAAGGTTTTTTCCCAAAGAATCAACACCTCATTAGCAGTATCAATGGACTGAAGAAAAGCCCAATCTACACACTGGCTACTTAATGGTTTTTGGAAAGAGCCACGTACTTGTAATCTATACTAATGTTGGTGGAATGTATTTATTACCTGTGCCCATGGACTTAGTTTTGGTGGGTGAACCATATTAAATTCTTGTCTTTTGGTTTCTTCATTGCATTTGTTATTTTTTCACTTATATTTTGCATGCTGATTCAACTCTAAATACTATATTACTTCTTTTATAGTGTGTCAATAAGTACTAATAGCGTTTGGGTCCAATCTTACGACAGATATATATATATATATATATTGCCATCTACATTGGATTCCTATGTGTTACGGCAGTGAGGAAGGGCTCTGATAAAGTTGCTTGTATTTAATTTTTGTGTGGCTAATGCTTTTAGCGATATGAGGTTTAATGGGTTTGTGAAGGAATAATGAAGGATAAAGGTTTTGAGTGCTTATTTGGAGAAGGAAAATACACAATTTTGAACTGTTTGGGGTTGCGAATAGTATTTTATGTATGGTAAGTTTGTGCTGATTTTGATTTTTAAATTGGTTGATTGAAGACTGGCAAGAGGTTGAGGTTGTGAAATAGGATATCAGAGGGAAGTTGTTTATGAAATTTGGTTATAGGTTTAAAATGCTTAAAGTGTAGAAACATAAAAGGGACAGAAGGAGAAAGAAAGCCTAGAAATTACTCTCAGGATTCCATAGGCGGCATGTCTAGGATAAGAATTGCATCATACAATCACAAAGAGCTCCAAATGATGCAAAGAAGTCTCTATACTTGTTCTCTATCAAATTTCAACAAGGACTATTCTGTACTAGAGCTAAGAATTATGATTTCTAATACTGATTTGAATAAACTAAAATAATACAAAATTTTGCCAGTGATCAATACATTCAATGTCTAGCAAATTTAAAAATCACCAAAAACCCATGGCGTCTAAAACCCAAAAAAGGATATATAAAGCTAGCAATATAGAGACTTACACTAAACAGGACCCTACAATAACTGAAACTCAACTGCCAAGGTTCCAAGTGGGCCTCACATCAAAACTAATGAAATTGTTTTTTTAGACTTACTTCTTTTGATCTTCTTATGGTGTGCATCAACAACTAGTTATTTATTTATTTTAATTTTATTTTAAGGTTGAATTATAATTATATACTTGGAAACACTAGGTTTAGTGATTGGCTAACAGCCAAAATCACCAATGTAGCCTTTTGCAGCTAGTTTTGCTTCTTGTATTTTCTTTTGTGCTTTTTCGTGGACAACTTGTACCCCTTGTTCTTTGTACCTGTTTTGTAATTATTAGTAATATTCTTTTTGTTGCTGTTCAAAAAAGGAAAATACGGGGTGTTTCGTTGGGAGTATGTGCAATAAAAAATTTTCAGTATGAATGAATGTGGGATAAATGTTTGGAAACTTCGGAATGATACACCAAATTTTCTCCTTTTATTTAGTATAGTATAGATGTACATATTTATGTTCTTTTTCTGTTTATATTTAGTTACTTGTTTAATTGGTTTGGTACTTTGATTTCTCTTTGTACACACCTGTGGAGTATCTATAGAATTAGATTCAGAACAAGATTGCACTGCTATGTTGATGGAATAGGTTAAAATTTTTTTACCTTGTTCTGTGAAGTTTAAAATTTGTTGAGATCCATTACATATCATTTTGGCTACATCAGTTTTATTTATTTATATTTATTTATTTATATTTATTTATTTTTTAAATTTAAGAATATGACTGTTATTAGGTTAGTTTGGGTTGGGTTTGATCCTTGTAGAAGCTAAGTGCTCAGGATTCGGTGTGATCCTTGAGTTTGGAAATCCAGGTCAATGGAATCTGTTACTAGGTTGTGGTGAGAACTCATGCTGGAGTTCCATTTGACTGTTGCTGAACCATCACTTGTGTTGATATGGGTATTCAAGTTTTGGGCTAGTGCTTTCAGTAATTCGTCCCAACCCCCCCCCCCCCCCCAAACAAGGTCAATGGAATCTGTTTACTAGGTTGTGGTGAGAACTCATGCTTGCTGGAGTTCCATTCGACAGTTGCTGAACCATCACTTGTGTTGATATGGGTTTTCAAGTTTTGGGCTAGTGCTTTCAGTAATTCGTCCCAACCAACATAAGTTGTCCAATCCCCCCCCGGGGATTATAATAAGATCAGTTTTAATCCGTGTCTCATCGGCAGTTTGAACTTCTACAGTCTCACTTTAGAAGCTTACAACATTTGAAATGTCATCTGTTGTTATACTTCTTCATCACCTCTCTTCTCCGTGCATGTAGTGTGCACTGGCATGTGGGTTGCTGCTTGGCAACAGGTGGATTTAACCTGAGTACAACTATGTCACTTTTCTTACTAAAAATGACATGCACAGACCAAATGGCATCTTGAAAGAAATTAATTGTTAAGTAGGCCTTTGTTGTTAGAATGATATAAATGCAAAGGGAAGGCCTTAGTGGACTGATTTCTTCATAATTCAGTATTAGCTTATACTTTTTGTTTGGACATTAAGAGGGTTTGAACTTGGAAAATTATTTGTTTTATTATAGGGGAATAGTAAATACTTCTTTCATTCCCAATATTTTAAGATTTTTATTGCGGTACATTGTTAGTTGTCTTATATTTTCTGTTATTATATTTTTATCGGGTAGTTTGGAAGTTAGAACATCTGAACTCTGGAGCTGTTAGCTGAATAGGGAAGCAGCATACTGGAAATGAATGTGCAACCTTAGTAGTGCACCGAATTCTAGGAGATTCTTATATAAATTTAAATGCACAAGATCGAGGGAGGGTCTGATTACGTTGACGTGAAAAAACTTTGTAACATTTGAAACAAGTCTATTCTATTGTTGTGTAGCATTTTGTAGCAAGTTTTTTTACGTAAAATAATTGGTAAGGTACGTACCAGTATCGGTGCATTTCGGCATACCATTTTGATTTAAATATTATATATTTAGTGTAAAATAATTGGTAAGGTATGTATTAGTGTCAGTGCATTTTGGCATACCATGTTGGTTTAAGTATTATATATTTAGTAATGTATATAATGTGACACAATTTTATGGTCACTTGCATTGTCCACACTAGTTTAATGCCAACTTTAGTTTTCCGTGGTCTTTATACAATGGGAAATGCTGACTACCGCCCAATGGGCGTTGGTTAAGATTGGTATATGTGTAAAAAGTGTATTGAAATGTAAAAATGTATATAAATATATATAAAGGTGTATGAGAATATGTATTGAAAACTGAAATTTTTTGGCATTATCTGAACTGTAACCAACACCCATTGGTTGGTGGTTAGCTGGATCCTTACATAAAAACAATGCCCAAATAGTACACATTTATGTTGTTTGGAAGGGAAAAGATTGGGTACACACCTAACACGGTCTATTTTTCTTCTTCTTCTCCTTCTTCTTTTCTCAAGTGGATGCCCTAGTTCTCTCTCTAAACTGTTCAACACTCAGATGAAACAACCATCTCTTCTTCGACGTTCCTAAAAACAACAAATAATCAAATGGTCTCAATTCCTCTGTCAATTCTTCCATCTCTCTCTTTCGATTCTCCCTCTCTATTTGTATGTCTATATGTATATGCATGCATCATTAACTTTCTAGGTTTGATTTTTTCTTCCATGTTTCTGAAGAGGAAAGCTGCAGCTTCTCAACAAACCACTACTAGATATTCTTCTCTTTATATATATATTTATATTTATATTTATGTCTATACTTTTATCACCTAAGTGATTTCTCCCTTGGATGTCCGGTCGGAATGCCAGTACAACCGGAATTGGGTGAAATAGTCCAGTATTTTCTGAAATTTATTAGGACATCCCAGTAAATCAAACAGGATGGGATTGGGTTTGTGTTGTACTGTTTTTCGCTTGGTACAGTACACACTGGCTGTGTTACATAGACTCTTCTATTTCTCCCAAATTACCCATATCAGATATGACAAGGGTAAAGGTATGAGATATGTGTCAGACACTCGTATCCAATTTAGACACTTGGATCTCCTTTAATTTGTTACAATGTATGAAGTTGAAGAGACCCATATTTGCTAATAAAGAATCTGACATGGATTAGAGAGAGAAATTTCTTATTTTTTCTAAATCCTATTTAATGCCTAGCAGTGTTGTAAAAGTTGTACCTAGGTGCAAGGTGCACTGAAGTGCAGCTTGTGCGACTTATACAAGCCCAGGTGCAGCCCATTCAAAGAAGCGTGACATTGCATGCACTTAAGGCACAAGTCACAAAAGTTGTGTGCTTCATTTATATTCTGGCTTTTGTTTTTGTTTTTGTTTTTGTTTTTAATACCAGTCATTGATTTTACTTTCTTTGTACTATGATACACTTATATATGTTGCCACAGAATATTAAAACTCTCAAATACAAAAAAAATACGCACTGATTTTTATACAATTTTTTATTTATTGAATATTTATGTTTGATGTTTAGTTCTTTAATTTGCTTTTGATGTTTTAAGATGTTTAAACTCAAATATCGGTGCTTTTGAATATTTGTTTTTGTTGAATGTTTGATTATTTTGCATTTAGAATAATAGGTGTTGTAATAGCTTTGGGAATTCTTCTACAATTTGCCTTAGTTCTTTTATTTATTTTTTAATTCTTTGGGTGCTTATAATAAGTTGTGAATTCTTTTATTTTGCTCATTTTGCAGTTTGAATTACTAGTCTATGTTAATTTATGTATTTTTTATTGGAAAAGGTGCGGCTTGCCTTGCGCCCGAGCTCCAAGAGACCTTCAGCGCATTGGTGTGCCTTGGACCTTTAAAAACACTGATTTCTAGTATATTTCTACATAATTTACATCTAATCTAAGAATAATATATAATATGCAATATATATGTGTCTATGACGACGTGATCCCTTCCCCATATCTAACATTTGGATAGATATCCCAAATCCTAAGATTTAGGTTTATGAAGGTCTAATAGTTAGATATGCACTCACACTTGATACTCGTACCCAAGTCTATGTAACATGGCATACTGGGCCATACCGGCTGGTATGGTACGAGATTCATAGCACTAGGTTGGGTGGAGCAGAGATTTTTCAGCTGTTGGTCTCTTTTTTCTATTTTTATTGTAATGATTTGTTTGTGAATGTGTAGCTGGTTTCAAATGCTTGGTGGATCAGAAAGGAAAAATTACTTGTCCATGGAATGCCAGGACTAACTTAATATTCTATATATTGTGCAGTATTATTTTGATCCAGTCTCAGGCCGCCGATTCAGGTCAAAAAAAGAGGTGGATTACTTTCTCGAAACGGGAAGTACGCGAAAGAGGAAACGAGATCCTGATACTAATGTGAGTAAAGGATTCAGTTTGGTTGAGATTTTGAAAATAGTACATTAGACTCTCTTTAAATCCCATTTCTTATTTCTTCTAAACAAGTGGCAGAATTGTTTTTGCAGTCTTTGGAGAACTCTGGGGGCCGTAAGAGTTCCGCTCCTTTAAACTTTGAGTTTAATGATGTGCCGGAGAATGTCCGTTGGGTACTCACAAATGCTTCTAGGGATCAATGGACACCATTTGTCGGTGACAAAATGGTACCTAAATCAACCAGGAAAGAGTGGAATGCTGCATTTCATTTCTCTTGCAGCTAGGAGCTTATGGGCCCATGCAACCAAATACATTTTTTTTGAAGGTTCTAATTTAGAGATTCTCTCTTATTGCCCCCCTTCCAGAGCCCTTTAAATTGACTTGAAATCATTTCATTTGAAAGTGAACCTCAATGTGAACAGTTGTTTTTTTTTTTTTTTGGGTGGTAAATGAATTTCTTAAAACAATAGGTCTGGTCCCTTCGATTTAATGGTTAATTTAGGGTTACTCCAGGATATGCCTTGTTTGCTTTGAAAGGAATGCTTGCTATAATGACCTGTCTAACATCTTGTGCTACTATGGTTTTATGTGGTTTTTTAAGGCATATTTTTAATTAAACAGGAAATGAATATTTTGTCTTATGCATTATCCTACTTTTTTTTTTCTTTTTCAAATTTTATATTTATATATTATTTAGATGTAATTTAGGGTGATTTGGTTTTGTCAAACCTAATTTTGGAAGAGAGTTTATAACATACATAGAGTTGGAAAACTTCTACTATAGATAAAAAGAGAGGTTGAATTGCTTTAATGTTACCAATGAGGTCTAGCATATCCAACCATTCATCTTGGTAAAGAGCTAGTTATTGCTATAATTTAGAAATGAAAAGTGTTAAAATGTTTCATTTTAGCAATCTTGCTCCAATAGTACAATGAATTTTTTTTCAACTTATCTCACAAATATTAATCAAAATGCTGTAGGTAAACATTATGCTATATTTGACGCAATTTACTTATAAGAAATATATAGCAAGCCAAATGTCTTATCGTTGGAGTGAAAATTTAAAAATTTCAAAGTAAATTATAGAAATAGTATGTCATATAACACACTATTGGAGTTAGGGAACTCTAGAAAGTTCCACAAACATATATTTGCATCTTAGATTTGGAAAAAAAAATTAAAACAAAAATTGCGAAGGAAAAGGGAAGGAAATAAAAATGTACAAAAAAAAAGGGGAATTGACCAGTAAATCTTATTTTGTGGACTTGTAATCCATAAGGTCCTGAATGTTTTCTTGGTGACTGGGTGGTCCCTTAATTTGTTTGTTGACAGTTTTGCCACTGCTAGTATTATTGATTGATATTTGGTGTGGGTTTGTATGGGAGAGGGTGAATGTGTGTTTGTGTGTCACGTTGATCGAAAAAGTACACTAACACATTTTTAATTTAGTGAGTGTGTGACAATTACAGCATGAGACGTGGGTTGTGACGTGAACACAGGTAGTTTGACATTTTTTTTTTTTTCTTTTTTGTGAACTAAGTAATTTGACACAGTTTGACCCTTTTTTTCCCGATTGCCATTTGTGACGTTTTGACGTGAACCTAGCATTTGTTGGGTTAACGCAGAATCCGATCGCCTGTGCCGGCGGGGTACGACGGGTGATGCTTCAGCCAATTCCACCATTTCTCGTCCCAGCTCTCAATCTCCTGCCCTCCTATGGAGTAACTGAGTTTTGGGTCATCGTAGAATGTCGGGTCATCCAGGTCGTTGCGCAGGTTAACCCGGTGCACACCCCTAGCGCAATCTCGCTTCTTTGAAAAAATCGATGCCTTTGTTTCGTTCTCTGAGAAACCAAAACTAGGGTTAGGATTTATGAAGGACGAGAGACTCCACCGACGAATAGAAGGTCGATTTGACCATCGTCAAGAACCCATTGTTCACGTCGATCTGCCCGATTCCTTCATCATCGTCTTGAACTTTGCTTTTGGGTTGATCTGACGATGCCAATGTGGTACACCAAACTGCCGGATTGACGACCATCTTGTACCCATTGTTCACGTCGACTTGACGATGCCGAGTTACCAAACGTGGAATAGAAAACGTAGCCCACAAAATATGCATTCCATCCCAATATACACCTCTGAAGAAAAAACGAAAGAGGGTCAAATCCGTCCACACACACATCACATAAATTTAAAACGGGACCTGATTGTCCACAAAACATGCCAAACAGGACTTGCCAATCCAAGAGAATGAATGTAGGACCAGATGGAGTAGCAGATTGGTAAAGAGGACTTTCTAATAATTTCCCCCCAAAAAAAAAAAAAAATGTACAAAATTCAATTACAACTGAAAATATATTTCCATTTACTTTACTATTTATCTGCATTTTTTTGTATTTTAATTTTGTAGCCTTAATTTTCTAATTTTTGATTACAAAAAATGCGTCATACATGTTTTTATTTCTATTCTTATTATTTTTTTTAGGAAAATGCGTCAACATATGTTTTCAAATTTTATGAAAACAAAACACAAAATACAAAACAAAACTCGAAACTAAACGAGTAGTTTTTCATTAAGCTATATCATTATAGTATTATTTTTCATCTAATTTCACACTGTTGGAGAGTTAATTTGATGTGCAGATTGAAGGATCTGACTTATGTTTTGGGCAGTTTGGATTGTAAAGTTCATCACTCTAATTATCTAAACCCTGCATTTTATATTTCTTTTGAGTGTAGATTATATCGGGAAGAAGAATTGATTTGGTAATTGAAATTACATAATTTTACCAGAATTTTCATTGAAAAATAGACGTTAAGTACAATCTTGAAATAGACTATTTATTATTTTGAAGACAAATTTAATAAACAACATGTGAATTCGATTATCAGATCAAATTATTATTTTCATAAATGATTTACATATAAAACTTACAAAATGAATAATATACATCATTAGAGTGGTACACAATGAATACCTTGACCTAAATTGCATGAAGTTATATCTCTCTCAAACATGAAGAGGTCAGATCTTTATATGCTAAATCACAAGGTTGATGATTGTTGTGGGAATTGAAAAATATTTATCTTAAATCAATTTTATAGAATAATATTGAAAACAAAACAGATTCTGAAAAATAGGTTTTACAATTCAATATATACTATATATACATATATATAACAGAATAAGTAAAAGATGAAAGGATTCAGTAAATAGCCTGTGTGATTGTGAGAGGCACGTCAAAGACGCTGTCCTAAAGTCGTTATGCGCTCCCTCCGTGCAGGTTCTAACGATCACAAACGACTCCAAGATACAACCCAAGAATTCACAGGAATCTGATATAATGCACAGTTATACCAGAAGAATTTGCCAAGTCTGTTTCAGTAGCCCAGAAATATGGAAGATATAAAATACTGTAAAGAGAAGAAGGAGAGAGAGAGAAAACAGAGTACGTTCTTTTTTTCCTGAGTAAGAGTCATATTTTAAATAGACTCCTTGATGTCTGTTGGGAACAGACGTACCCATTCATTTTTGAAAAACAAATACAAGTTTAAAATTCAAACAAATAATACTATTAAAAGAAATAAATAAATAAATACAAATAATAATAACAAAATAAAATAAATAAAGTTTTGAAGCTTTAGGAAATCTCTAACAATCCCCCACAAGATTCAAAACTTTGTAAATTGTCAAATAAATAAAAAAAAAACATAATAAAAATATGGGCAACTTTAAAACCATACAATGGGTGAAGGTGTTGTTCAAACTTGAACCTCACTTAGTGTTAACAGTTTCATTCTGAAAGAATCTTAGTGAACCAGGTCTTGAACTAAATCCTTTTTAGCAGAATTCAACATGTTACACGTATGGTATGAAACATAACTGTGGCGCGGGTTAGCACTATTAGCAGCCATGTGCTCAATCTTGATTCTCATGAGAGTTTTAGGAAATAGCCCTATTTCCACGGTCGCGGCTTCACGACGCTCTCACTTAGGTGAATCCTCCAAAGATAGAAGTGACAGATGTCTATCTTGCGAGAGTTTGCTCGCCTTGGATTCATTTAGAGTAAATACTCTTCCTTAACCATCACATTTACATCAGCACTAATATCTTAGGGATGAGCAGGAGAATATAAATTTAATAAAGTCTCCTTCTTTAAAGTGCTGGAATACGAGTCATACTATAAGGATTGTTCCTACCCATTGAACTTCCTTCATGGGATCTCCAATCACAGAAGTTGGGTTACTTCCTTAGTTGACTCCTTGTGGGCTTAGACCCATCCCCCTCGATAAATCTAAGACTACACTCTTAGATAAACCTTTTGTTAACTGATCAGCAATATTCTTTTCAGATTTCACAAAATTCAAAGATATAACATTTTTATTCACCAAACTTTTTATAGATTTATACCTCACTTGCATATGCCTATTCATCTTTTTATTAGTATGTGCTTGTCTCACAAGTTCTATTACAGCTCTATTATCACAATGTATAGAAATAGCAGGTATAGGATTTTTTACAAGTGAAATATCAAGGAGTAAATTTTTAATCCACTCAGCTTCAATACATGTAGTGTCTAAGGCTATAAGTTCTGATTCTGTTGTACTTCTAGAGATAACGGTTTGTTTTTTAGAACCCCATGATATTGCTGCTCCACCTAACATAAATATATACCCAGTAGTAGACTTAACATCTAAGTTATCTGTTATCCAATTAGCATCGCTATAACCTTCTATCACATTAGGAAAACCACTAAAGCAAAGTGAATAATCTAGAGTTCCCCTTAAATATTTAAAAACTCTTTCCACAGCAATCCAATGATCTTTACTAGGATTATGAGTATGTCTACTTAATCTCCCAACAGCATAGGCAATATCAGGTCTAGTCTTATTAGCAATATAGAGAAGTGATCCAATAATTTGAGAATATCTAAGTTGAGATACAGGTACACCATTATTTTTCTTCAAATTCATGCTAGGATCAAAAGGAGTTGAAACAGGTTTGAGATTATAATAATCAAACTTTTTTAACATTTTCTCTAAGATTTTAGATTGATTCAATGTAATACCTTTGGTTGTTTTCTCTAATTTCATACCCAAAATTATATAAGCTTCTCCTAAATCTTTCATATCAAATTTTGAAGATAAATAAGATTTCACATTTTTAATTACCTCTAAATTTGTTCCAAATAATAAGATATCATCAACATATAAACACAAAATAATACATTCTCCATTATCTTCTTTATAGTATACACATTTATCATGTTCATTAATCTTAAAACCAAATTCTAGAATTATCTTATCAAACTTTTCATGCCACTGTTTAGGAGCTTGCTTAAGTCCATACAAAGATTTAACCAAGTTGCAAACTTTATGTTCTTGTCCTTTAACCACAAAACCTTCAGGTTGCTCCATATAAATTTCTTCATCTAAATCTCCATTCAAAAAAACAGTCTTAACGTCCATTTGATGAATTTCTAAATTATAAATGGAAGCTAGAGCAATTAATATTCTAATGGTTGTGATCCTAGAAACAGGTGAATAGGTATCGAAATAATCTATTCCTTTCTTTTGTGTAAATCCCTTGGCTACTAACCTTGCCTTATATTTTTCTATACTTCCATCAGGTTTTAATTTCTTCCTAAATACCCATTTGCAACCGATAGCTTTACTCCCAGGAGGTAGGTTAGTCAACTCCCAAGTATTATTTTGTAGAATAGATTCAAACTCACTATTAATGGCTTCCTTCCAAAATGGTGCATCTAAAGATGACGTAGCTTCTATAAAAGTATTTGGTTCTCCCTCAGTTAAAAAGGTATAAAAATCATCTCCAAAGGTTTTCTCTATTCTAGTTCTCTTACTTCTTCTAGGTTCTATATTTAGATGTTCAGAATCATTTCTCAAAGGAATAACACTAGTACTAGCAGTAGAACTTCTATTTACAATCTGATTTGATATCCTAGTTTTATATGGAAAAATATCTTCAAAAAATGTAGCTTCACGAGATTCAATTATTGTATTATTGGTAATTTCACTAATTTCAGAATTTATTACTAGAAATCTATTAGCACTACTATTTTGAGCATATCCTAAGAAAACAGTATCCACAGTTTTAGGTCCTATTTTCTTACGTTTAGGTTCTGGAATTGCTACTTTTGCTAAACACCCCCACACTCTTAACATTTTAAGATTAGGTACTCGTTTTTTCCAGATTTCATAAGGTGTTTTATCATTATCATTCACAATTACTCTATTTAATATAACACAAGCAGTGAGTATCGCTTCCCCCCACAAGCTCTTCGGTAAACCAGAACTAATAAGCATTTGTAACAACCCTCGTACTGATTATCGATAAACTACTGAATTAGCTACTGGTTACTGCTAAACTGAACTGATAATGACTGATAATTGAATTAACTGAAGTACTGAATGGACTGATTGAAATCGAAACTGAAATTGAATAAGTTTATCTATTGAATTGCATATTGCATATGTTTGATTGATTGATTATCTGTTTGAATTCATATGTTTAAACTGCTAATTGAAGGCCTTATCGGCGGCCGAGTTAGGAACCGTTTAGAGTTTTGGGATCAGTAGAATATTCGTGATTTAATGGTATGTTTATCTGAAAATTGATTATGAATGATTAAATTAGATTTAAATGAATTAATTACAAGTTGTAGCTTATCTACCAAATTGCCATGGTTAGTGGATATTTGTTTATTGATTTTCAAGAGCCTTCTTACACCCAAACAAACACTTAATCAGCCCCTATTTTTGAATCTAGTCGACCATAGTTGGAGAGAGAGAGAGATTTGAGCTCATCTTGTGAATTGCTAGAAGAACTTGAAGATTTGTAACATAGATTGCTAAATTGAGCTTGCAAGACTTGTAATTGAGACTTAGGTAAGAAAATCCATCTTCTTCTTGTTGTCTTGAGCTTCATCTTGCATGTTCTAGGCTCCATTGTAGAATCAAGCCATGATTTAGTGCATAGAGGTTGAATTATGCTTGAATTCATGCATGCATGGCCATTTTGGTGCATTTTGAAGTTGAATTCATGATGGATTGTACATGCATGCTCATGTTTCTATCAAAGTCCATGTTTTCATTTTGTTTTCCAACTATTGAGCTCATTAGAGCAAAATTTGAACCTTGAATTTGGTTAAAAACTCATGCATTGCATGTTTTGAAATTGTTCTTGAGAATGGGTTTGAATTTTGGATTTAATTGACTCACCTTTGGGGTTTGAATTCATAAATTGGCTTTTGAAACTTGTTATACATTGTTTTGGGATGTATTTTCCAGAATTTGGGCCCAAGAGGTCGAGAATTGAGTTGAGAATGCTTGGTTTGAGCTTGGAAGGCAAATCTGGAAATTCCAGATTTGGCTTCTTCGCTCGAGCGAAGGATTCCTCGCTCGAGCGACCAACGTTTCCTCTGAGCTACGCTCCAGCGAAGGATTGGTAGCTCGAGCGTAAAAATCGAGCATCCAGTACTTTCACTGTTTCATCAGACCGCTCGAGCGAAGGACCTCTCGCTCGAGCGAAGCCTTTGATTTTGCAACCTCGCTCGAGCGAAGGAAGGCTCGCTCGAGCAAGACCCCTGTTTTCAGCAACTTTTGAAAAATGCTTTCCAACTGTATTTTTGCATCCTCATCTCATCCTACGCATTCTTAGGCCTAGTTTAAGACATCTTAATGAGGATTTAGACGTAGAACCACACCGAGGAAATTTAGGGATTTAATTATCATCCTTCCCGACTGTGAAACTTAGTGTGTGTTCTATTTATTAACTGTTTAGGGTGGGCTCTCGGGGACGCGCTCTAGCTACTATTAGCCCAATCTCTGTGAGTAACAATTGTGTAAAGATATGTTCAAAATGATTATCTTTTGAATACTGAACTGAACTGTTTATTGAACTGATATTGTTTACTGAATGAATGTATGTCCTGTATTCTGAACTGTACTGTGGCATCCTTAGCACTTACTGTTTACTGTTACAGAGATCTCTGTCGGTTCCCTTGTGGAACCATACTGTTTACTGATTGATGGCCATCACTACCGTTGGGTCTGTTAAGACCTGGTCTTTAAGACCTACTGTTTACTGCACTGATAGGCTAATGGATGTACCACATATGACTGATTGACTGAAATACTGAAAGACTGAAATACTGTTTAATGAACTGATTTCATTGCTGTAAGGACATTCATTCATAACCTCTTTACGCATTACGTTATTCACTGGGCTTTAGCTCACTGTTTATATATATATGTAGGTTCTCAGCAGCCAGACCGGAGCTAGGAGCGTGGGTTAGTCCCCAGTTTTGTCAAGCCAGCCTATGTGCCTCACTGCGAGGTTCCGAGACGCCATGCCATGGCTTGGGGTGTTTTTGCTTCCCCACCTATCTCCCTACTGTTTTGTGTTACCGTTTAGACTGTTATCCCTCTTACTGCACTGTTGTCAAGGGATTTGATCCCTGTACTGACTGACTGTAAATGATTGTATAGACTGTACTGTTCTAAACTGTTTGAATGCATGAAAAATGTTTTTGGCATACGGATTGTCACAGCTCAATGGACACTAGTTAATTACTGTATTGGCTTCCGCCAGGCCCTGAACTCTGTTTTACTGTTCTACTGGTAAGCAGGCCTTCGGTAATCTCGGATTACTGGCCGGTTACGGTGCTAAACCCATAGGGCCGGGTTTGGGTCGTGACAGCATTGCATTTATCATATCCATTAAAGTTCTATTTTTCCTTTCAGCTATCCCATTAGATTGTGGAGAATAAGGTGGGGTTATTTCATGAATAATTCCATGTTCTTCACAAAAAGTACTAAGGGTACCTACATTATATTCACCTCCTCTATCAGATCTAAGTTTCTTAATCTTTCTTTCTAATTGATTTTCTACTTCAGCTTTATAAATTTTAAATTTACTAAACACTTCATCTTTGGTTTTAATTAAATATAAATAACAAAACTTAGAATAATCATCTATAAAAGTTACAAAATACTTATTTCCTGCTCTAGTTAGTGGTCTATTAGAATCACAAACGTCACTATGTATAAGGTCTAAGAGTTGTGAATTTCTTTGTACAGACTTATAAGGTTTCTTAGGTTGTTTTGCTTGCACACATATTTCACATTTGCGTTTAACATCAATAGATAATTTAGGTACTAATTCTAAATCCATCATTTTCCTAATTTTCCTTAAATTCACATGTCTAAGTCTTTTATGCCATAAATCACAAACTTCAATATTGAAAATATTATGAGAGATATAATTAACTTCAAAAGATACATTCAATTTAAATAAACCATCACATACAAAACCTTTACCAATAAAAATATCATTTTTACTTATTACAATTTTATTCGATTCCATTACGATTTTGTAACCTAACTGTACTAAACACGATCCACTAATAAGATTTCTTCTAACTCCAGGAACATATCGTACATCTCTCAAAGTTAAGATTTTTCCAGAAGTCATCTTCAACTCTATATCTCCAATGCCAAGTATTAGTGCAATTGATCCATTTCCCAAAGTTACACTTCCTCCACTTGATTTCTGGAAAGTTTTAAAATAACCACAATTAAAACACACATGTATATTAGCCCCAGAATCTAACCACCAATCTTGATATTCAAAAGTAGAATTAATTTCAGGATTATACCTAAAAGATGGTCCGGCAATTTCTTCTTTCTCCAAAATCATATTCACTTGAGCATTATGACCTTGACTTCTTTGCTTATTGTTGAACCTTGGTTTATACTCATCAGTCTTCTTAAAAAAGCAATCTTTAGCATAATGATTGGCTCTTCCACATACATAGCACAACCTCTTGCCACTCCCTTGTCCCTTAAAATTATTAGCATTGGCTTGGTAGTTGTTATTATGGTGTTTGCCATTTTGACCTCTAGATTTAAACTTAAGGTTGTTCTTGAAAATTTTACCTTTAGGTCGAATGTTATTCCTATTGTTGGAACTACTCTTATTCCCATTCTCCACTACATTTACCTTAGGTGTTTTCTCTTTTCCAGTTTCTAGACTTGATCTATGTTTCTCTTCCACCCTAAGTGTATTGATTAATTGAGTTAATGACAGATCTCCTTGTTTGTGCCTAAGACGCTTAGCAAAGTCATTCCAAGATGGAGGTAATTTATCAATAAGGCAAGACACTTTAAACTCCTCACTAAAAGTTGTCCCTTTCTTTTCTACTTTTCTAAGTAGTTCTTGAAACTCATGAATTTGGTCTCCTACAAGTATGTCATCTTTCATTTTATACCCATTAAAATTAGAGACAAGGAACCTATCAATACCAGCATCTACAGTTCCATATTCGGCCTCTAAGGTTTTCCATAGTTCTTTTGCAGTTGAGGTGGTCGACTGATATACATCATATAAATGGTCAGATAACACACTAAGGATTCTATTATAACAATGAAATTCGATTTGTTCGGGTGACAACCAAGACCCAACAAAATCCTGATCTTCTATGGCAGACATAAGACCCAACACGGTCAACCAATATCTTGTTTGTTTTTGCCATCTTTCAAAATTGTTACCAGTAAATTTTTCAGGTTTCACACTAACAGTTTCTTCTAAATTAGCCATTTTAAATATTTAAAGAACAAGAGAGCCAAGGAGTATTTTAATTTGTGTGATACAATAATGAAACAAACACAAATGTTATTAAATTTGAAATTGAAAAATAATTGCCAATAATTGTGACAAATTTTTATACAGATCAAAACTAAACACAATAATTTATAACTTGAACAATGCTAATTAAATATCATGAATCTAAATAACATAATCTATCATGTGAAAATTTTGTTTTACTCAACAGCGTTTCTAAGAATAATTAAAATAAATAAATAAATAAATACCTACACATTAACCAGATTGAGTCCCAAAAAAAAAACAAAGTTACTGTTTGAAAATAGTAACTTTGAAAAAGCAAACTACACTATGTAAGAGTAATTCAATGTTTGAATTTGAAAAAACAGTAACTTTGAAAAACGCAATCTACACAATATAATCAATATTTGAATTTGAAAAACAGTAACTGTGCAAACCTACACAATATGATCAATGTTTAAAAACAAAGTTACCGTTTCCGGGGAGAAAAACAAACGCAATTAAAAAAAAAAAAAAAAACGACAAATACAAATATGAAACACAAATAAATTTGAAACACAATTAATAAACAGTTTATTTATAAACACAAATAATTAAACAGATTTTTTAAACAAAAAACAGATTTGTTCAAGACCAACAATTACAATTATGAAACACAAATAAACAAAAGATTAAATATGTTACAGATATAACGACTTTAGATTGTTGTGGGAATTGAAAAATATTTATCTTAAATCAATTTTATAGAATAATATTGAAAACAAAACAGATTCTGAAAAATAGGTTTTACAATTCAATATATACTATATATACATATATATAACAGAATAAGTAAAAGATGAAAGGATTCAGTAAATAGCCTGTGTGATTGTGAGAGGCACGTCAAAGACGCTGTCCTAAAGTCGTTATGCGCTCCCTCCGTGCAGGTTCTAACGATCACAAACGACTCCAAGATACAACCCAAGAATTCACAGGAATCTGATATAATGCACAGTTATACCAGAAGAATTTGCCAAGTCTGTTTCAGTAGCCCAGAAATATGGAAGATATAAAATACTGTAAAGAGAAGAAGGAGAGAGAGAGAAAACAGAGTACGTTCTTTTTTTCCTGAGTAAGAGTCATATTTTAAATAGACTCCTTGATGTCTGTTGGGAACAGACGTACCCATTCATTTTTGAAAAACAAATACAAGTTTAAAATTCAAACAAATAATACTATTAAAAGAAATAAATAAATAAATACAAATAATAATAACAAAATAAAATAAATAAAGTTTTGAAGCTTTAGGAAATCTCCAACAATGTATTTAGCAATGGCAAAGGTGCCGGGGTTAGATTTGTGGTATCCCGTTCTCATTTTGGTTTTGTCCGATGAGAATGTAGCAAGGAAAATTAAGGAGATAGCGAATGCTGAACGAAAATGAGAAAATGTTGAGATAATTTGTCGTAGTGTGGGTTGATTATATTGAAAAGAGAAATGATATAATAAAGAGTTAATTATACAAAGATTTCTTCACACTACAACAAAAATATACTTTAGTGGCACTACACTAGTGGCATATTTTTAGAAAATGCCACAAAAAATGATATTTAGTAGCACGTTTTTGAAAAATGCCACAAAACGACAAACATAAAAGGTTCTAGTGACATTTCAATGAACAAGTGTCACAAAACTACAACAAAAACATACTTTAGTGGCACTACACTAGTAGCATATTTTTAGAAAATGCCACAAAAATGATATTTAGTGGCACGTTTTTGAAAAATGTCACAAAACGACAAACATAAAAGGCTCTAGTGACATTTCAATGAACAAGTGTTACAAAACTACAACAAAAATAACAATTTAGTGACACTATACTAGTGGCATGTTTTTAGAAAATGCCACAAAAATAATATTTGGTGACACATTTAGATAAATGCCACAAAGCCACAAACATATAAGGCTCTAGTGGCATTTCAATAAAGAAATGTCACATCAATTTTATGGCATTTTATAAAATAATGACATAAAAAATTATGTTCGTGACATTTACCAACAGATGCCACTAAACTTTAGTAACAATGGCATTTTTTAAAAAATGCCAGGACACTAGGTAGGTGCAAATTACTTTTTATGGCACTTAGGTGAAAAATTTCATAAACAAATATTTTATAGCATTTTGAGAAATGCCACTAAGTCAAAAACTTTCCAAGCTTATAATGGCATTTTTGAAAAAATAAAAAATGCCAATATATTTTTAAAATTTTTAGAATGCAGTAAATGATTGAAAATAAATAAATTAAACTCAATATACACTACAGGAAAAAGTATATTCGGCGACTAAATTTTCTGACAAAAAAAAAAATTGGTCGCTGAAAGTATAGCTTTCAGTAACGAAAACAGCATTAGTAGCCAAAAGTAAAGCTTTTTGGCGACTAAACAATTTTAGTAGCCAAAGGTCTACAATTGGGGACCAAAACTAAGTTTGGTCGCTGATTATATGGGTTTTAGTGACAAAAAAAATTTTAGTAGTCCAAAGTAAAGCTTTTTGGCGACTAAAAAAATTTAGTAGCCAAAAGTCTACAATTGGAGACTAAAAATAAGTTTGGTCACTGATTATATGGGTTTTACCGACTAAAAAAATTTTAGTAGTCAAAAGTAAAGCTTTTTGGTGACTAAAAAAATTTTAATAGCGAAAAGTCTACAATTGGCGACTAAAAACTAAGTTTAGTCGCCAAAAGTGGTTATTTTTAGCGCGGGAGAACTAAAATCCTAAGGTGGGAATTAAATATTTTGGCGACCAAAATTTTGGTAGCTGAAAGTGCATCTTCGGTGACCAAATCCGATTTTGGTCGGCAAAAGTTAAGTTTTTTAGCAACTAAAAAACAATTAGTAATCAAAAGTATAAAATTGGTGACTAAAAAATATTTTTAGTCGTCAAAAGTGATCTTTTTTTATTTTACTAGTAAATAGTTTATTTTACATAAATTATGTTCAATAAAATAATTATGTTTATACATATGCTTTTATATTAATATAGATGTATGTACTATATAAATATGGATGTATGTACTATATAAATAATATATGTTGCATATATAATCATATGGTGCTATAGAGGTGTAGTGGGAAGAGTGGTGTATAAGGTTTATGGTGCGGGAGGTTGGCGGTTCGAGTCTCTGCAAGAGCGGATCAAATTGTTCTACAACGAATTATTGTCACGAATGGCACTTGATAACGTCACGAATAGTGCCTACCATGACATTAAAGTGTCACTGAAAGGTTTTAGTCTTGATGGTGTAATGACACTTATAAGTGTCACTAACTCTTTTTTTAATGGCGCTTGATAGTGCCACAAATAATATCTACTATGACATTAAAATGTCATTGAAAGTTTTTAGCCATAATGGTGCAGTGACACTTGCAAGTATCTACCGTGGCACCGATAGAAGTGGCACTTGTTCAAAATGCCACAAGACCAAAAAATGCCATTAGAAGAATAGTTTTGTGGCACTTTCAAATGTCACTAAACTGAGAAAATGTTGTAGTGGATCAATTATTAGTGAGTGTCACTCTATCTTTTATTTATGAATCTGTACGTATTAATTCTTTTAATTATAAAAGTTGCACCCTTTTAGAAGATGATTTAGAAGGGTGAAAGTAATAGAGGTAAAAATGAGATATATGAATGTTTTAGTAATTTATTCTTATTATATTTAACAAATTAAATACTACATAAATATATGAATAATGATTCATTCTGTAATTTGCTCCTCCAATTCTATCTCCAATGATATGGAATTAAGGAGGTTAAAGATGTGAGAGAGAGAGAGAGAGAGAGAGAGAGAGAGAGAGAGAGAGAAGTGTGAGACCGTTTTATATGGGGGTGAGCCACGTCATTGAGAGTAGAATTGGAGGGTCAAAATTAAGAGATATAGCACCACTACATGCTAAAATGATTTAATTGATATAATCATTCTCATTTCCTTTCTATTCTTTTGTTTCGATAAGAAAACTTGAAATGCGAGGCATATGCGAGGAGGAGACAAGATATTCCTACTCTAATGAATTATGCATTAATTAGTTTATTGAAATGAAAAATGTTATGATTATTTTGTTGGAATATACATTCTCTTGTTTGGTTATTAAAATTGAAAAAAAAAAAAATTTAAATTATAATTCATCAATTTAACTAAAAAAGTATTCACTACTTCATTTCTATCTAAAATTATTTGAGCCTACAAAACATGACCCAATGCATGGAATCAAAGGATGCTCATAGGTTGAGGTCAAGTTGTACGTCATATGCCACTTGATCGAATGTGATCGGATTAAGGAATTTCCATCCACATAACTCATGGTTTCAAAAATTGATCAAGGAATTGAACCTTACCGTTTCTTTGGGGTTTATTTTCTCAATTATTATTCTTTTTAATTTATGCTTTCTTTGGGGCTTTTTTTTAGTTCTTTATTTTCTGTTGTTAAAAATAAATAAATAAATAAAATAAAATAAAATAAAAAATTAGCGGCATACTTGATTTTGGTTTCCATAATTCACTTTTCAAAAAATTTTATTTTTTTGTTTTTTGTATATTTTTGTTTTCATTGAATTTTTTTTTAATATTTTAAGTAATTTTTTTTTAATTTTTAGGCACACCTAACATAAATATACTTAAAAAGTATAATTTTTGAGAAAAAATTCACTAAATACCAAAAATAAAAATAAAAAAAAAACAAAAACAAAAACAAAAATTCAGTATATTTTCATATTTGTGTATTTATTAATTTTTTAAAATATTTTTTCACAAATATTTTACTTTTTAGATGCATCGATGCATCTATAAAAGTAAAACAATTACTTAAAATTTTAAAAATATTCACTTAAAACAAAAAAAAAAAACAAAAACACGAAAAAAAAAACTCAATTTTCAAAAAATTGAATTCAAAAAATTGAAACCAAACACACAGTATGCTTTTATCTATTTTGAGTCATTTTCAGTACTTCAATAAATAAATAAAAATTAATATGCTATTGTATTAATATTTTAATTCAAAGCTTAATTTCATACAGTCCAGTCAAAGACAGTAGATTAAATTCTCTATATCTGTCACTTAATTAAGTCTTGATTTTTTTTTTAAAATAAAATAAAAATTGTTGGACCAGTATCTGTCCGCTCATTGTATCAAAACCATCCATCTAAATTCGGGTTAAATTGAGTCGAAAAGTTATACTGGTTAGATTCGAGTTAAATTGAGCCGAAAAGTTATATTGGTTAGATTAATGTCTGTGGAAATGTTTCGATATTCAACCTTATTATAAAATTACGTAAGTTTTTACGAAGTACATAAGTGATTTAAAAAATGTGTATAAATTGAATACAAATTCGCATAAATTCGTAAAAACTTAAGACCTAGGCGAATTTTGTGATAGGATTACATATAATATGCATTGCACATCGGAGAATTTTCTTAATGTTTATCCATGAATTAATGAGATAGTGTAGATCTTGGATTTGACTTAGTAGTTTTGTAGCCACACTTTAAAATGTGATGAGAAAAAAATTAGGAGTTCGAACTGATGGAGTAGCGGTGACCCCTTTAATTGTAATCTAACTTTAATAACAAACTAACACCCTACAAATCTTAATTAAAATAAAAAATAAAAAATTAGTGCTTGAATCATAGCAAAAAAGCAATAAGCCTTGCGGCCAAAACTTGAGACTTGGGTGTGCGTGTTAGAAACCTAGCATAAAGAAACACGTCCAACAATTAAATAATTGTAAACTAATACAATAACTAAATAATGAATACCAAAGGTACATAGATAATATAAGACTATAATATACAAGATTGTAAAACAGAATAAAAAATCCTAAAGCATGTAAATATAAAGTATAACGGTGAAAATAAATTTAATAGTAAATCTGGCGTGTAAGAAATCGAGAGGCATATGATCACTGTTTTAAAGCAACTGATCCTCCTTATGTGAAGGTATTAACGGATGACAATAGCTCCAAGATTCAACCAGGTAATGCTCATAGCCTTTCTCGTCTAATGCTCATGTACATTAGGAGGATAAGAGCCACGTCTTGAACCAGAATTGCCCACAAACAAAAAATAACAAAGAAGGTAGCTTTTTAATGAGAACATAAATTTTTTTTTTTTTGGGAGAACAGGAGAGTATTTTTTTTCCTCTATCAAGCTATGGAAAACTGTTGGGTAAAAATTGAAGTGAAGATCTTGAACCTCCAACACTCAAATTGAATAATAATTATAATGAGATTTGAATTAGCTTATATTTGGTCTAAAAGTTTCAAACGTTTATTGCCTTTAAAGATAATAATAGAATTTATAATAAAATATATTAAAAGAGTTTTATATGAAAAGTTTGTTACTGTAAGAAATTGAATTGGTTTTAAATTCTTAATCAACTATGAGTTTTGAAACTTAAAACCAGATTTTCCAACATTCCCCAACAACTTTCAAACCTTTAAAATAATAGAATAAAATAATAAAAAACAACTAAACAAATAAATAGATAAAATAAAATAAATACAAGTACAAAAATATATGGGCAATACTGTGCAATAGGTGTAGAAGTCTTCCAGACTTGAACTGCACTTTGTGTTGATTGTTTTCCTCCAAATGATCATAGTGAAATATATCTTGAACTAGACCCTTTAAGCCAAAGTTCAACATGTCACACACACAATATCGGTATAGGACTATGGTTCGCAGGTTAGTGCCATTAAAGACCATGCACTATATCTTGATTCTCATGGGAGTTACTAGAGACTAGCCTAAGTCTCCAAGTCGCGGCCTCACGACAATTCCCACTTAGGTGAATCCTCTAAGGGTATATTGATGGAATATACCTGGCAGAAGTTTGTCTGCCTTGGATTCATTCAGGGTTAAACCCTTCCTAACTTGTTATTGTTCATAGCACCACTGCCATAGGGATGAGCAAGAGAGTCTAAAAGTGTCTCTTTTCTTTAAAAGTGTTGCATACAAGTCATGCAATATGGATTGTTTTTACCCATTGAACTTTCTTCATGGGATCTCTAATCACAAAAGATGGATTACCTCCCTAGATGACTTCCTGGTGGGCTTAAGCCCATTCTCTTCAACAGATCTAGGACTCCGCTCCTAGATAGACCTTTGGTCAGCTGATCAACAATATTGAGTTCTGATTTCACAAACTCTAATGAGATTATATTTTTATTGAGCATGCTCATCTCATATTTGTACCTTACATGAATATGCTTGTTCATCTTTTTATTAGTATGAGTTTGTAACTCTAAATCAATTACAACTTTGCTATCATAGTGTAAATAATGGATGACAATAGCTCTAAGATTCAACCCGGTAATGCTCATAGCCTTCCTCGTCTAATGCTCACGTACATCAAGAGGATAAGAACCACGTCTCAAACCGGAATTGCCTACAAACAAAAAATATCAGAGAAGGGAGTGTAGACAGCCCATTTTGACCGGCCTTAAGACTTTGGCGCTTTCTTTTGATTACCTGATGATGAAAACAAGAATGTGTTTCTCACATAAATCCTCAGTAAGAAAGGCATCATTTTTGTTCCATTTCCAACCCTAAGCCTGTTTTGGCTAACAGTTTAAATCCCGTTCAAAACTCTCTTTCGAAACTTTCTTTCTCTTTGTTCCGATTATTTTCATCGTGTTCTGAGACTCATTATTTTTAAACTTCAAAATGAAACATTTTCTAAGAAAATTGAGTAAAGAACAATGTGAAAATAGAAGGAAAGGATGATAATTCTGTTGAAAAATCCTGTTTTGTGCAAATTAGTCAGGCCAAGGCCAACTTTGTGGCTGGCCAGCTAATTTGCCTAGAAATATGACAGTTTTGGCAGAATTCTTGTTGAATGCGTGTGGGACATGCCATTCCAAATCATTCTTGATATATTCATGCATGAGATACACACCTGCTCACCCTCAATTATCTTTCTTTGGCCTCCATTGTCAAAAGAGCATTTGTCTCTTACGCCAAAAGGAGCATCCAATGCAATCATCCTTGTCACCCCATCATCCTTGTCTTCCACCTAGTCTCCTCACACCTGTTCTATTGAGCCTTATAAAGCATTTACTCATCCTTTCTTGTTAAGAGAGTTGGCCTTTTCAACAAAGTCCTTGGTCCTTGTCACCTTATGGTCTTTGTTTTCAACCTTGTCCCCCATCACCTTCTTTATTAAGCATTCTTGCATTGCCTATATGAAGGTGATTGGATTGTTAGGAGAAGAGGATTTGAAATGAAGAGAAAGGAGATAGAGAGGAAGAGAAAAGATAAAGTTTAAGTTTTGAAGCAAAAACTCCCATCTTTTATATACACCATCATATACTGATATTCTATCCTTGATACACCAAAACCATCCCAAAGACTCTGATATAGCCAAATTCCAGTAGTCTTGATCAAGAAAGAGTGAGTGTTTTTGAAAGAGAAAAAAACAGAGAGTTCCCTCCCTCACAGTATTAAACAACCCAAAAACATCATTCAAACAAGAGTTTTGAATTTTCAAACTGAGAACTAAGAATACACTTCCTAAACTTGAGGGTAATCCAAAGGAAGTTTGAAAATCAAATCCTTTTCTTGGAAGGTGAATTTCGCACACTTTTTATCTTCTTGCATTTCCTTTCTCATATTATTTTTCTTGTTTTTGATTTCATATCATAAACTGTTGTAATCTAACTGGACATGGTGAGTTAAGCCACCTACATATCCCTTGTTTACTCTTTGTTTGGGCTTACAACAAAATAGAGCTTTGGCCTGGCCTAATTGGCCGGCCAACTCACTTTTTGGCATACCAACCAACCTCTTCTAGACAGAACCTAGAAGCCTCCCGGCATTGAGCAGAACAGTCTCCAACAGTCTCGGAGGCCCCCTGAAGCTTCTGTTTTTCTTGTTTTTCTTTTATTTTAAGAGAGATTTGTGAGGATATATCTTGTTGTAATATTTTCTTTCTTTCCCCATATTCGGATTTGTATTATTCAAATGTTGTAATAATTCCCCGCTATGCTTCTTTTTATTCAATTCTTTTACTCGCTTTCCCTACTTGTACACGTGCAGTATATTTTGTTTATCATCATATCCATGCTTTGCATCCATGTTTCATGTATCTTGGTTCTGCTAAATTTGCATTTGTGAGTTTAATCAATTATTACGTGATTTTGTGCGCAACTTCATGTTCTTGATATGAATCACATGTCATATTTTAAAAGTCGAATCACTAGTTGCATATCATGAATGAATTGCATTAGAATTTTGTATATAAGATCATACATGTTTTACTAACTTTATTTTGTAATTGTTTATGGGACACAGGCAAAAATGTAAGTTTTTATGCTTTATCATTCTGTTTGTGTGTTTTTTTCTTATTACGTTTAGCACTATACCATATGGTTATGTGCTTATTTGATATATCTCTATAAATGTTCGTGGATGGAGGTTGTGTTATTCAATTTGGAACAAAATTGATTTTCATGTCGCAAACTCAAATTTTCGTCGAGTTTTTCAAAACGCTTTCACAAATACATGAAATCTAATTGTTCCAAAATAAATGACATAATCTATATTTGCTTGCTTTACATAGTAATTTTAGCATTTATTAAATAATTGGAATATGAACATATAAAACAAATAAAATTCATATCATGGTTTAATAGAGGCCGATCTTTAATTAGGTAAGTGGGGGTGCTCAATTAATGACCTTCTATGTACACCTACCAATTCAACATAGATTCAAACTATTTTATCGAATCGTGGATTCTACTTGTCTCCAGAACTAAATTATTATTAGAGAAAAACAATTTTCGCTAACTTCTTGATCCCCTTTTCCGGCTTTATCGTTTGTTAATCTCCTAGCTTAGTGTGAGATAGAGATAGGCATATCTTACCAATGAATGAAAGTGGAAGAAATGGAATTCAAACATTTTGGTTATGACGAACAGTGGCCTTAGCACGAGTCACGTGTTTCGTAATCTCCCAAAAATATTAGGTGACGACTCTAAGAACTGGTGATGTAGTCCCTTTCTGGCAAAGATTTTTTGCAATAAAATGAATTTCTATAAAAGTTATCAAATTTGGACTCTCATCTAAGTTTCACATTACACTTATGAGGCTAGATCAAAGAAATCGAAGGTCCGAACTGTTTAACGCGCGCGGGTACTGCCGGGCATGTTACATGGAGCTTTTGAATGAGAACATGATTTTTTTTTGGGGAATAGGAGAGTATTTTTTTCCTCTATTAAGATGTGGAAAATTGTTGGGTATAAATAGAAGTGAAGATCTTGAATCTCCAACACTCAAATTGAATAATAATTACAATGAGATTTAATAAAAATGAATTAGGTTATATTTGGTCTAAAACTTTCAAACGTTTATTAAGAAAATAATAGAATTTATTATATGAAAATGTTTGTAACGGTAAGAAATTGAATTGGTTTTAAATTCTTAATCAATTACAAGTTTTGAAACTTAAAACTAGATTTTCCAACATTCTCCCACAAGTTTCAAACCTTTAAAATAATATAATAAAATAATAAAAAACAACTAAACAAATAAATAGATAAAATAAAATAAATACAAATACAAAAATATGGGCAATATTGCGCAATAGGTATAGGAGTCTTCTAGACTTGAACTACACTTTGTGTTGATTGTTTTCCTCTAAAGGATCATAGTGAAATATATCTTGAACTAGACCCTTTGAGCCAAAGTGTAACAACCCTCGTACTGATTACTGAATTACGTACTGATTACTGCTAAACTGAACTGATAATGACTGATAAGTGAATTGGAGGAACTACTGAACAGACTGAAGGAAACTGAAACTGAAATTGAATGAGTTTATATATTGAATTGCATATTGTATCTGTTTGATTGATTGAATATCTGTTAGAACTTATATGTTAAACTGTTAATTGAAGGCCTTATCGGCGGCCGAATTAGGAACCGTTTAGTGTTTTGTAGTCAGGAGAATATTTGTGATTTAGTGGTTTATTTATCTGAAAACTGATTAGGAATGATTAAACTAGATTAAATAAAGCCAATTAAAGAGTTTGACGTAATTACCATTTTGCCATTGAGTGGCTTTTGTTTATTCTTATCATTGTTTGGAGCCTTATACACTTAATCAAAACATTTCTTCTCCCATTTCCTTGCTCCACCGAAAAAGAGAGAGTTAGAGAGAGAGGAAGAGATTTGAACTCAACTTTGGGAATTTAGCTTGAACCTTGAAGATTTGTAACATAGATTGGCAAATTGAGCTAGCAAGACTTGTAATTGAAACTCTAGGTAAGTGAATTCATCTTCTTCTTGTGGTCTTGAAGTTCATCTTGCATGTTCTAGGCTCCATTGTAGAATCAAGCCATGTTTTAGTGCATAGAGGTTGAATTATGTTTGAATTCATGCATGCATGGCCATTTTAGTGTAATTTGAAGTTGAATTCATGGTTGATTGTACATGCATGTTCATGTCTAAGCTTTAGTCCATGTCTTCACTTTGTTTTCCAACTATTGAGCTCTTGAGAGCAAGATTTGAAGCTTGAAATTGGTTTGAAACTCATGCATGTCATATTTGAATGTTGTTCATGCATGTTCTTGAAAAATGGTTTGATATGAGTTTGATTAAACACCCTTGGGCTTTGATTTCTTAAATTGAGTTTTGAAACATGTTATTCTATGTGTTTAAAAGAGTTTTTCCAGAAAATAGCCCAAGAGGATCGAAAACATTGCTTTTGAACTTGGTTTTGAGCTTGGGACTCAAATTTGGGATTTCCAGATTTCTGTTGTCCGCTCGAGCGGAGGAAGTAGAGCTCGAGCGGAGAAGTCGAGCTCCCAGCATCTTGCATTGTGCATCAGTCCGCTCGAGCGGAGAATTGGGCGCTCGAGCGGAGGACTGGGTGACATGCTCGAGCGGGCGTCGAGCGGAGATTTCACCTATCCAGTACTTTTTGGTCCGCTCGAGCGGGGGATGTTGCGCTCGAGCGGTGACCTTTGTTTGCCTGTACGCTCGAGCGGGGAAACCTGAGCTCGAGCGGGGCTCTGTTTGACTGAAAATTCTGAAAATGTTTTCTGTATACATCTTTGCATCCTCATCCCATCCTAGGCATCCTTAGGCCTAGTTTAAGACATCTTAATGAGGACATAGATGTAGAACACACCGAGGCATAATAGGAAGTTAATTATTGTACTTCCCCGACTGTTAAACTTAGAGTGTGTTCAATGTGTTTACTGTTTAGGGTTGGCACTCGGGGACGCGCTCTAGCATACTGTAGCCCAATCTCTGTGAGTAACAGATTGTGTAAAGATATGTTCAAAATGGCTATCTTTTGAATACTGAACTGAATTGTTTATTGAACTGATATTGTTTATTGAATGAATGTATGTCCTGTATTGTGAACTGTATTGTGGCATCCTTAGCATTGACTGTTACTGTTACAGAGCTCTGTCGGTTCCCTTGTGGAACCATACTGTTTACTGACTGATGGCCATCACTACTGTTGGGTCTGTTGAGGCCCGGTCCTTTTGGACCTACTGTTTATAGGCTAATGGATGTACCACATATGATTGATTGACTGACATACTGAAAGACTGAAATACTGTTTAATGAACTGTTTCCATTACTGAAAGGACATTACATTCATAACCTCTTTACACTTATTGTTATTCACTGGGCTTTAGCTCACTGTTTATATATATATATGTAGGTTCTCAGCAGCCGGACCGGAGCTAGGAGCGTGGGTTTAGTCCCCCAGTTTTGTCAAGCCAGCCTATGTGCCTCACCGCGAGGTTCCGAGACGCCATGCTATGGCTTGGGGTGTTTTTGTGTCCCCTACTGTATAGACCGTCTACTGTTTACTGTACTGTTATCGAGGGATTTGATTCCCGTACTGAATGTTGTATGTGATTGTATATAGATTGTACTGTTTGAACTGAATGAATGCATGAAAAATGTTTTTGGCATACAGATTTTCACAGCTCAATGGACACCATTTATTTACTGTATTGGCTTCCGCCAGGCCCTGTACTCTGTTTTACTGTATTACTGTTCAGCAGGCCTTCGGTAATCTCGGATTACTGGCCAGTTACGGTGCTAAACCCATAGGGCCGGGTTTGGGTCGTGACAGAGTGGTATCAGAGCGATACTTAACCACGAGTTATACCGCACACACGTGTCCAAATGAGCTTAGCGTGTCCTAGAAAAGCGATTAGGGCATCTCATGAACTTGAAAAGTGTGTGCTTATGACTGACTGAATACATGTTAAAGTGCTAAACTGTTTAATTGTACAACTGCTTATAATGATAACTGTTATAACTGCTTATAGCGGAATGGATAATGCAAATGAACCTGAGTCATCATCCTCTGAGGCCAGAATGGCCAGACTTGAACAACTGATGGGACTGGTAATTGAAAGACTAGATCAACAACAGAACCAACAGCCCCCACCTCCTCCTCCTCCGGTGCAACCGGAACAGAATGTACAGAATGTGAATGTTAATGAGGTGGACATTATTGCACTGACTCATAAATTCAGCAAGATGAAACCGCCGTCCTTTCAGGGAGGCTTAGAACCGTTAAAGGCTGAAGCTTGGGTTCTTGAGACTGAGAAATTGTTTGAAATGTTTCCGTGCTCCGAAGCCAACAAAGTACTGTTAGCAACCTTCACCCTTCAGGAAGAAGCAAGAAGGTGGTGGATGTTGACCCGTGATGCGAATACTATTGTGACTTGGACTCAGTTCAAGGAGTCCTTCTTTGAAAAGTATTTTCCCCAGTGCATCAGGGACAGAAAAGTGACTGAGTTTGAACAACTGAGACAGGGCAATATGTCTGTTGCCGAGTATGAGAAGAAATTCACCGAATTTGCCAGGTATGCACCACATATGGTGGATACCGAATATAAGAAGGCCAGAAGGTTTGAAGGAGGCCTTAGTGCTGCTATACAGGACCGAATAAATATTTTGAAAATGCCAACTTTTGTGGGTGTTCTTGATCGGGCCTTGATGGCCGAATCAAATATTGCAGCAGTGAAACAATCTGAAACACCAACAACTGAATGGCATGGTAAAAGACAGGGTTTCAAATTCAAGAGAGGCAAACACAACTCTGCAAACAAGAAACAGAATACGGGGTCAACTACTAGCCCCAGCCAAGGGAGTGGATTTATTCCACCCTGCTCCGTATGTGGCAACAAGCACAAGGGGGTTTGCTACCAGATTTCAGGAGCTTGTTTCAGATGTGGCAAGGTGGGCCACAGAATTAAAGACTGCCTTTCTGCTCCACCAGTTAGTAGTAAAGCTACACCGAGCGCAGCAACATCAAATGCAGCGCCAAAGCCTAACCCCAAAGCTACCGGGAAAGAGCCTGTGAGGCAGGGCCGAGTATTTGCCCTAGTACCGGGAGATGTTCAGAATACTGAGACCGTTGTGTCAGGTATCCTCTCTATTTGTACTCAGAATGCATATGTATTGATTGATTCGGGGTCTACACATTCTTATGTGTCGCATGCTTTTTCACGGAAATTGAATAGACCCTTAGAACCTATGAATTACTTGCTAGCTGTATCATCACCTGTTGGAGGATCCATGACATGTGCATATATGTATCCTGCTTGTGAAATTACTGTTGGGGATATGCATCTGTTTATTGACTTACTGCCGTTAAACATAGATCACTTTGATGTGATATTGGGGATGGATTGGTTACAAAAATATCATGCCACCATTGACTGTGTAACGAAACAAGTTGTTTTCCGTCCACCGGGTTTGCCTGAATTTGTGTTTAATGGGAGTGGGGTAGTACCTCCTCCGTATTTGATTTCTTCTGTGAAAGCTGTTAAACTGATTAGGAAGGGGTGTAAAGGATATCTGTGTTCCGTACTGACTGTATCTACTGATGATTGTGTTAAAACTGATGTGAATTGTATTCCTATAGTCAGAGAATTCCCAGATGTATTCCCAGATGATTTGCCAGGGGATTTGATTGATAGGGAAGTCGAATTTACCGTTGATGTAATTCCGGGAACACAGCCAGTGTCTAAAGCTCCCTACAGAATGGCTCCAACTGAACTGAAAGAATTGAAAGTGCAATTGCAAGAACTGTTAGACAAGAAATTCATCAGGCCCAGTACTTCACCGTGGGGTGCACCTGTTTTGTTTGTAAAGAAGAAAGATGGCTCACTGAGACTGTGCATTGATTACCGCGAATTGAACAAGGTAACTGTAAAGAATAAATATCCCTTACCGCGTATTGATGATTTATTTGATCAGCTACAGGGTGCACAAGTGTTTTCCAAGATTGATCTCAGATCAGGATACCATCAACTGAAAGTTAAACCAGAAGACATTGATAAAACTGCTTTTAGAACGAGGTATGGCCACTATGAATTTTTAGTTATGCCGTTCGGAGTCACGAATGCCCCAGCTGCATTTATGGACCTCATGAACAGGATTTTTAAACCGTACCTTGATGATTTTATTGTGGTATTTATTGATGACATATTGATTTATTCTAAGACTGTAGAAGAACATGAACATCATCTGAGACTTGCCCTGCAAACCTTAAGAGAACAGAAACTGTATGGTAAACTGTCTAAATGTGAATTCTGGCTTGATCATGTTATGTTTTTGGGGCATGTTGTTAGCAAAGATGGAATTTCTGTTGATCCGCAGAAAATTGAAGCTGTAGTGAACTGGCCTAGACCAACAAATGTGACTGAAGTCCGAAGCTTTTTGGGACTAGCTGGATATTACAGAAGATTTGTCAAAGACTTCTCCAAAATTGCCTTACCACTGACTCAGTTGACACAGAAAGGGATATCATTTGACTGGACTGACCAACGGGAATCAGCATTTCAGGAGTTGAAAACTAGACTTGTGACTGCACCGGTTCTTACTTTACCTTCAGGTACGGATGGTTATACTGTATTTAGTGATGCTTCTCATAAGGGTTTGGGGTGTGTTTTAATGCAGAATGGGAGAGTTATTGCTTATGCTTCCCGACAGTTGAGACCACATGAAAAGAACTACCCGACCCATGACTTAGAACTCGCTGCAGTGGTATTTGCATTGAAAATCTGGCGTCACTATTTGTATGGAGCGACATGTGAAGTGTATACCGACCACAAGAGTTTGAAATATTTCTTCACACAGAAAGAACTGAATATGAGACAGCGGAGATGGCTAGAACTGATTAAAGATTATGACCTACAGATTCTGTACCATCCGGGAAAGGCCAACACCGTTGCCGATGCTTTGAGCCGAAAATCGATTGGGAACTTAGCCTGTTTGCTGACTGGACAGAAGGAGTTGCTTTGTGATCTTGAAAAGTCTGAAATTGAAATTGTTTTGAAGGAACAAGGTGGAACCTTAGCTGCTATTTCTGCTCAACCAGCCTTGATTGAAGAGATTAAAGAGAAACAGCAACTGGATGATTATTTAAAGAAGATTATTGAAGAAAGAGATTCAAAACCGAGACCGGGATACAAATTTGAGAACAATGTACTGAAATTTCAAGAAAGACTGTGTGTGCCGAATGACACTGAACTGAAAAGGAGAATTCTGCAAGAGGGCCACAATTCAAAATTTTCTATCCACCCAGGGAATACGAAAATGTATCAAGATTTGAAATTGAATTTCTGGTGGCTGGGAATGAAGAAAGAAATTGCCGATTTTGTGTCCAAATGTCTTCATTGCCAACAAGTCAAAGTTGAACATCAACGACCCGCTGGATTATTGCAACCCTTACCCATACCAGAGTGGAAATGGGAGCATATCACGATGGATTTTATCGTTGGATTACCTCGCTCCAGAAAAGGTATGGACTCTATTTGGGTTATTGTTGATAGACTGACTAAATCTGTTCACTTCTTACCTGTCAAGACAATTTATAATGCGGACAAATTGGCTGTTATCTATATTGATGAAATTGTGAGACTGCACGGAGTGCCTGTGTCTATTGTTTCTGACAGGGATTCGAAGTTTACGTCGAGGTTTTGGCAAAGCCTACAGACGGCATTGGGTACTGAATTGAGGCTGAGTAGTGCCTATCATCCTCAGACAGATGGACAGTCAGAAAGGACCATCCAGACTTTAGAAGATTTATTGAGAATGTGTGTCCTTGATTTTCAGGGAAACTGGGAAAGTCATTTGCCATTGGCCGAATTCGCCTACAACAACAGCTACCATTCGAGTATTGGTATGGCGCCTTTCGAGGCATTGTATGGCAGAAAGTGTAGATCTCCAATCTGCTGGGCAGAAGTTGGAGATGGGCCGTTGCTTGGGCCTGAAATTGTTTATGAAACGACTGAAAAGGTAAAACTGATACAGCAAAGATTGAAAACTGCACAGAGTAGACAGAAGAGTTATGCAGATGTTAGAAGACGAGACCGAGAGTATGAAGTGGGTGATCACGTTTTTGTGAAAGTGACACCAATGAAAGGCTAGACTCGTTTTGGAGTCAAAGGCAAGTTAGCGCCGAGATACGTTGGACCTTATGAGATTGTTGAGAAAATCAATCCGGTGGCGTATCAAGTTGCACTTCCTCCTGAAATGGAGCATGTGCATAACGTCTTCCACATTTCGATGTTGAGAGATTATCTCCGGGATCCATTCCATGTGATTGAGCCTACTCAAATAGTGTTGAGTGATGACTACACTTACGAGGAACGGCCTATACAGATTGTAAACAGACGGATCAAGAAACTGAGAAACAAAGAGATCCCGCTAGTGAAAGTTGACTGGCAGAACCATGGTGGTGTGTATGCCACTTGGGAAAGGGAAGATGACATGGCTAAAAGATACCCAGAACTGTTTCCACTGAATCCTGTTTTCTTCCAGACTGAAGGTAACTCGAGTTTAGAGGACTAAACTCCTTATAAGGAGGGGAGACTGTAACAACCCTCGTACTGATTACTGAATTACGTACTGATTACTGCTAAACTGAACTGATAATGACTGATAAGTGAATTGGAGGAACTACTGAACAGACTGAAGGAAACTGAAACTGAAATTGAATGAGTTTATATATTGAATTGCATATTGTATCTGTTTGATTGATTGAATATCTATTAGAACTTATATGTTAAACTGTTAATTGAAGGCCTTATCGGCGGCCGAATTAGGAACCGTTTAGTGTTTTGTAGTCAGGAGAATATTTGTGATTTAGTGGTTTATTTATCTGAAAACTGATTAGGAATGATTAAACTAGATTAAATAAAGCCAATTAAAGAGTTTGACGTAATTACCATTTTGCCATTGAGTGGCTTTTGTTTATTCTTATCAATGTTTGGAGCCTTATACACTTAATCAAAACATTTCTTCTCCCATTTCCTTGCTCCACCGAAAAAGAGAGAGTTAGAGAGAGAGGAAGAGATTTGAACTCAACTTTGGGAATTTAGCTTGAACCTTGAAGATTTGTAACATAGATTGGCAAATTGAGCTAGCAAGACTTGTAATTGAAACTCTAGGTAAGTGAATTCATCTTCTTCTTGTGGTCTTGAAGTTCATCTTGCATGTTCTAGGCTCCATTGTAGAATCAAGCCATGTTTTAGTGCATAGAGGTTGAATTATGTTTGAATTCATGCATGCATGGCCATTTTAGTGTAATTTGAAGTTGAATTCATGGTTGATTGTACATGCATGTTCATGTCTAAGCTTTAGTCCATGTCTTCACTTTGTTTTCCAACTATTGAGCTCTTGAGAGCAAGATTTGAAGCTTGAAATTGGTTTGAAACTCATGCATGTCATATTTGAATGTTGTTCATGCATGTTCTTGAAAAATGGTTTGATATGAGTTTGATTAAACACCCTTGGGCTTTGATTTCTTAAATTGAGTTTTGAAACATGTTATTCTATGTGTTTAAAAGAGTTTTTCCAGAAAATAGCCCAAGAGGATCGAAAACATTGCTTTTGAACTTGGTTTTGAGCTTGGGACTCAAATCTGGGATTTCCAGATTTCTGTTGTCCGCTCGAGCGGAGGAAGTAGAGCTCGAGCGGAGAAGTCGAGCTCCCAGCATCTTGCATTGTGCATCAGTCCGCTCGAGCGGAGAATTGGGCGCTCGAGCGGAGGACTGGGTGACACGCTCGAGCGGGCGTCGAGCGGAGATTTCACCTATCCAGTACTTTTTGGTCCGCTCGAGCGGGGGATGTTGCGCTCGAGCGGTGACCTTTGTTTGCCTGTACGCTCGAGTGGGGAAACCTGAGCTCGAGCGGGGCTCTGTTTGACTGAAAATTTTGAAAATGTTTTCTGTATACATCTTTGCATCCTCATCCCATCCTAGGCATCCTTAGGCCTAGTTTAAGACATCTTAATGAGGACATAGATGTAGAACACACCGAGGCATAATAGGAAGTTAATTATTGTACTTCCCCGACTGTTAAACTTAGAGTGTGTTCAATGTGTTTACTGTTTAGGGTTGGCACTCGGGGACGCGCTCTAGCATACTGTAGCCCAATCTCTGTGAGTAACAGATTGTGTAAAGATATGTTCAAAATGGTTATCTTTTGAATACTGAACTGAATTGTTTATTGAACTGATATTGTTTATTGAATGAATGTATGTCCTGTATTGTGAACTGTATTGTGGCATCCTTAGCATTGACTGTTACTGTTACAGAGCTCTGTCGGTTCCCTTGTGGAACCATACTGTTTACTGACTGATGGCCATCACTACTGTTGGGTCCGTTGAGGCCCGGTCCTTTTGGACCTACTGTTTATAGGCTAATGGATGTACCACATATGATTGATTGACTGACATACTGAAAGACTGAAATACTGTTTAATGAACTGTTTCCATTACTGAAAGGACATTACATTCATAACCTCTTTACACTTATTGTTATTCACTGAGCTTTAGCTCACTGTTTATATATATATATGTAGGTTCTCAGCAGCCAGACCGGAGCTAGGAGCGTGGGTTTAGTCCCCCAGTTTTGTCAAGCCAGCCTATGTGCCTCACCGCGAGGTTCCGAGACGCCATGCTATGGCTTGGGGTGTTTTTGTGTCCCCTACTGTATAGACCGTCTACTGTTTACTGTACTGTTATCGAGGGATTTGATTCCCGTACTGAATGTTGTATGTGATTGTATATAGATTGTACTGTTTGAACTGAATGAATGCATGAAAAATGTTTTTGGCATACAGATTTTCACAGCTCAATGGACACCATTTATTTACTGTATTGGCTTCCGCCAGGCCCTGTACTCTGTTTTACTGTATTACTGTTCAGCAGGCCTTCGGTAATCTCGGATTACTGGCCAGTTACGGTGCTAAACCCATAGGGCCGGGTTTGGGTCGTGACACAAAGTTCAACATGTCACACACATAATACCGGTATAAGACTATGGTTCATAGATTAGTGTTATTAAAGGCCATGCACTATATCTTGATGCTCATGGGAGTTACTAGAGACCAGCCCAAGTCTCCAAGTCACAGCCTTACGACAATTCCCACTTAGGTGAATCCTCCAAGGGTGTAGTGACAGAATATACCTCCCAGAAGTTTGTCTACCTTGGATTCATTCAGGGTTAAACCCTTCCTAACCTTACAGTTCATAGCACCACTGTCATAGGGATGAGCAGGAGAGTCTAAAAGTGTATTGTTTCTTTAAAAGTGCTGCATACAAGTCATGCAATATGGATTGCTTTTACCCATTGAAATTCCTTCATGGGATCTCTAATCACAGAATATGGGTTACCTCCCTAGATGACTTCCTGGTGGGCTTAAGCCCATCCTCCTTGACAGATCTAGGACTACGCTCCTAGATAGACCTTTGGTCAGCTGATCAGCAATATTGAGTTCTGATTTCACAAACTCTAATGAGATTATATTTTTATTGAGCAGGCTCCTCACAGATTTGTACCCTACATGAATATGTCTATTCGTCTTTTTATTAGTATGAGCTTGTCTTACTAAATCAATTACAACTTTGCTATCACAGTGTATAGAGATGACATGTATGTGTTTGCTTACAAGAGGTATATCTAGTAACAAGTTGTTAATCCACTCAGCTTCAACGCTAGTTGTGTCTAAGGCTATTAACTCAACTTCCATTGTACTTCTAAAGATTATAGTTTGTTTTTTAGATCCCCCAGATATGGTAGCCCCTCATAATAAGAAGATATAACTAGTAGTAGATTATTTCTAAGTCGTTAATAATCTAATTAGTGTCACTATATTCCTCTACTACGGTTGGGAAAACCTCTATAAATCAATGAATAGTTTAGGGTTCCTCTTAAGTACTTAAAAATTCTCTCCAGGGCTATCCAATGCTCATTACTAGGATTTTAAGTGTACCTACTTAACCTTCCAACAACATATGCAAAATTAGGCCTTGATTTATTAGCAATATAGGTTCCTATGAGTTGAGAATAGTTCAATTGTGAAACAGGTTGACCATTATTTTTCTTCAATTGTACACTAGGATCATAAGGTGTGGAGACAAGTTTACAATCATAATACTCAAATTTCTTTAACATTTTTTCTATGGTATTGTTTTGACTTGTCCTTTCTAATTTCATTCCTAAGATCACATATGCTTCTCCCAAATCTTTCATACAAATTTTTTAGACACGTAAGACTTAATGTCTTCTAATATCTCTAAATTAGTGCCAAAGACCAAAATGGCATCCACATATAAGCAAGGAATACAAAATTCCCATTTACCTCTTTGTAATATAGACATTTATCATACTCATTAAATTTAGAATCAAACTCTAAGATCACCTTATCAAATTTCTCATGCCATTGTTTCGGAGCTTGCTTAAGACCATATAGAGATTTTACTAACTTACACACCTTGTGTTCTTGTCCTTTTATCATAAAACCCTCTTGTTGTTCCATATGAGTCTCTTCATCTAAATCTTCATTTAAGAATGCTGTCTTAACATCCATTTGATATACTACTAAATTATGGATGGATGCTAGGGCTACAAGATTCCTAATGGTAGTAATGTCTACACAGGTGAATATGTATCAAAATAGTGAATCCCTTTCTTTTGAATAAATCTTTTAGCTACCAATCTTGCCTTATATTTATCAATACTTCCATCAGGCTTCAATTTCTTTTTAAATGTCCATTTACATCCAATTGTTTTATTTCTAGGTGGCAAATCGACTATTTCCCAAGTATTATTTTGTAAAATTGATTCTATCTCACTATTAATAGCCTCCTTATAGAATGGTGCATCTATTGAGGTCATTGCTTCATTATAGGTTGTGGGTTTACGCTCTATCATGAATGTATAGAATCCTTCTCCTAGATTCTTTTCTATTCTAGTTCTCTTACTCCTTCTAAGTTTTTGAGATTCTAACTCTTTTTCTTGAACCATACTAGTATTAGAAACATGATTCTGACTAGTTAATGGAAAATCATTAACTTGACTTGAAATTCTCATTTTGTAAGGAAAGACATGTTCAAAGAATGTGGCATCTCTAGATTCTATTATGGTATTGTTAGTAAGCTCACTAATTTCAAAATTGAAAACTAGAAACCTAAAAGCAGTACTATTATGAGCATAGCCTAGGAATACATCGTATGCTGTCTTGGGACCTATTTTCTTCTTTTTAGGATAAGGTATGGCTAATCTGGCTAATCTAGCTAAACAACCCCACATTTTTAAGAACCTAAGATTAGGACATCTCTTTTTCTGTATTTCATAAGGTGTCTTAACATTATTCTTCAAGATTACTCTATTTAAGACAAAACATGCACTTAAGTATTGCTTTCCCTCACAAATTTTCAGGTAAACCAGAACTTAATAACATTGCATTCACTATATCCATTAAAGTCCTATTCTTTCTTTCTACTATTCCATTAGATTAGGGTGAATGAGGTGGTGTTACCTCGTGTATCCATGCTCCTTCACAATAAGATAAAAGATTAGTAAAACTATATTCTCCTCCTCTATTAGACCTAAGAACCTTAATTTTCTTCTCTAATTGATTTTCCACCTCATTTTTGTATACCACAAATTTATTAAAACCTCATCTTTGGTTTTAATAAGATAAATGTAACAATACCTCGAACAATCATCAATAAACGTTACAAAGTATTTATTTCTAGCTCTAGTAGGTGGCCTAGTTGAATCACAAACATCTGAATGAATTAATTGTAAGAGTTCGGTATCCTTAACCTCTACACTTTTATGGGCTTTTCTAACTTGTTTGGCTTGAACACAAATTTCGCACTTACGTTTAAAATCCACTTGTGACTTGGGTATAAGATTTAACTCCATCATTTTTCCCATTTTCTATAAATTAATATGACCCAATCTTCCATGCCATACATCACACGATTCCACATTCAAAATTTGAGCAGAAAATTCATTGTCATCTGAAACAATATTCAATTTAAATAAACCCTTAGAAACATAACCTTTTCCAACAAAAATATCATTATTGGTTATTACAACTCTATTAGACTCCAAAACTATTTTATAACTTTGTTGTACTAAACTAGATCCACTAATAAGATTTCTTCTAACTTTTGGAACATGCCGCACTTCTTTAAGAATCAATGTCTTCCCAGATGTCATCTTCAATTCCACGCTACCAACTCCAAGCACTTGTGTGGTTGAATTATTTCCTAGTGTTACACTTCCTCCACTTGACTCCTGATAAGTTTTAAAACATTTATGATCAATACAAATATGCACATTAGCTCCAGAGTCTAACCACCAATCCTTATTTTCGTAAGTAAAATTTACTAAAGAGGAACTATACCTAAAAGATGGTTTAGCTTGATTCTCTTCTAACATATTCACTTGAGCCCTTGAATTCCTTTGATATTGCATTGGGTTGGTCTTTTTGAAATAGCAATCTTTTGCAACATGATTCATTCTTCCACAAACAAAGCAATGCTTGCTACCTTTAACGATGCCCTTGGGTTTGTCACTATTTTGATGAATTAGAGCTAGGTTTCTATTTGGATTGAACCGATTGGTTTTGAAGTTTGTGTCCCTAGGTTTAAAATTATTTCCATTGTTGAAATTTCGAGGCCTATTGTTGAAGTTCTTGTTGAAATTTTTATTGCTAGTGGCTATTGTTGTTACTATTTTTATTTTCAATAAGGTCTACCTTAGGTGGCTTCTTTGATGGTCTGGGCAAACTAGCTCTATGTTTCTCTTCCACCCTAAAGGAGTTTAAAGTTTGAGTCAGGATAAGCCCTCCTTGTTTGTGCCTAAGAGACTGGGCACAGTTTATCCAAGATGATGGTAGTTTATCAATAAGACATGATACTTTCAAATCTTCACTAAAAATTGTCCCATTTTTTTCAACACCTCTCAAAAGTTCTTGAAATTCATGAATTTGTTCGCCTATAGGTTTTTCATTTGACATCTTGTAATTGTTGAAAGTTGAAACGGTAAACCTATTTATGCCAACATCATCAATCCCATACTCAGCTTCTAATGTTTCCCAAAGCCTTTTTGTAGTTATAGTTGCATAAAGATACACGTCATAAAGATGGTTTGACAGGCATTAAGAATTCTACGATAACAGTGATATTTAATTTGCTCTTTTGTCATCCAAGATGATGTTTGGTCTGGCTTGGTTGAGAGTTATCAATAGCAGAAAATAGTCCCAAGACGGTAAGCGCACTTGAGTTTGTTATCTCCTAAAATGTTCTCCACTAAATTTTCCCGATTTAGAAGCGTTAGTCTCATCAATTCTGGCCATGAGACTAAGTATTTAACAAAGCCAAAGGCAAACAATCTGTTCACAATGACAAAGGCAATTGTAAGCTTTATAAACTTTTAATATTTGACTTATTGATATACAAGAACCATAAACTGTTTTAATATTGTACGGGCACGAAAATAATTTGTCTCGTATAATCTTGTTGATCAAGTTTACACTTCTCCAAATGTTTAGCTTATCACCTGAAAATACAAACGCGAGCTAACTAGTGGGTATGTGTCGGAAACCCTTCCGATGCCTAAGTCAGTAGATAGACAATAGACACAAAAGCTCTATGAATTCGGGAGTATGAATTGCAACACTTGGAAATAGGTGCAGTTATGAGCTTTTATAGATTCCTCGTACATGGTACAATCCTAGCAGGACTCTGACTCTCCTTAGCAGAGTCCTCTTAAGAGTCACATTCCCTAAGGATAATGTTTATCCCTAGGACACCCTTCTCACTGCCAGCCAAGTGAAATGGCTAGAACTCTTTGCTTGGCTATCGTTGCGCTTAACTGAGTCATATTGCTTTGTTTTACTTCTAGCCGAGCCGTGCTAAATCTGACCAAAGAGTGGCCTTTTTTTGAGCTACGTCTAACTCGGCCTTCTCCATTAAAGTCACCTCAGTTCACTTACTGATCGTGCACAAATATCTAGGTCCATGTCCAAACAACCATCTCTGACCAACCCAACATAGGTTCAACCCAAAATTGAGCTACACGAGCTCTTATCTTGACTCATTGCGTGGCCCAACTTCCAAAGGTAATCTTACCTAGCTCGGCCCAATTAGTTTACACAAATTATCCTCTCAAATTTAAAAATTATTTTTCTATTATATATATATAAAATAAAATTTATTTTGACTAATTTTGTATTTGATCAGTTGCTTTAGAATGTTAGAAATCTAATATAAAGAAACATAATCAACAATTAAATAATTGTTAACTAACACAATAACTAAATAATGAATGCCAAAAGTACACAAATTATAAGACTATAATATGCAAGGTTGTTAAATAGAATAAAAAATCCTAAAGCATGTAAATATAAAGTATAGCAGAGAAAATAAATTTAACAATAAATCTGTCCTCTGAGAAATCGGTAATGCTCACAGCCTTCCTTGTCTGATGCTCACGTACACCAGAGGGATAAGAACCACGTCTCGAACCAAAATTGCCCACAAACAGAAATTAACAGAGAAGTGAGCTTTTGAATGAGAACACAATTTTTTTTGGGGAATCTGAGAATTTTTTTTTTTCCTCTATCAAGCTGTGGAGTGAAGGTCTTGACTCTCCAACACTCAAATTGAATAATAATTATAATAAGATTTAATGAAAATGAATAAGGTTTTATTTGGTCTAAAAGTTTCAAACATTTATTGCTTTTAAAGATAATAATAAAATTTGTAAAAGAGTTTTATATGAATAAGGTTTTATATGATAAAGTTTGTAATGGTAAGAAATTGAATTAGTTTTGAAATTTAAAATTAGATTTTTTAGTAGTGTGTTTCTTCTAATTTTTAGATTTAATATTCACTAGTTTCAATAAATTTTTTGAGGCAATGTTTATACAAGCGGTTGTGTAATTTTAAATTGAATCTTCGGAAATAAGTTATGAGGCCAAGTTTGGCATCCCAATATAAGTGCACTTATTTCATCTTTTTATCTTTTTTGGGTCACATCAATCAACATCTCCTCTCTACTTTTTCTACACATAATACAAGAAAAGTCAAAAAGTGCACTTATTCTAAACTTCCCAAACTTGGCCGAAATTAATCTTTCAAAATTAGTTAGGATACGCATCTATACTATATATTAAGTGAAAGGAGATTTTTAACTCTCAAGGCCTGTGGGAGTTTCAATATCTCAATCTGAATTTTCTAAATTTTTTATTTAAAAAAAAAAAAACTTGGCATTTATTGATTTGGTCAAAATTCTCTGATCAGCATTTATTAATTTTTTTCAATTTACGTGTCTTTTCACATGCCTGCATTTATTGATTTGGTTAAAATACCCTGATCAGTATTTAAAATCCTCTCATATAAATAATTATGGATACAATCGTGTATAATTACTGCAGTACCCTTTTCAATTTTTTTCATACACTATGGTTAGTGATAAGATTATTAAATTATTTTTATAAAAAATTTTAAAAAACATAATTTATATATTAAAAAAAATTAAAATAAATATAAATATTTATAATTATTTCGTGCATAGGGTGATAGATTAGTGATTAAAAAAACAAAAATAAATGCAAGAATGGTATGGTTGTTAGTAGATGCCAAAGACACGTGCGAGCTTGTCCACGTTCTACACTAACAGCCGTACTCTGCATTCCAATCCCACGCGGGTCCGCTTCCTGGCGAGCGGATCCTCTAGAGTTAATTCTCTAGAGTGATCTCCTAAAGTACTTGATTGGACGGTTCAGAATAAAACTCACCAAAACGACGTCGTTTTGGTGAGTATTTTGAAAAAAAAAAAAAAAAAAAAAAAATTCAGATTTTTTGAAGCTTTTTTGGCAGATCAATAATGGCTTCCATTCATCTTCGTCATCACAACCCAACAACCCAATCACTCTCTCTTTCAACTCCGAATCACAAACAAAATATATCCTATAGATATGAGAAGAAAAAATTCAAAAAAAATTCAGATTTCAGATTTTTTGAAGCTTTTTTTGTAGATTAACAATGGCAGCGAGGTTCAAGAGGGTGGTGGAGGCGTTTGATGAGAAGAACTTCCTTCTGCAAATCTAGGATATATATATATATGAGAAGACAAAGAGGAACTTCCTTCTGCAGATCTGGGCACAAACAAAATATATCCTCTTTCTCGTTTTTTCCTTTATATATATATATATAGATATGAGAAGAAAAAATTCAAAAAAAATTCAGATTTCAGATTTTTTGAAGCTTTTTTTGTAGATCAACAATGGCAGCGAGGTTCAAGAGGGTGGTGGAGGCGTTTGATGAGAAGAACTTCCTTCTGCAAATCTAGGATATATATATATATATATGAGAAGACAAAGAGGAACTTCCTTCTGCAGATCTGGGCACAAACAAAATATATCCTCTTTCTCGTTTTTTCCTTATATATATATATATATATAGATATGAGAAGAAAACCTCTTTGTTTAAGTCCTTCTGCAGATCGTTTGCCGAAGTCCATTAACCTAACAAAGCAAAAAAACGAAGAACAATGAAGAAAAAGAAATTGAAAAACTTATTTACCCAAAAAAAATAAAATAAAAAACAAATTAAAAAATGAAATAGGATTGAACTTTGAAATCCATGTACAATTAAGGCAAATCAACACTCATCTACAACTCTCTCCTACTGCAAATCAACACTCTATTTCACCAAACTTCCTTCTTCCTCAGCTCTCTCTCCTCCTCCTCCCGTATGCAAACTCTGCCCAAAAAAAAAAAAAAAAAATTATCTCTCCAAAACGACGTCGTTTTGGATAGGGAACATCTCAGCCATTGATGTCATCAATTGGACACGTGTTTCACTATGAATTATCACTCTAGAGGATCACTTCAGGGAATCACCCTAGAGGATCCGGACGCCATTTGCTGAGACAAACCCTCCACCCACGCAAACCCACCACAGAGAGAGAGACTCAAAAGCGTCAAAGCCGAGTCAACAAGAGACACACAAACACACACCTTTCCGCCATAGCCAAAGCAAAGCAACCGAAAGCAGAGCTAGCAAGCAAGCAAGTTAACCCGCACGAAGAGAATGAAATCAATCACCTTCGACTCATTCACTTCTCGAATTTCTTACATTCACAATACATATACATATATGCATATCTAGAGAAAGAGAGAGGGATTGTGGTGGGTCTGAGCTTGAGGAGATAATGGAGGGAGAGACGCCTCCTCTTCTTCATCCTCCTCCTCCTCCTCCGCCTGCTACTATGTCAATCGCGGATTCGTCCATGTTTCCAGGGTTTAGGTTCACTCCTACAGACGAAGAGTTGATATCTTATTACCTGAAAAAGAAGATCCAAGGCTCTGACAAGTGCGTTGATGTCATTCCTGAGGTTGAGATTTGCAAATTCGAGCCTTGGGACTTGCCAGGTTTCACACTTGAATTCATTTTCTGTGTATTTGCTGCATGTGTCATCGATTCAATTGAATTGTGTTCTTCGCATTTTGTATGACTATTATGTCACTCGAATTTTGTGATCGATTGATGATATACGTGATTGTGATTCTGATCTATAGAGTTTTTGAATGATGCTGTATGAGCTTCAATTTAATCTCTGATCTTTTTATTTTTGTTAATCTAAACCATCAAAATGTTAACAAAAAAAGGGGCGAAAATTGTTATTTTACATGTTTAAAATACCATTTTTCGTTGATTTTAATAACTAAAATACTTTTTTTTTTTTCTTTGGGTTAGTTGTAGCTAGTCAAATGATTTAGACTGAATCCAAATCTCAATGGGTATGGTTTAAACTGACAAAATTAAAAATTCAAGTTTGTTTTGTTATAAGAAACAAACGCTTTTTGTAATTTTCCTTAGAAAGTATATATAATTTAGGCTGTTTTATTCCGGTACCTTATTCTCTGTTTCTTTTTTCTCCGTACTTTTGAGTTCTTACAGTATATTCTTGCATTTTTTCAAAAGGGCACAAGAAAGTAGTATTTACAGGGAATTATTTTCTTTTGATTAAAATGAGTTGAATGGAAATGATATAATTTCTTATTGTTTTCTCGTCCCTTTAATTTTTCTTTTTCATTTTGTCTTTTGTGGAAACGAATAATATTTTGTTCAAAAGAATCAGAACCAAGGTATAAACTACTTGCTTGATGGTTCTCCCATAATCCCATTGATCCCCTTAGCATCTCTTTCTTGCACTCATACTCTAATCCCCTCTGCTTATCTAAGGCGGGGAAGTGTGTAGAAGCGGAATTTGTAGATTAACACGAGCACCATCTAATAGTTGTTTTGTCTGAGATTGCCCAGAATATTAAACACCTGTAAGAAAGTGCAAATGGTGAAGGAAGATTAACTTGATTCACAAACATAATCTAATATTGAATGCCCAAAATATTGAACACACAAACAGAATAACACACTTCTTAATCAATAATATTAGAAACTTGATAATTCTAGACTATTCTATACTAAATCACAAGATTCTTAATCAAACGCTAATTCCAAAATAATAAAAAGGATTTTGTTAACAATTTTTCTAAGGGCACACTTCACTTGTTAAAATTTGAAATGGTTGTACATTTTTTTTTAATAGAAGTGTGTGCTGTAAAGAATGTGCAATTCCAAAAATCGTGACTATATCACCCTCCCTTCTCTTGGAAAAACTCGTTTTGGAGTTTTCATTGCCCAAAATATTTTGTCGTGCCTACACTTGTTTGCATATATATATATATATATTTTGCATTTAATGCTAATTTTCTCAAATCTAAATTTCAAAAATTAAAGGAACAATTTCCCTCAATAAATTTGACCCATCTTCATCAACGCACAAAGCTAAGGGTTGAAACTTTGCTTTGTCTAGTCTTAAAGTACTCACTCTTCAGATGCGCTACAGTGAAAACTATTTAGGTTGTAGTTGGATTGAACAACTACCAAAGCTGGCACCTCAACTAAGCCATATAAGGTCCTGATATCCTCAAACTCACAAACCGAGTTGGAAACCACCAGCCAGAACTTCACTTCAGATGTGGGCAACAGGTGTCTTACCAAAGGTAGTAACTAGAAAGCCTTTGTAATTTCAATAATAGATGGGTCTTCATAAAATATTGGTAGTTTACTCCAATCCACAATTGGATATGGAGTAGCAGTTGCTGTGAATGGCCAATTAACCATATCCTCTTCCTCAAGTGGGTTTGAGTTCAGTGGTTGGTTGTGAGGTTGATTTGCATCGGTAAAGATGGCTTCCTAATGTGCCAACACACCAACCGCATCCCTAAGCTGCTGTAATTGTTCCTTCCATCCTGTATCCTGTGCATCTTTATTTCATTCATACATGTCTTCAGTATAGGCATTCTGGCTACCACAAACTGCTTGTCATGCCATGATTAGGACTCGAGTGGCAGCTTTGATACCAACTAATGCACGAAATCACGTACAAGTGGTAATCTTGCAACAAGATTAACATAAAGACACTTAATATTCTGTTAGTCTAAGAATGCTCAAAATATTATACATACAAATGAAGAGAAACTCTCCATGGCCATAAGCTTTGCATCCTTATTTCTAATAATAGAAATCCTAATTCTAAAATTCCTATGAATACTAAAGAGGAAATAAACTAATCCTAATTTCTTGTAGAACTAGTAATCAATAAAAAAAGAAGCCTAATAATTGTAGGATATTTATACTAAATCACAAGATCCCTAATCAAATACTAGATGGAAAATAATAAAAATAAATAATTCAAAAAATCTCGTGTGCATCAGTATCATGCAGATGGTCTTATGTAATACTTGTTGTATGTTATTTGGTAGCTAAATTGATTCGGCTTTGTTTCTGCACATTTTAACTTTATACCTTGGTGGTTAGATGGTCTGTGAGAACTAGGATGAAGGATTTTATAATATCAATCATATAGCTTAAAACCAAATTGGTTAAATCAAAACTGAGACCACAGGAAAGACAAAAATGAAAAGTGGATACAAAAGTATACAAAAAGTGGATTTTGTCTCTAATCTAAGTCGAGTTGGAAAAGTTGATTATATATGGGTCTTTATCGTGCAACCTTAAATGTGATAATGTAAGCAACCCTATTGTTAGGATAGCTTTAGCTAAGTTGAGTTTGGTTATTTCACCTATGTATCTAGCTATTGTCTATAGTTTCATTTTTTTCTTATGTTAGTTTGAAGGGCATCCCTTGCTCTGGTTTGGTTTCAGTGAGTAATGTGAAGCAGTACACTTGAGAACTAATATTAATGAGACTTATACTAATATGCACTTTTACAAGTTATATTAATGGGAATTATTTATGATGACGTTGACTCAGAATTTTCATTATATCTATAGGTGTCCCATGTGGTATGGTTTCTATAGGACAAAATGATATGTTTATAGAAGTAATTATGCATTGGCTTCTGGATATTATGCCTTACTTTCACTGTTTCATGGGTATTAAGTGCCATTGTTTGTATTTATTTTGTGGTTCGCATGCTTTAATACATTATTTTGTGTTTGAAGAATATATAGTCCGATTTATTGAGTACTGAGGATGGTTAGTGATTTTTATATATTGCCAGCTAAATCAGTCATTCCTTCAGAGAATGAGTGGTTCTTCTTTTCTTCTCGTGGAAGGAAGTACCCAAATGGCTCACAAAGTAAGAGAGCAACTGAATCTGGCTATTGGAAAGCCACTGGGAAAGAACGAAATGTGAAGTCAGGATCTAATCTGATTGGCACAAAAAGGACACTGGTGTTCCACATAGGTCGTGCACCAAAAGGGGAGAGGACAGAATGGATAATGCATGAGTATTGTATGAATGGAAATCCTCAGGTGATGGTGTTAATACTTTTTGACAATATTTTATATTCTCATAGATGTATCTGACTTGAATTATTTAATGCGGCTTTCTTTTGGAAAGCTTGTCTAGTGAATATCAGCTGTTATAATTTATAAATACAAACTCACTCTTGTGCCATGTCACTTGAAAGTATCCTTTATCTAGTAGTCTATGAAGCACTAGTGCTGGTATGGGTAGGTTATTGGTACGCTGATACAACAAGACCTAAAAAAAATAAGACTTGGGTACGACTGGGGTACGTCAACAAATTTTTTGTTTTTTTATAATTTATAGTTTATTCGACCTACAAATCACGGTTCAATATAAAAACTAAAAGGAGAAATTACAAAGCCGAAGAGAAATTATAGTTCAACAATATCAATACCATAGTAAAGTCCATAAGCTATTTTAATGCCATTAAATAGGGTGATTGGTTGAATGATTGAGACATCATGTTCATGTCATTGTGGTTACTTTTTATATATTTTTTGATAATGGTTATTGAAGTTACCTATAGGTGGCAGCAGATGCATTTTTGGGCTATGCATATATTGTTCATATGTCAGAAACACAAATTGCTTCCTTCTTTTTTATTTTTTATTTTTTATTATTTTTATGGCATTATAGTTCAAGAGTGCCCTTATTAGTACTTTTTCAATGTGGATTTTATTTGCAAACTATTGCTACTTGGGCTAATATCGGAACAGGATGAAGTATACATTTTTTGTTGCGAACTTCGTTTTTAGTCATCATATTACATTTCTGGATCTTGGAAGGCGACCATACTTTGTTGCAACACTCCACATTTTCAACTAGAACATTGGAGACTTCCTTATCTTTGCAGTTCCACACGCCTCACAAATTTTTGGTGAAGAATTGTTTTGGATTTTTTTTACTAACAGCTTCTCAGTAATGATTAAAATATTCAGGCCCAAACTATGAAGAATCCATATAATTTTTTTTTGTGTATCTCATCTTTCTCATAAATAAAGTTGATTTTTTTTTAAATAAAAAAAAAGAGTGAAGAAATTTCATGAACGGATCAGGACAAAATATGCTTCCTAACCAGTGGAACTACTGCTTGATCTTTTTAGCAAGCAACTTTTGTGTAATGATGATTTACAATGTTACTTGGCAAAAATGGTTTATGCACTTTTCATTTAATTAGTTAATTAATTATTTTTTTAAACATTGAAACCATGAGTTCGTTTTTATATTGAAAACATTAGCTTTACATACTGAAACTAGATTTGAGGCAGCATCTTGTAATTTTTTATATTTTGGGTGTCCAGTGTTGAATGTTGATAGCTATTTAAAGCATCAGTAAGTGGTAATTACTCTCTAATATTTTCTACACTGGTATATTTAACAATCTGCAGTTACACATTTCATGGAATTTAGAAGATATTTATCCAGGTTGCCTTTGAGCTTCACTTTGAGATTATGATACAAACAAGAAAGATATGTCTTGGGATGCCCATTGGTTTTCACTTGGGTCAAATATAACTCAGTCTTTTACATCGATGTATCTTACTCTCTCAACTAGGTCATCATAACAAATTTGCTGGTTCTGACAACTTGATTTACCTTGGCTTGTGTTTTGATGTAATGAACATACAATACTGTTTAGGCACGAGAAGATGATTGCATAAAGAATCATGATTTGGGCATATATTGATTGATGTATAAGATCTCCATAGATCAAGATGCCACGTAATGGAGATACACATAGAAAGACATGCTTCGCATAGGGGAGTTGGTGACTACTGTTCTCTATTTCCATTTTGCATTTGTTCAATATTTAAGTACAATAAATCTTTATTTATGTGATCGAAATTTCATGGTGTACTTATTCTTCTCGACCTCATTCCTGTTGGATCTATTTATGGAAACTCTATTTAACATGCGACTCTTCTTCCTGCCGATGTTTGTTGTAATCTTGATGTATGTTAAAGAAAATTTATTGAAATAGAGGAGATGGGCAATTCTGTACTAAAGGCACAAAATGAAAGTGGTATACCACCCAAAATGATATAATAGTGATCAGCTTTCAAACCATCTGGATTTAATGATTGTGACTTTGCTATGTTTTTTGTTAAATCGACTCTTTATGAAAGGATGACATGATAGAAGGACACTTCCTTGATCTATGTTACTATCTTAATTTCCCAAACTGCTTTTGCCATCAAAACTTGACTTTCCTTTACTTTAATGTCTGGCAAAATTTTCCTTTCAAGTATAATGTGCTGGCAATGTTTCCCTTTCAACATGTCTTCGATTGCTCAAAATATGTAATGTTCTTTCTGGAGAAATCTATCATTTATTTGACAAAATATGTCATTCTGTCTCTGTAGGATGCTATGGTTGTTTGCCGCCTTCGGAAGAATAGTGAGTTTCGGTTAAATGATAATCCAAGACAAGGTTCTTCGAGTCGAAGGCATTTATCAACTGAGAATAATAATAATAATAATAATTTTAGTTTATCTGAAATTGGTGCTGAACTATCAGGCATATTTGAAGGAGCCAGCAGTCATAACTCTCATTCAGTTGAGCAGCAAATTGATTATGGATCTGAATCTGATCAGATACTTCCCAATGAGTGTACTCAGCCTGGTTCTAGCCACCAGGTTGGTTTGTTTTTCCCTCCTATGTCTTGACTGCAGTTCGTTTTAGACATAAAGCTTTAGATTGGTTGGTTTGTTTTTCCCGCCTTTTATTATCTTACACTCATTAATTTTAAAAAGCTTTATATTGGCTATTACAATTCAAGGCATTTCTTTCTTGGAATTTATCATTATGTGGTTAAATGGACCCACCTGAATTTCCCAAATCTATGATCTTTGTTTTTCAGTAGATTTGTTCCTAAATTGCAGGATTGTGACGATGACGAGTGGTATGCTGATATACTAAAAGATGATATTGTTGACCTTGACAAATCTTTACTGTCTCCAACTCCTGATGATCTCTTGTCAACGGTTCCTGAGAATTCCAAGGATGAGAGATCTCAACAGGAAGTACAAGCAAACCTGTCACATGTCCTTCCTTTCCAGGGCACAGCACACCGAAGAATTAAACTGAGTTGGCCAAAACTAGAGAAATCTCAAGCTGAGAAATCCTGGTCACCAAAATGTTTGCTGAGCTTATTATCAGACAGGAGGGTCAATCATTGTTCGGTATCAATATTCTTGGTTATCCTGACTTTGCTACTTTTGTGTCTGTCTATGTTGGGTGTACCTTGCCAAGTCAAAAGGTTTACATATGCATCCTTGTCATGGCGAAAGTGAATGTTATTAATATTTGGGTGGTGTGTGTGTTTTCTTAGCAGTGTATATAAAGAAGTTTTAATGTAAAAGGTATAATTTGTGAAGTTGCATAGAAGTGTTGGGTTGGCCTTCATATTGTAAAATGATCATTGCTGGCCTGAAATGGGAAAAATTATGTGGTCCCTTGGAGATTAGTATGTTATAATTCTCCTTGCTTCTTCGTCGTTTTGTTTTGGTTTATTAGGGCTAAATATGGGACTTGTGAGTAGATTTTGTTGATGTTTGGTTTATTAGGGCTAAATATGGGACTTGAGTAGATTTGTTAATGTGGAAATAGTCATATACATAGAGAGGTGAGAAGGGTGGGACAACTGGTATCATGAGCCCAGTGATAACAATAAGGGTTATGCTTCTCTCTTGAGTGAGCAGTGGAGCTCACCAAAGATCTTGTTCTCATAATTCAAATTGTTTATTTTTTAGAATTTATTGAGTAGAATATTTATGTAAAAAATTAAGATAATCGGATATTGATAGTTATATGTTTGAATTAAATTTGTATTAAAAAAATAAATAGTTATTTTTGAAATTTTATTTGTCGTTTATTTTAAAAAAAAAATATGATTTAAACATAATTATTTATGTTCAATCATATTAATTTGTTGTATGAATATTTTACTCAATGAGTCTAAAAAAATAAATAGTTTGGATCACCGAAATTGATTTCAAAATGGACATATTAAATTTAAACGTTTTTTCAAGTTGATATGACAATTTGAGAGAAGTCAAATTCTAATACAATAATTTGAAATCTTATTAACTATTAAAAATTAATAAATTAAAATACAACATTGAGACCATAAGTGGAAATTACTTGCGGTTGAATTAAGTTTATTTATTTATCAATGAATTTACGGATTCTTTGGTAGGTGTCAGTGTCGTTATATATTTAATCAATATTTATCTTAAAAATTTGGTTAAACTAAAATTTGAACTTATTTTTTAAATAAATTGGACTTAAGAATACTCAGTGAGAGATGGTATAACTCCAGATGTTCAATGTAAACCCTAATTCGTTGGCATGTAAAATTGAGACATGAGGATTTAAAATTTGTGAAAACATGGCAAATTGTGTTCGATTCATTGAAAACTAGTTAGAGTTTTGAGATAGTAAAAGCAGATACAATCACAAACAATGAATAATTATATATTAAATATAATATTTTATTACTTAGATTCAGTCTAAAATTATAATACAATACAGAGCCTCTTATATAGAAAACGAGGAACAAATTTTTTTTTTTTTTGATTGGCAAAAGAGTTTTATTGATACATCAAACTGTGAAAACATTAAGAGAAGATACAAACAACAAAACAAGGGGCGCAAACGGAGGAAGCATCAAAGCTTTGAGTTGAATACCAACTAGGTTGGCACCCAACAAAAGGCAAAATCATCTGCAGCACAAAGCAAAAAGTTCAAGGTGTAGAAGGCAAGGTATCTATAGTGGCCCAGGTTAAGACCCGATCCTCTTACACTCTTTGGATATGAATTTTGTATCTATTGGTATTGTTGGCATTTATTTTAGTCAATGTGTGATTTGAGTTGAGTTTGGGGTTTGTTTGAGTTGTTTTGAACAGGTGGGATTTTGAGTTTTTTTGGTGAGGTTTTGGTTGTTTGAACTTAGGTTCGCTCCAGCGATGCTTTGATCGCTCGAGCGGTCTTTTGTTTCTCTCAGATTCTGAGTTTGTAGTCTGAACTTCTAGGAGCAGGTCCTTCTGTATTTGAGCAATAGTTTGGTCACTAGAGCCGTTTGTTTGCAGTTTGAATTATTGAGAGTTTGTATCCTGCGCTGGAGGGTGTTTTGTTTGCTTGAGCGGTCCGTTCTACAGTGATGGTCTTTTGGGAGTTCAGTGTCTTCACTCGAGCGATGTGCTGTGTTTGACGCTCGAGTGGTATTTTGTTCGCTCAAGCGGTCTGTTTGTATAAAGTTAGGGGGGGGGGGGATATTTTTCTCACTCTTCTCTCTCTTTCTCTCTCTCTCTCTACAAATATCTAAAAGTTGTTTTCTCTCACCCCTCACTAAATTTCTTGGGTAAATCCTCCGATCTCTCTTAATTTGTGGTTTTCTTGATAGTCGTGCTTTGGGGTAAAATATAGAACTCAAGGAGGGGTTGTTTTGATCTAAAAAAGTTTGTGTTTCGTCTCTGTTAAATTTTGGGATTTGTTTCTCTTCTCTTCTGCTTTTGAGGTAGGGATTCTTTTCATGTTTTGCATGGTATTTAGCATCGTTATGTGCTCTTTGAATAGAGTAGCATTTTGAGGGAATTGGGTTTGATTTTAAACATGTTTTGGTCCGTAAAAGAGGGGTTTTTGGAATGTTTTCTTAAAAATGTTGTTGGAATTGTTTATAGTAATGAGTGGTATTGAAATTTGGGGGAAATGGCTTTTAAACTGAGGAAAATTGAATAAAAAGATGTTATTTTGAAAATTGGGAAATCCTTGGTGATTCTTGATCTTTAACAAAGAAGGAATTGATAAGTTTTCAAAACAATGATGTGATCCTTGTTTGAAATGTGAAAAATGAGATTGAACTTGTGATTGTTACTCTTATGTTGAGATTATGAAGATATGAGATTAAGAATTATATCTGTCTTTTGAAATTTATTTATTCAATAGAGATATCTATTTTGGATATCGGTTGAGGATATCTTGATTGTTGTAGCAATTGCATAAGAACTAGGTTAACTGAAACCATTCATTCATGCTTTTAATTTGAGCATTGATTTTATAACTATGCATTAAAAGGTTTGATTTTGAGAAAAAAGGGTGAGTATCATGGTGAATCTGGTTAGGAAGTGTGGTTGTCACGCCCCTAACCTGCCCCTAAAAGTTCTGGGCATGACCTAATCAGAAACAGACAAAATAACCTGTTATAAAAGATATTCGGGGCTTGAATGGAAGCGTTAAATTAATAGAACAACATACAGACACATCCATTGAGCTACCACAAATATGCCAGGACCATAACTCGGAATTAACATAAAGTGAGCATGCGACTGAGGTTAAGTTACATACATATATACAAGTCCAGCCCAAAGGTTGGGCATATAACAAAATGGTATATACAAACAACTTCGGCCAACAAAACATTAGTACAGAATGGCAGGGTCTAACAAAACTGTCCTAGCATGTAAGGGCTTCTCCAAGTGCCTGGCTGTCCTTAGGCTGACACAAGCTAAATGATATTGATGCTAGGATTGACCTCCAAGTCGATTTTCCTACAGAGTCAGACAAAATAACAGAGTGAGACAAGCTCAGTGAATAATAATACATAAGCAATTTAATAACCAACTTTAACCACAATGCATAACAGTGCATTCACAAAAATGAGATTCGAAAGTTAGTCTGATATAGTTTTTACTTTCAGAACGGTCTTTGGCCTAATGTTACAGTAATAGCAGAACGGCCTTTTGGCCCAGAATTATCAGAACGGCCTTTCGGCCCAGAACAGCCTTTCGGTCCAGAACAGCCTTATGGCCCAGAACAGCCTTTCGGCCCAGATCAGCCTTACGGCCCAGAACATACAAATATGTACGTATATCTTTCCCAACCTTTCATTTTCATTGAGTTCCAATCAATACATATGCTAATATCGTAACTGACGGAAAACAGAATGTTATTAACAGACATTAGCAGTAAATAAATATATGTTCAATGTACTATTACTCACAGCGTTGTGATGGCGTGCTAGTTCCTTCCGGAGTGTGCCCTGCACACAACCATAACTTGTAAATCAGTTCTCTTTCTTCTTAAATTATTGAGGAATTATTCCTTGTGTTATTACCCTTCAAATGAACTATAACCATCTTAAAATCATCAGAAAAATATGCTAAAAATACCAGAGAGTCAAGCACGCAAAACTGAACCAATACAGTTTCTTTCTGAAAATAAGTCCCTCGCTCGAGCGCCAATTTGGCCGCTCAAGCGTACTGTACAATTTTAACAAAAATGCTGAGAGGTCAATTTTTGCGCTCGAGCGGAAATTCCACCGCTCGAGTGGACAGGTAATTTCGGAAAAACTGCTGAGAGGGTCATTTTCACGCTCGAGTGGCCATGGCCTCCGCTCGAGCGGGCGTAGCCCTGAATTGGGGCAGCTGAATTCCATACCGAAAATCCATCTATTACAACACAAAATAAAGCCTCAAAATGGATTTAACATCAAATTAAGGTACTAAATTACACAACAAATCAGTCACAGCCCTCCTTAAACTTTAAATCATTAAATCCATACTCAAACCAACCATAATCCTTCCACAATCCCCATTATTTTGGATTTACATACATATATACATATAGAGCTACTCAAGCTTCTAACTCAAACCCATAATTGAATATTTTCATGAAATATCAAGGAAATAAGAGATAGATTTCCCTTCATTGCTCAATTTGATTATCAATATGAATCATCTCATAAAACCCTCACATCTACCCTAGCTTTCCAAAACAAAAGAAGAATTCCCAACCAAGATCAAGAGAGAGAGAGGCTAGGTCAAGAAATTTGCCATACCTTGAGTTTAATTTCAGCAATTCTCACAATTTCCCCAAATTCTTCACGTGGAGGGCTTCTCTCCAACACTCACGTTTTCCCCTCTTCTTGGTTGCACACAAGAGATGGTTCTAAGTAAAAAATATCTCCTAAACTTGATATAAGTCCCTTTGTTTATATAAAAAGAGAATAAGACAAAATTCAATCGTTTAAGCATCCTAAATTGAAATTTCACAAAAAATCCCATTAGGGCTTAAAAATTATGCAGATGCCAAATATCAAATCAATTTCTGAAAATTAAGCCTCTAAGGCGCCAAATTTCAGATTCAAATAGTTTGATTGTGACAGATAATGGTTCAAAATCAACAGATAGAAATCCATATTTCTAAGTTTCATTTAATTCGATGTAATTTCACATAGAATTTCATAATATGCATTCAAAAACACAGAATGGAGGGCTGAAAAGATACCAGAATCATGTACAAAGGTCGGGCTATTATAGTGGCTGTGGTTATTTATATTGGCCTTTGTATCCTAGGTGAAAGTCTTGAAATCTGTGTGGTTAGGTGCCAATCTTTCCGGTTAGTACCGATAAAATGACTTTTGATAATACTTGTATAGTCTACTTGCAAACATGTACTTAGAGATTCACAATGTGTGTATTTATTGTCTTGTTTTTTGTTTTGGAAGCAATGGTTTATTAATCGTGAATTGAACTATGGCACTGCATTATTTTTTTAAAAAAAAGGAAAAAACACATGTCTTGGCATTGGCATTCATGTGTATTCATTGTATGGCTTTGTTAAGAATCATATAGATCATTAAACTTATCTCTATTGGGCTGTAGCTCACCCTATATGAAAACAACTTTTAGGTGCTGATGGTCTACCACCGCCAAGGGGATAGCTTGGAAGGACAGTGGAGCTGGAAGCTCATTTTTTGTTTTGTAATTCGTTTTGTACAAGCCTAGGGCTTTACTTGCATTGGGTGTTGACCTGCTTTTGTTATAACCAAGCAATGTCTTGGAACTTTGTAGCCATTAGGGCATGAATTTATATTTGTTTCCTTTCGTTTCTATATATATATATATGTCACATGCTATAGATTCATAATCTATGATTGATGAACATATTAATACATGTGACATCTTTTGTAATATTTCAAGGAAATCAATGAATATATGATAGTTCCTGCAATGCTTTCGGTATTAAATGTTTGTGACTATTAAGCATTCGTATATCTGTTGAGAGTTATGAGGGTATCTGTTGTCATTATTTTTGGGATGCTACAACTTGGTATCAGAATGTACCGGGTTTGAATATTTTGGGCTCGTGAGACGTGGTTATTACCATAATGAGTTTATCTTGCTGAGTAGTAATAGATGTATACCTGGTATGCTATTTGATAACATGATTACGTGATTAAGTGAGTATAGAATTTAGTTTCTAAGATGTCGATTGTGTCTACGGATTTCTAGCAGTCTTGTTAGAAGAGTATTTGAGCACTGCTAATTCTAATAGGAACTCTGGCAATGCTGCAGAATAGTTATTATTTGGGAAAAGAAATCCGTTTGTGAATATGTGATTTGATGTTTATGTGGAGTGAATTATTGTATTGTTTACTGTAATAGGACGTGTGTGAATTAGTTATGACACATTTATGAATGTGCTAAATTGTTGTATTACCTTTATTAGGATGTCAGGACGTGGACGCGGTGGAGGTAGATGTGGTAGACGAGTTAGGCATCGACGTCAGGAAGTGCCGATTCAGGACGAGATTCCGACACAGGATGAGAGAGTTGGTCAGGAGAATGTAGCCAAGCCTATGGGCCAACAAGCCATGGGTGCTTTAGTCAAGGAGATAGCAGGGGCATTGAGGGAATCCATGGACATTCTCAAGGCTGACATTACCCTCATCGGCTACCTTGATGGCAAGGAGAAAACTAAACCCTTCTCAACCCCTAAGGTCATACAATGGAGGAATAAACCTATCACCCCGGTTACACAAGAAGTAGAAACAATCCCTAGATGGTGTACACATCCATACCTTCCTACAGTGACAATTTATCGAAGTGCAAAAGTAGGTCAACCAATCCATATCCAAAATTACATCAAAAGCATGCATATCAAGAACAATAAAATCAAAAGAGAGTCGATGATCTGTGATCTCAATCTCACAAGACCAGTACACTTGACCCAATGCCACCTTATCTCCAACAGGTGTCTTAACAAACAGAGAAGACTCTAACTGATCAAACTCCAAACCCAAGGCAGATGCAAAAGAAGACGATATAAATGAATGTGATGCACTCGTATCTATCAACACATTGGCTAGAGAATTGAACAACAGGAAGTTACCTCTTATAGCAAGAGGTACTGCAATTGATCTGGCATGGTAGCAGCATATATGTAATGCCCTGAAATTACACACCCCTGGCACCGCTGGGTCAGAGTGACCTTACCCTCAACTGGTGACCCTACAATGAGTGAAGATTGCAGTTGCCTACTCTCTAACCCCAACAATGATGCAAATGATGTGGCAATAAATGAATGTGATACGCCAGTGTCAATCAACACACTAGCCCAGGTACTGAAAATGAGAAATGTACCTCTCACAACTGATGGCCCCGACGCTTGCTCGGAAGCGATGACAGCGTACACTCTTCCCTGTGGTCTCTACTCCCTTACCTCACCCCTCTGAACATACGCTTGTTGTGCAGATTGAGCAGACGTGGCTCCCTGAACTGTCCTAGATGCTTGCCCTGATTGGGCCGGTTGATAAGATTGCCTTTGTCCATGACCCATCTGTAAGCCTCCAAACTGTCTAGACCTTACCACACTCGGAGTCCCTACTTTCTGCCGGCAGAACTTCTTCAAATGTCTCGGCTAACCACATTGATAACAAGATTGGGGCTGGCTCCTATTCTAAAGTTGACCCTATTGATGCATTGGTAGGGACCGTGCTCTACTTCTCTGTCCGCACTCTATAGCCTTGTGACCCATTTGGCTACATCTATAACATGCACCTGTAACGCAGGTCATATTTCCCAAACTTCCGCCCATCACATAACAAGAGGATTTAACTTGTTGTGGAGGCGATTGGAAGGATGATGATGAACCCCCTAGACCGTTTTGAAGAACTCGTGTCACTCCTAGCATCGGAATGTCCTGTATTCTTCAATCTTTGCATTGCCTTTTCGGCCTCTACCGTAATCTCCACATGAGTTTCTACTTCAACTAAACGGTCGTAATCACGTATCATATTGCCTACCACCTCCATTAAAATTTTTGGCCTCAACCTCTTTTCAAATTCGAGGCACCTTCGCTCTTCTATTGCCACTAATTCGGGTGCAAAACGTGAGAGACTAGTGAATTTGGCTTCAAACTCTGCTACTGGTGTATCTAGTTGCAATAACTCTTCAAATTGCTTCCTCAACAGCTCCCTAGCCGTGGACGGGAGGAATTTATCTTGGAAAGCTTGCACAAATGCTTCTCGAGTATGTTGACTCTATGTTTTACAGCTTTCCACCACTGCCCAGCCTTCTCCCATCAATTGATAGGCCGCTAATGCCACTCACAATTCGTTCTCTCGAATGTCTAAAATTTCAAAGGACTTGACTACTTGTTCCAACCACTCATCAGCTTTCATCGGATTAGGTTCGCCGTATTACTCGACGGGATTAGAACGAAAGAACTCCTTCTTAAAAAATGAAGCTCTTGTTTCTCTCTCAATGGTTTTAGCCACTTGCTTGGCTCTCAATATATCCATGGACTCCCTTAGAGCCTCCCACCATTTCCCTTGCCAAGGCCCCTATAGCTTCTTGGGCTGGTGGAACGGGTATATTGTTTTGACCCACTCCTTCTTCTTGCGGAGGGATCACGGGTTAGAATGGAATGTTTCGACCTCCCCAATGAGGTCTACCATGAGCTCTAGTATGTCTAGACATCTATAAGAAGTAGAGACAATATTAAATGCTAGACCAATTTTGCGCACCTATGTACTCCATTCTTACTTCTCAAACTAATTCACCTTGTAAGCACACAAACTTCCACATAGAATAATCCAAACAATCACACATACAATCACATAAAAGCACACATGAGTTGTCCTCCTAAGATATTAGCTAATTCCATTGCAGTCAAGGACCTCCAAGTGGAAAGAACAGTGATCAAGTGCTTTTCCAAAAGGATTTTGAGGAATGCAACGGGAAAAAGCCATATCATAGGATTCTAACCCCATACCTATATATTCACACAAGAACACATCACACAAGGCATTCTAAGCATTCCGTTCTAGCCTAAGGACCCTATTGTGACACACGTCATTTCCCACGAGCCCAAGGAATTCTAGCCTAGGCTCTGATACCATTTGTAACGCCCTTAAATTTTCCCACTAGAATATGCCAAGCCAAATACAAGAATACACCCAAAATTCATCTCTCTCATTGAACTAAGAGGTAAGGGATTACAATTCAACAAGTACAATCTTGCAAAATTTAGAATTCATCTACTAGTTCAATGAACTAGATGGCCTTACAAAATATAAGCCCCTGGGGCATACAATGACAACAAAACAAATTGATAGTCTTATTACAAAAATTCCACTTCAAAATAATAAAATACAAATGAAATAACATTTTTCCCAAAAGGAGCTACTGCTTGATCTCATCCATCAAGGAGGTGGTACTTTGTCAATTCTTGCAAAAATAAGAATAGGGTTGAGCTATATGCCCAGTAGAAACACATTTACCCAAGTATTTAATTCTTTGAATAAAATTATGGTATCCTTACAGCAAGACTTTACAAAGAAACTTATCCCCATGTGTAATCTTTAACAATCATATGGATTCATAACAACCAAACAATGTCAATTACTACTCACGTCATCAATTACAACAATTAAACATTCACAACCATAGAAAGCAAGCTATGAGTCCATCTATAAGAGTCTAATTTAAAACACCTTTTTTGTTTGTTTGTTTGTTTGTTTGTTTGTTTTAAAGACCACCTCCACATTTGCTGGCTATTATACGGTGGGAAGTGGACACCCAAAGAAAATCATCCATTTTTCCACTTTCGTCGGCTATTATATAGTGGGACTGTGTGGACACTCAAAAACCATTTTTCCTACATTCGTCTAGCGATAAGCCTAGACAGGGCATTTGGGCAGCTTTTTAAACTCCCCGCGCGAGTACCAACACTACACTATATTTTTCAAAACTGACTCTTACTCGGACTGATGCACAATTAACAATTCAATCACATTTTGTTCCATCCACAAGCATCTAACATCACCAAAGAAGGAAATACCACACAACATTCATGGAAAATTACATCCACATCTTTCATTCCTTCATTATTTATAACATTTCACGAAGTAAAGTAAATTCCATTCAATTTGATGTTCTCTACTTAACTTGAGAATTTAGGGTTTCACCAAATTTGGGGGTTTGTCTCTTTTATCATAGATATGGGTTTCAACAACATTTATGTACATGTTTTGAGAAGAGAGTGTAAAGAATTTCAAGCAAGAGTCAAGTAAAATGGTTGATTTATGTAAAACACAGAATTAATCCAACAATATTCTCAAATGGCTCATAAGTCGCAACCACACCATGAAACCTCTTCAAAACAAAGAAATACTAGGGTAAGTGTATCCTTATCTCAACAAGTAGAAGGAAAATGAAGCCCCTTGAAGAATCCTTCGCGAAACCAAGATTCAATCGGTGGAAAAGTAAGATCTCGAAGTCTTCTTCACTTTTTGCTAGGTGATCTAAGCCAAATCTTAGTGGAATGGAAGGTATTTTAGAGTGAGAAACTAGGGTTTTTCGAAAATGAGGAGAGAAGATGGAAGATAGAAATGAAAAGTGTAAGGAATGATCTAGAATCACGTTTTTAAAGTTGCTAAATTCGTGGAGTTTGCTCGAGCGCCACCTTCCACGCTTGAGCATAAGATATAAACTTAGAGGCCCGCTCGAGCGACGAATCTCTCACTCGAGCGTAAAATGACAACTCCTAGAAGTTTTGCAGAGCTGCAGGAAAACAACTGGGAACCAACATTCTCCGCTCGAGCGTCACTTCTTGCGCTCGAGCATCCTGCCTATAAGTCAAAAGATACTGGGAGTTAAAATTTTCCGCTCGAGCGCGACTTTCTATGCTTGAGCAAACCTAGAAACAAAAGTGTCACAAACTTCTCCCCTTAGGGAATTTTGCCCCGAAATTAGTGCTAGATCTCAACCTGATAAGAATATGATGACATCAATATATATTCACCAACCTTCAATAACTCCCAATATGACGGTAAAATATGGTAACTACAATATATTTACTAATCCGCCAAAATCTCGTAATTAAACAATAGACATCAATTTAATTCCAAAAACCAAGGATAATAAAATAATAAAAGTTTTAGTACATCTTCCTGTTTATCAAGTACTAGGAAGGAGCAACAAGACATGTCTATTACAAATGAGAGAACAAATCTGTGTGTTTCTCGCGGATCTCAGCTTCACGCTCTCATGTAGCTTCCTCCACACCGTGATAGCTCCATAACACTTTAACTAAGGGAATTATTTTACCCCTCAAAACATGCTCTCTGGAATCTAAGATTTGGAGTGGCTTTTCTTCATATGACACATCTTCACCTATCTTAATCTTTGTCCAATCTAATACATGGGAGGGATCGGGTTCGTATTTATGAAGCATAGACACATGGAACGCATCATGGACTCCGTAGAGCTAGGGTGGCAATGCAAGACGATAAACAACTTCTCCAATCCGCTCAATGACATCAAAAGGGCCGATAAATCGAGGTGATAGTTTCCACTTCGGTCAAATCTTATCAATCCTTTCCTAGGAGACATTTTCAAGAATACATGATCGCTGACTTAAGGGTTGTCTTTTTCTGTCTGCATAGCTCTTTTATCGGCTTTGAGCAGTAACTAACCTTTTCCGAATGAGGACTATTTTCTCCGTAGTTTCACGGACTAGATCTGGGCCTAGTAAGGATGAATCTCCCACTTTTGTCCAATACATCGGTGATCTACATGGACACCCATACAATGCCTTGAAAGGTGCCATCTCAATACTTGCTTGGTAGCTGTTGTTATAAGCAAATTAACTAAGGGTAGATTCTTCTCCCAAGACCCCTTAAAATCTAGCACACATGCCCTTAACATATCCTCTAACATTTGGATAGTGTGACGATCTGGAATTTTTCCCTTCACTCGAGCGGGGGAATTGATGCTCGAGCGGACTTGTGAGGCTCCCAGTATTTTTGCAGTCTGTCCAAGATTCTGAGAGTTGTGAATTCCTGCTTGAGCGTAGGAGTGGTCGCTCGAGCGGACGGCTTTGTTGATTCGCTCGCTTGAGCGCAAGATTGGGCGCTCGAGTGGTTTATCTGGTTGAGTTTAAATTTCTGAGACTAGTGGGATTGTTTTTGACCTCTTATTGTTGTGTTTGGAGCCTCCCTATTTTATTTTGGGACATTGATTGAGGTGGTAACATGATGGTAAAGTAAGATTGGACCAAAAACTTTAATTCGAATAACTTGTCTACGATCAGCCGTCACTCTTATGCCATTTTCTTTTTCCACACTTTGAATTTGGGTGTGAGGCTAGAACCATTGGAAAGCTTATTTCCGGGGCTTCAATTTGGACACAAGAACGACCTAGAACGGAGTCCAGATGAGAGAGTTACGCCTGTTTGAAGTTTTGGAATCTGTGTTAGAAGCAGGTACGCTCGAGCGGGAAAAGCAATGCTCGAGCGGACTGCGCGAATTTAGTGACTTAAAAAATGAGTTTCTAGATCATTCTTTGCATTTTCTTTTTCCCTCTTCCTTTCTCTCATCCTAGGTCCGAAAACCTAGCCTTCAAAACTTTGATTTCATCCATTTTTACCAACAAATCCACCATGGATCTTGCATAAAAAATGAAGAAGGCTTGAAGATCATACTTTTCAACCGATTGAAGTTTGGATTTGCGAAAGAATCTCATCAAAGCTTTGCTCCTTGCTTGATTCTTGAGGTAGGGGTCCTAGTTCTTCTTCAATACTTGCATTAATAGATAGGTTTGTGGTATTTTGATTATATAAATACAAAATCTCCATTTTTGAGCATATAGTGTACATCATGAGATTTGGGGATTTAGGGTTTGAAGTGTTGGGGGTTCAATTGTTAGGTTATTATGGTGGATTATAAACCTTAGGTGTATAATCAAGGGGGAAATTGGAATTAAAAGTAGTCATGTGAGAAGTTTCAATTTTTCTTGAAAACCCTAAGTTGATTCATGAATAATTAATGATTTTGCCCAAATTGGAAGTAGAATCATGAAATTGAGGTATTGAATTGTATATACACAAGTTTAATTGAATTTTGGAAATGTTTGAAAATTATGTTAAAAATTAGTGATTGAACCTTTATTATGGACATTGTAAATCATGCTATAATATGAAATGAAATTTGAGGAAAAAGATTTGTTATTGATATGGATGACTTGAGCCTTGGGATGAAATGATGAAATGGAAATCTAAGAGTTCACTTTGAATTATGTTGAATTATATTTAGTGGTGTTGAGTTGAATCATGTTGAATAGTGTTGATTATGTTGAATTGTGGTGATTATGTTGAATTGTGTTGATTATGTTGAAGTGTGTTGGTTATGTTGAATTGTGTTGAATCATGGTGAGTTGTGTTGTGTTGGGTTATGTTGAGTTTGAGTGGTGTTGTGTTGGGTTGTGTTGAGTTTGGGTTGAGTTGTGTTAGGTGGTGTTGTGTTGGTACTCGCGCGTGGAGTTGAAAAATGATTTTTCGGTGCCCACGACTGTCCGTATAATAGCTGGTAAATGTGGGGGATGGTTTTAAAAAAAGAAAATTGAAGAAAAAGGTTTTTGGGGGCCCACGTCCCGCCGTATAGTAGCCGAAAAATGTGGGGGTGGTTTGAATTAAAGGTGCCCAATTGCCTTGTCTAGGCTTATCGCTGGACGAATGTGGGAAAATATTTTTGGGTGTCCACACAGTCTCGCTGTATAGTAGCTGGCGAAAGTGGAAAAATGATTTTTGGGTGTCCACATAGTCCTGCCGTATTGTAGCCAGCAAAAGTGGAAAACCGGATGGTTTTCAAAAATGTTTTGGATGCCCACATCCCGCTGTATAGTAGCTGACAAATGTGGGTGATGGTTTTCAAAAGTTGAAAAATGGTTTTTGGAAGTAAATGGCTTTTGAGAAAATGATTTTTGGGAGTTCACTTCCCGCCGTATAGTAGCCGGCGAAAGGTGGAAAGTGTTATGGATTGGGTGCCTGCTATCCCGCCGTAGTAAGTTGGCAAAAGGTGGATTGTGTTGATATATGTGTTGAGTTGATGATGTTATTTGTGACGTGTGATGAATATGTGAAATTGCAAATTGATGCGTAATTTGATATAAAGAGGAAATGTACATAGACATTATTTGTAATGTATGGAATCCAAAAATGAGTAAGGGGATTATGGATTGATAATGGTGAATATAATGAATTAGTTGTGACAACAAAGATAAATTATGAGTGTTGTTCTATAAATAAACAAGAGATTGAAATGAAAGGGGTTTATTAATCTTGTGTCATCTTGAAATGAAATTTTAGAGTGTAATTAACGGTGTAAATTGAGTATAGGAGAATCGTTAGTAAATTAAAGAAGGAACTTGAACTTGAAGTAATGTAGTTCTAATTAAATATAATGAGAAGAAAAGAAGATTGAAAGAAAAAGAGGAATATTAATTATGGGAAATTAAATGAGAAATATTTTGGAATGAGTTAATAAATATAAAATGATGTGGTTCCTTAAACATAAATGTTTTAAAAAGGATTTATGGTTTTCTAATGAAAATGAATAGTTTTGATGGTTGAAGGTTTTCCCTTAAATGTTCAAATGAATTTTGAGAAAAAAAAAAAAAAAAAAAGACACTCTATGTATGGTATTTTGAAATTACCAAATGTCACCCTACTATATGGTATCACCTTGCATGCATGATCATTTCTATCTATGTGTTGGCTATTGATTTAGAACTATGAGATTTCTACTGGGCATTAGTGCTCACTCCAGTTGTTTTATTTATTTATTTTTACAGGAAGAAAGTGTGGATTCCTCGATTGAAGAGTTAAGAAGTCCATGTGTCTTTTATATGTAATTTCATTGTAGATGTAATGGATCTTGTATTTGTATTTTATTTATTGGTAGCTTCACAGTAGGAGATTGGTATGTATTGTTATCATTGTAATATTCATTGAGAGAGAGAGAGAACATGCATTATTGTATTTCTATTACTCAAAGGTAATGGATGTTTGTAAAAAAAAAAAAAAATGGACCTAAATTACAGGCTTTGGTAATGTTTCCGAGTAGTTAAAATTTGGGGCGTGATCGATAGTACATTTGGATTGCCCGTTGGTTTGGAGATGATAAGCTGTACTAAAATTTAATTGAGTACCCAAGGCACTTTGAAGACTCTACCACAACCTAGTTATAAAACGAGGGTCACTATTAGACACTATACTCACCGGTACCCCATAGAGGCGAACTATTTCTTGGATATAAAATTCAGCTAGAAACTCTATGGAATCCCCCATACTCATGGCAAGAAAGTGAGCCAACTTAGTAAGTCTATCTACTATCACCCGGATTGCATCATTACTTTTTTGAGTTCTAGGGAGACCAGAAACAAAGTCCATGTTGATGTGTTCCCATTTCATTTAGCAATCAGAAGAGGTTGTAGCAATCTAGCCGGTTTTTGGTGTTCAGCTTTAACTTGTTGACAGATTAAACACTTGGCCATGAACATAGCTACATCTTTTTTCATATCTCTCTACCAAAATTGACAGCTTAGGTCGCGATACATTTTGGTACCCCCTGGATGTACCGTTAAATGCGAGTGATGAAATTCTTTCAAAACTTCACTTATCATGGATTTAGGTACAAACAATCGGTCAAGGTAACGAACACTAGAATCCGCATGAACATTTAAGCCCCACTTTTCCTTTCCTTAGGAGATCTTCCCCTTAATTAAGGCTACTTCCAGGTCACCCAGTTATGCTTCAATTACTCTAGCAACAAGGGTAGGTTGTGTAATAGTGGTGAAGAGAATGGCTTGTTCCGACGATTCACCAAGCCACAAGTTAAATTCATTAGCATCTCCCATTATCTTCTATTCCCTCATCACTAGGCTAGCCAGGGAGCTCACAGATTTTCTACTTAAGGCATCTGCTACTGCATTAGCCTTGCAGGGATGGTAGTGTATCTCAAAATCATAGTCCTCTAGAAATTCCATCCATCATCGTTGGTGTAGATTCAAGTCTTTCTGGGAGAATAAGTATTTGAGGCTCTTGTGGTCGGAGAAAACTTCAAACTTTTCAACATATAGATAATGTCTCCACAACTTCAAGGCAAAAACAACAGCGGCTAGTTCTAAGTCGTGTGTCGGGTAGTTCCTTTAGTGCGTCTTCAGTTGGCGTGAGCCATATGCTACTACTTTACCCTCCTGCATTAAAACACATCCCAACCCCTCTCTAGAAGCATCACAATATACCGTATAACTTAAGCCCTGTTCCGGAATGATAAGAATTGGAGAGGTGGTTAACCTATGATTTAGTTCTCGGAAAGAATTCTCACATGCTTCGCTCTAAACAAATCTTACTCCCTTACGGGTCAATTTAGTTAATGGGGATGCTATGGAAGAGAAATTTTTTACAAATCGGTAGTAGTAGCCGGCTAAGCCCAGAAAGCTACGAACTTTTGAGGCATTCCTAGGTTGCCCCCAATTCTACACAGCTTCTATTTTTGAAGAATCCACCGTAATTCCGTCTCCCGAGATTACGTGACCCAAGAACTTCACTTCATAAAGCCAGAATTCACATTTCTCATATTTTGTGTACAAGCAGTGCTCTCTAAGAAGTTGCAAAATAGTACGAAGATGCCTTTCATGCTCCTCTTTGGAAGGTGAATAGATGAGAATATCGTCTACAAAGACGACCACAAATTTATCAAGAAACTCCTGAAAGACCCTATTCATTAAATCCATAAATGTGGCTGGAGCGTTGGTCAATCCAAAGGGCATAACTAAGAACTCATAATGTCCACATCGGGTATGAAAAGCAGTTTTGGGAATATCCTCCTCTCTGACACGAATTTGATGATAACCCGACCTTAAATCTATCTTGGAAAAACAATGAGAGCCTTTAAGTTGATCGAAGAGATCATCTATCCTGGGCAAGGGATATTTATTCTTAATTGTGGCTTGGTTCAATTTACGGTAGTCTATGCACAATCTTAAGGACCCGTCCTTCTTCTTTGCAAACAAAGACAAGGCTTCCCAAGGTGAGGTGTTAGGGTGTATAAAACCCTTACTAAGTAACTCTTGCAACTGTTCCTTTAGAACCACCAAGTCAGCTGGGGCAAATCAATATGGTGATAAAGAGATAGGCGTTGTACCCGGAAGTAAGTTTATGGTAAACTCTATTTTCCTATAAAGTGGTAATTCTGTAAGATCATCAGGAAAAAAATCAAGATATTCATATACCACCTTTGGAAATTCACTCCTAACTACTTCACTCCCGTCATCCAAAATAGTTGAAAGAGAATTAAATTGGCCCCGGCCATGCGGATAGTATGAGGAGGGTAAGGATTTACCATATCTATCCCCCAGAAACGTGAAACAATCACCGCTTGCAGTGCACACCGTAACCCTCTCTCGATAACAATCTATGGTCGCTCGGTAAGTAACTAACCAATCCATACTGAGGATGATGTCTAAATCCGACATTTCAAACAGGACAAAATTAAACGAAAGTTGTCAACCAGCCACCTCAATTAGACACCCTTGACACCCTTGGGTCAGAGTGACCATACCCCCAACCGGTGACTCTACTGTGAATGAAGATTACAGTTGCCTACTCTCTAACCCCAACAATGATACAAATGATGTGGCAATAAATGAATGTGATGCCCCAGTGTCAACCAACACACTAGCCCAAGTATTGAAAATGAGGAATGTACCTCTTGCAACTGATGGCCTCGACGCTTGCTCAGAAGCGGTGACAGTGTACACACTTCCCTGTGGCCTCTGCTCCCCTACCTTACTCCTCTGAACATAAGCTTATTGTGTAGATTGAGCAGAAGTGGCTCCCTGAACTGTCCTAGATGCTTGCCCTGATTGGGCCGGCTGATAAGATTGCCTCTATCGCTGACCTATCTGTAAGCCTCCTGATTATCTAGACCTTGCCATACTCGGAGTCCCTACTTTCTGCGGGCAGAACTTCTTCAAATGTCCTGGCTAACCACATTGATAACAAGATTGGGACTGGCTCCTATTCTGAAGTTGACCCTATGGATGCATCAGTTGGGATTGTGCTCCACTTTTTTGTCTGCACTTTACAGCCTTGTGACCCCATTTGGCCACATCTATAACATGCACCTGTAACTCAGGTCATATTCTGCCCGTCACATAACTAGAGCATTTATCTTGTTGTGGAGGTGATTGGAAGGCTGATGATGAACCCCTAGACCGTTTTGAAGAACCTGTGTCACTCCTAGCATCGGAATGTCATGCTCTCTTCAATCTTTGCCTTGCCTTTTCAGCCTTTACCGTAATCTCCACACGAATTGCTGTTTCAACTAAGCGGTCATAATCACGTATCATATTGCCAACCACCTTCATTAAAATTTTCAGCCTTAACCTCTTTTCAAATTCGAGGCACCTTCGCTCTTCTGTTGCCACTAATTCGGGTGCAAAACGCGAGAGACTAGTGAATTTGGCTTCAAACTCCACCACTGGTGTATCTAGTTGTAGTAACTCTTCAAATTGCTTCCTCAACAGTTCCCTAGTCGGGGAAGGGGAGGAATTTATCTTGGAAAGCTTGCACAAATACTTCCTAAGTATGCTGAACTCTATGTTTTACGGCTTTCCACCACTGCCTGGCCTTCCCCTTCAATTGATAGGCCGCTAATGCCACCCGCAATTCGTTCTCCCGAATGTCTAAAATTTCAAAGGACTTGACTACTTGTTCCAACCACTCGTCAGCTTTCATTGGATCAAGCTCGCCATTATACTCGGCGGGATTAGAACGAAAGAACTCCTTCTTCAAAAAGAAAGCTCTTGTTTCTTCCTCAATGGTTCTAGCTGCTTGCTCGGCTCTCAATATCTGCATGGACTCCCTTAGAGCCCCGCCATTTCCCTAGCCTTGGGCCGGTTGAATGGGTATATTGTTTTGACTAACTCTTTTTTCTTGTAGAGGGATCTCCGGTTGGACTAGAATGTTCCGACCTCCCCGACGAGGTCTACCGCAAGCTCTAACACGTCTAGGCATCTATAAGAAGTAGAGACAATATTAAATGCTAGACCAATTTTGCGCATCTGTGTGCTCCATTCTTACTTCTCAAACTTATTCACCTTGTAAGCACATAAACTTCTACATAGAATAATCCAAACAATCACGCATACAATCACATAAAAGCACACATGGGTTCCTCCTAAAATATTAGCTAATTCCATGGCAATCAAGGACCACCAAGTGGAAAGAACAGTGATCAAGTGCCTTTTCAAAAAGATTTCGATGAATGCAATAGGCAAAAGCTATATCATAGGATTCTAACCCCATACCCACATATTCACACAAGGACACATATCACACAAGGCATCCTAAGCATTTTGTCCTAGCCTAAGGACCCTATTGTGACACACGTCACTTCCCACAAGCCCAAGGTATTCTAGCCTAGGCTCTGATACCATTTGTAACGCCCTTAAATTTTCCCACAAGAATATGCCAAGAAAAATACAAGAATACATCCAAAAGTCATCTCTCTCATTGAACAAAGAGGTAAGGGATTACAATTCACCAAGTACAATCTTCCAAAATTTAGGATTCATCTACTAGTTCAATGAACTAGATGGCCTTACAAAATATAAGCCTCTAGGGCATACAATGACAACAAAACAAATTGATAGTCTTGTTACAAAAATCCAACTTCAAAATAACAAAATACAAATGAAACAACTTTTTCCCAATAGGAGCTACTGCTTGATCCCATCCATCAAGGAAGTGGTACTTTGTCAATTCCTAAAAAATAAGAATAGGGTTGAGCTATATGCCCAGCAGGAACTCATTTACGCAAGTATTTAATTCTTTGAATAATATTATGGTATCCTTATAGCAAGACTTTACAAAGAAACTTATCCCCATATGCAATCCTTAACAATCATATAGATTCATAACAACCAAACAATGTCAATTACTACTCACGTCATCAATTACATCAATTACAACAATTAAACATTCACAACCATAGAAAGCAAGCCATGAGTCCATCTGTAAGAGTCTAATTTAAAACACCTTTTTTTTTTCTTTTGTTTTAAAGATGGCCTCTACATTTGCCGGCTATTATACGGCGAAGAGTGGACACCCAAAGAAAATCATCCATTTTTCCACTTTCGCAGGCTATTATATGACAGGACTGTGTGGACACCCAAACACCATTTTCCCCATGTTCGTCCAACGATAAGCCTAGACAGCGAATTTAGGCACCTTTTTAAACTCCTCGTGCGGGTACCAACAAAACACCACATTCTCCAAAATCGACTCTTACCCGGACTCATGCACAATTAACAATTCAATCACATTTTGTTCCATCCACAAGCATCGAACATCACCAAAGAAGGAAATACCATACAACATTCACGTAAAATATCATCCACATCTTTCATTCCTTCATTATTTATAACATTTCATGAAGTAAAGTAAATTCCATTTAATTTGATGTTCTCTACTTAACTTGAGAATTTAGTGTTTCACCAAATTTGGGGGTTTGTCTCTTTTATCATAGATATGGGTTTCAACAACATTTATGTACATGTTTTGAGAAGAGAGTGTAAAGAAATTTCAAGCAAGAGTCAAGTAAAATTGTTGATTTATGTAAAACACGGAATTAATCCAACAATATTCTCAAATGGCTCATAAGTCATAACCACACCATGAAACCTCTTCAAAACAAATAAATACTAGGGTAAAAGTATCCCTACCTCAACAAGTAGAAGGAAAATGAAGCCCCTTGAAGAATCCTTTGCGAAACTAAGATTTAATCGGTGGAAAAGTAAGATCTCGAAGTCTTCTTCACTTTTTGCTAGGTGATCTGAGCCAAATCTTAGTGGAATGGAAGGTATTTTAGAGTAAGAAACTAGGGTTTTTCGCAAATGAGGAGAGAAGAGGGAAGATAGAAATGAAAAGTGTAACGAATGATCTAGAATCATGTTTTTAAAGTTGCTGAATTCGCGCAGTCCACTTGAGCGCCATATTTCACACTCGAGCAAAAGACACAAACTTAGAGGCCCGCTCGAGCGTAAAATGACAAGTCCTAGAAGTTTTGCAGAGCTACAAGGAAACAATTGGAAACCAACATTCTCCGCTCGAGCGCCACTTCCTGCGCTCGAGCGTTCTGCTTGCAAGTCAAAAGATATTGGGAGTTAAAATTTTCTGCTCGAACCCGACTTTCTATGCTTGAGTGGACCCAGAAACAAAAGTGTCACAATATACACGTCCTAAAAGCCTCTGATCTACCTGCTTATCCCTTGGAGCATAGGCCTGATGCACGGACTGTGTTGAAGTGGGTCCTTGATTGGCCCTCGAGCCTGAACTGACTGAGTTGGCAGATGATTCTAAGTTTGCCTCGAAGTAGATGCACCAGATGTGCCACCTGACTGAGGGCAAAATCTCTTCAAATGCCCAATCTGCCCACACTAAAAATAGGTAGGCAGTTGCTCTCTTCCTTGATTCTGACTTTGAAAATGAGTCAAAGACGGTGCTGGTTGTTACCCCTCCTTCTCTCTGCGAGCAAGCTAGAGACTTGTGGCCCAACTGACCACACTTGAAACACGTGAATCCATTTTGATTACCTCTCCTCGAACTAGAACTCAGTGTGAGGAAAGATGGATGTAGATTACTGAACCTGGGACTATTGTAGGGTAGAACCCCTCTGCCTTTTGTTGTCCCTCACATCACCTTGAAACTCATGCCTTCTCTGTTTGGAGCCCCTCATACATTGTTCCTTCGTCTGAATAACCACCTCCAAATGAGCCGTTGACTCAACAAGATGCCTATAATCCCGAATCCTAGAACTGACAACTTTGAAAAGGAGCCCGGTCCTTAATCTTTTCTTGAACTTGATGCAACGTCGTTCTTCCGTCGCTACGAGTTTAGGCGCAAACCTCAAAAGGCTAGTAAAGACTGCCTCAAACTCGGCCACACGTGTGCTCAATTGCTTGAGTTTCAGAAACTACTCTCTCAACTTCTTCCTAGCAGTGGGTGATAAAAACTTGTCCTCGAAGGTGATAACAAAAGCCTTCTAAGTCACCCCGATATGACCCTTAGCAAATTTCTACCACTGACCCTCATCACCTTTAAGCTAAAAGGCTGCCAAGGTCATTCTCAACCCTTCATTCTTGATGCCAAACATCTCAAATGTCTTGATCATCTGCTTAAGCCACTCATCAGCCTTTAGTGGCTTCTTCAGGTTACCCACAAACTCGTCCGGATTTGACCGCAAGAACTTCATTTTAAGTGACTTACCGAGAGTGCTTCGAAAGTATCCGAATGTCTTTCCAAAGGATTTTACCAACTTACCTCCACATAGGGAGATTGAATTTTGTATCAACTTGGTGTTATGCACGACTCCGATTTCCATGGCACCATATAGATTTGCGCCAATTAAGTTGCATGAGTTGAACGTGAAACTTTAGGATTTATTAGATAAGGGCATTATACGCCCTACTATGTTGCCTTAGGGAGCACCTACTCTTTTTGCGAAGAAGAAAGAAGGCACTTTGTGGTTGTGCATTGACTATCGTAAGTTGAACTAGGTAACTGTCAAGAACAAATACCTATTGCCGAGGATAGATGATTTGTTCAACTAACTAAAGGGATCTTGTTGCTTTTCGAAGATTGATTTGAGATTAGGGTATTACTAGTTGAGGGTGAAGGAAGAGGACGTTCAGAAAACAACCTTCCGTATGCGTTATGGCCACTATGAGTTTTTAGTGATGCCTTTTGGGCTAATCAATGCATCGGTTTCGTTTATGAACTTGATGAATTGAGTCTTCTGTGAGTTCCTAGACCAGTTTGTGGTTGTCTTAGTTGATGACATTTTAGTCTACTCATCATTTGAGGAGGAACACATAGACCACTTGCGGGTCGTACTTGAGTTTCTTAGAGCACACCTTATGTATGCTAAGTTTGAGAAGTGTGAGTTTTGGCTTATGGAGGTTAAGTTTCTAGGCCATCTGATGTCCGAGAAAGGAGTGACTGTGGATTCCTCTAAGATAGACGCAGTACAAGATTGGGAGCAACCTAAGAATGCCTTTAAGATCCGAAGTTTCTTGGGCTTAGCAGGGTATTACCGATGTTTTGTGAAAGATTTCTCTAGGATGGTTTCACCGTTGACTAGATTAATGAGGAAGGAAGTTAAATTTGTGTGGACTGAGATGTGTGAAAAATTATTCCAAGAGCTTAAGACTAAACTCACCACTGCTTCAGTTTTGATTATCCCAGAGTAGGGGTTTGGGTTATTTGGTGTATTATGAAGTGTCTTGGGAGGGATTAGGTTGTGTGTTGATACAAGAAGGAAATGTCGTGGCTTAAAGCTCACGGTAATTGAAAAATCATGAGGAAAACTATCTTACACACCTAGAACTAGTGGCGGTGATCTTTGCCTAAAAGATCTGGAGCATTATTTGTACGAGGAGAGGTTTGAGGTGTTTTATGATCACAAGAGTCTGAAATATCTGTTCTCGTAGAAAGACTTCAATTTGAGGCAGATGAGGTCGAGGGAGTTCATTGGGGATTATGACTTAAAGTTGCATTATCATCCGAAGAAAGCCAATGCAGTGGCCGATGCCTTGAGTAGAAAGCTTGTGAGTGGTGTAGCGAGTATTTCCATTCGGGAATGGGTGATGTTGGGTGTTCTCGGTGAGTTTGACTTGCATCTTGGCGAGTCTGTTGATTTAGCTACCTTATTTACCGCTGCTGCACAATCTACCTTGGTTAGTCGAGTTATTGAGGCACAACAACATGATTATGAGGTGGAGACTATTCGGGGAAAGATCTTCAGTGGAAAGGTAGAGAAGGGTTTAAATGTTCATTCTGATTTGAGTGTGAGATATCTAGACAGCCTATTTGTACTAGAATTTTATAAGCAAGATGTACTTTGGGAGTTTCACTATTCACGCCTTGTGGTACATCTGGGAGGCATGAAGATGTATCATGATCTTTGCCTTTAGTTTTGGTGAAGGGAGGGGGTTAAAGGAAGACATGGTTATGTTTGTTTCAATATGCCTTACTTGTCAACAAGTGAAGGCTGAGCACCAACGACCAACGGGTTTGTTACAACCCTTACTTATAATTGAGTGGAAGTAGGAGCATGTCACTATGGATCTTGTAGTAGGCCTTCTGAGAACTCAACGGGGTAGTGATGTCGTTTGGGTAGTTGTGGACCGATTGACTAAGTTTGCACATTTTATTCCTATGCGCACTAGTGACTCGGTGGATTATCTTGTGGAATTGTATGGTAGGGACATAGTTCGACTTCATGGGGTTCTAGTGACTATTGTCTTGAATATGGATCTGCGTTTCACGACTCGGTTGTGATAGAGCCTATAGAGTGCCTTAGGCACGAAGTTGACTTTTAGCACTACCTATCATTCTCAGACTGAAGGGTAGTCTAAGCGCACTATTCAAATTCTAGAGGACATGCTTCAGGCTTGCGTTCTCGACTTTAAGGGGTCTTAGGAGAGACATTTACTTTTGATAGAGTTTGCCTATAACAATAGCTTTTAGGTGAGTATTGGAACCTATTGAGGCCTTCTATGGCCAACCTTGTAGATCACCTATTTATTGGGCCGAGGTGGGTAATGCTCCTATGTTGGGTCCAGAGTTAGTCCGAGAGACGACGAAAAAGTTACACTTATCCACAAGAGGTTGATTTCAGTTTAAAATCATCAAAAGAGCTGTGCCGACCGGAGGTTGAGACCCTTATCTTTTGAGGTGGGGGTTTATGTGTTCCTTAAAATTTGTTGAGACGAGGTTGGATGAGATTCGGGAAGAGTGGAAAATTGTCTCAGAGATTCATTGGGCCTTTTGAGATTTTAGAGTGATTTGGGGAGGTAGTTTATCGTTTGGCCTTGCTGCCCCAACTTTCTGGGGTTCACAATGTATTTCATATCTATATGCTTTAGAAGTATGAACCTGATCCTTCATATGTGCTAGATTGGACTAATTTAAAGGTAAACAATGATGCCTTGTATGAGGAGAGACAGGTTCAAGTTTTGGATACTCAAGAGCAAATCTTGTGAGGCAAGATTATTTCTTTGGTTAAGGTATTGTGGTGACACCACGGCGTTGAGAAAGCGACTTGGGAGCGTGAGGCAGAAGTTCGTGATAAGTATCTAGATTGGTTTATTAGTGTTTGAACCTTTTTGTAATTGTTTTTGTGTTTGTTGTAATATATGAGGGCTGTGAACACATTGTAAGATTGATGTTACTCTTGTGGTGAGTTGAGATGTTATGTTTTCTATACTGTTGGGTGTATGTTGTTGTTGTTGACGATGTTTGAGTTGTGTTAATATTGTGTTATTGTGGTATTGATGTAATTCAATTTTGAGGACGAAATTTCCTTATAGGGGAGGTTATAGTTGCCCAAGTTAAGACTCGATCCTCTAACACTCTTTGGTTTTGAATGTTGTATCTATTAGTATTGTTGGCATCTATTTTAGTCAATGTATGATTTGAGTTGAGTTTGGGATTTGTTTGAGTTATTTTTAATAGATGGGATTTTGAGTTTTCTGGGGAGGTTTTGACCGTTTGAACTTAGGTTCACTTGAGAGGTGCTTTGGTCGCTTGAGCTCCAATCTTTCGTTTCTCCCAGATTCTGAGTTTGCAATTTGAACTTCTAGGAGCAAGGCCTTCTGCGCTCGAGCGGTAGTTTGGTCGCTCGAGCGGTCTATTTGTAGTCTGAATTATTGAGACTTTTTATTCTATGCTCGAGTAGTGTTTTGTTCGCAGGGATGGTCTTCTGGGAGTTTGGTTTCTTTGCTTCAGTCTAGTTTTGGTCGCTCAAGTGATGTGCTGTGTCTGATGCTCGAGCGGTGTTTTATTCGCTCAAACGGTCTTTTTGTATAAAGTTGCGGGGAAAAGATCTTTTTCTCACTTTTCTAATCCCTCTTTCTCTACAAATATGTAAAATTTGTTTTCTCTCATCCCTTGCTAAATTTCTTAGGTAAATCCTCCGATCTCTCTCAATCCATGGTTTTCTTGATAGTCATGCTTTGGGGTAATAGGTAGAGCTTGAGGAGGGCGTTGTTTTGATATGAAAAAGTTTGTGTTTCGTCTTCATCAAATTTTGGGATTTGTTTCTCTTTTTTTTTTTTTTTTTTTACTTTGAGGTAGGGATTCTTTTAATGTTTTGCATGGTATTTAGCTTCGTTATGTGCTCTTTGAATAAAGTAGCATTTTGAGGGATTTGGGTTTGATCTTAAATATGTTTTGGTTCATAAAAGAGGGGTTTTCAGAAAGTTTTCTTAAAAATGTTGTTGGAATTGTTTATAGTAATGAGTGGTATTGAAATTTGGGGGAAATGGCTTTTAAAATGAGGAAGGTTGAATGAACAGATGTTATTTTAAAAATTGGGAAATCCTTGGTGATTCTTGATTTTTAACAAAGAGGGGATTGATGAGTTCTTGAACAATGATGTGAGCCTTGTTTGAAATGGGAAAGAGGAGATTGAACTTGTGATTGTTACTTCTATGTTGAGATTATGGAGATATAGGATTTGAATTATATTTATCTCTTAAAATTTATTTATTGAATAGAGATATCTATTTTGGTTATCGGTGGAGGATATCATTGATTGTTGTAGCAATGGTATGAGAACTAGGTTAACTGAAACCATTCACTCATGCATTTCATCTGAGCACTGGTTTTATAACTATGCATTGAAAGGTTTGGTTTTGAGAAAAAAAATGGTGAATACCTTGGTGAATCTGTTTAGGTGCGGTTGTGGTTATTTATCTTGGCCTTTGTGTCCTTGGTGTAAGTCCAGAAACCCGCATAGTAAAATGGCTTTTGGTAGTGCTTGTATAGCCTATTTGCAAACACGAACCTAGAGATTCTCAATGTGCATATTTACTGTCCCATTTTCTATTTTGGAAGCAATGGTTTATTAATCGTGAATTGAACTATGGCATTGCATTATTTAAAAAAAGAAGAAGAGGAGAATACACATGTCTTGGCATTAGCATTCATCGTATGGCTTTGTTAAGCATCATACAGATCATTAAACTTGTCTTTATTGGGTTTTAACTCAACCTATGTGAAAAACAATTTTCAGGTGTTGATGGTGTGTCTCCAGCAAGAGGATAGCTTGGGAGAACAATGGAGTTGGATGCTAATTTTTTGTTTTGTAATTCGTTTTGTACAAATCTAGGGATTTATTTGTATTGGACTTCGACCTGCTTTTGTTGTAACCAAGCAATGTCTTGGAACTTTGTAACCATTAGGGCAAGAATTTATATTTATTTCTTTTTGTTTCTATATATATATATATCGGTTACATGTTATAAATTCATGATTTAGTATTGATGAATGTATTAATATATGTGACGTCTTTTGTAATACTTTAAGGAAATTAATGAATCTATGATAGTTTCTGTAATACTTTCGGTATTAAATGATTGAGACTATTAAGTTTCCGCGTATCTGTTAAGAGTTATAAATGTATCTATTCTTATTATTTTCGGGACGGTACGGTACCCATCTGAGCCCAAGAATAGAGACAGATTGATGATGAAGAATAAAAACAAACGGAAAAATAGAGCTTTATCTTAGGATAAATAGAGGGATTTGGCGATAGACTCCTCAGTGTCTAACTTGTCTTTCAAAAGGACAAGAATTATATAGATTCTTTCAAAACCCTCTAGTATTTTAAAACTTATTTATTTTACTATAATACCCTCATATACATGTATATATGTGTGTGTGTGTAGATCAACTTGTAATCACTCTCTTTCATCTCAATCTCTTTTCTTTCTGTCTCACACTTATTGCTATTCTCTTTATCGGTGCCATCACTGCTCTCTATTAGCACCATCGCTACTTATCATGGAACTCTTTCTCTACCGTCTTCATCATCACCATCATTTGTTGCATCAACAACTTCAGATCTGAGATCATTCACAATTGTTGTCACTGGAAAATGACGATTTGTGCCAGTTTTCAAACCTCAAGTCTAATATCCTTCACTCTCTCTCTCTCTTTGGTTTTGATGGTTCGTGCTCTATGTGTGTGTGTGTGTGTGTGTGTGTGTGTGTGTGTGTCACTCACTATTTATCCTCTCTCTCTCTCTTCTTCTTCTTCTTATTCTTCTTCTCTTGATCATCTGTTTTCGAACTCTGTCTCTTTATCTCTCTTTCTTCTTCTTCTTTTTCTTTTCATGATGCTCTGTTATTTCAACAGTAAAATTTTACTCTGGTTCATGACGCAACACTCTCTTGTAAAACCATTCTCGAATCTTGTTTCAGAGTAAAATTTTACTTTGAATCATAATAAATTTTACTTTGATTCAGAGTAAAATTTTACTTTGTAATTTTTTTAAAAAAAAGAGAGTAAAATTTTACTCTGAATTAGAGTAAAATTTATTATGATTCAAAGTAAAATTTTACTGCCATTAAGCAGATTAGTATGTTGTTAACTAGAGTAAAATTTTACTATTACGAAAACAGAGAACATATTAAATAAACGAGCCAGAGTCAAATTTTACTTTTAGATCTATAAATAAACAAATAAAAAAACTCTTAATTTTTCATTGCAATATCTTGATTTCTCATTTTTTTTTGTCAAATCTAATTTTTTTTTGTTCTTTTTTTTTTTTTGTTTTGTTTTTTTAATCTCTAATTTGAAGTTATTGATCTCAAATATGAGTTCGTAGGTATCAAATCTGATATGGTGGTAGTTTAACGGTAAAAATAGTGGTTGTCGACCGATGGTGAGGATGAGCGACGTTGATAGATGATGAAGATGGTGGAGACGATGAACAACTATCGAGTTGATGAAGAGAGAGAGAGAGAGAGAGAGAGAGAGAGAGTGCTGTAAAAGAAATGGAAGAAAGAGGACGTATAATGTTCAAATAAAATATTCAAACAACAAATTTTGTCCTTTATATAGAATTTTATAATTATAAGAAAGTTTTGAAAGTACTAAATTTTTTCTTGTTCTTTTAACCAAAAAAAAAACTAAGGGGGGTTTATGGCAAACTTTCCCGGATAAATACGTATTATGTTTGGTTTAAGAATCACATGGTGTTGTCTGATTATCAACACTAGACACTAAAACACCTTTTTTTCACTACTACCACTCACTTATATGCGCAACATGAATTGTCAATTTGTCACACTCACACATAGGATACACGTAGGGTACATAATAAACTTTACTTTGATTCAGAGTAAAATTTTACTTTGTAATTTTTTTTTAAAAAAGAGAGTAAAATCTTACTCTGAATTTAGAGTAAAATTTATTATGATTCAAAGTAAAATTTTATTGTCATTGAGTAGATCAGTATATTGTTAATCAGAAGAAAATTTTAGTGTTACAAAAATAGAGTACATATTAAATAAACGAGCTAGAGTCAAATTTTACTCTTAGATTTATGAGCAAACAAACAAAAAAACTCTTAATTTTTCATTGTAATATTTCGATTTCTCATTTTTTTTTGGTCAAATCTAAGTTTTTTATTTTTATTTTTAATCTCTAATTTGAAGTTATTAATCTCAAATATGAGTTCGTAGGTATCAAATCTGATATGGTGGTAGTTTAATGGTAAAAATAGTGGTTGCCGACCGATGGTGAGGATGAGCGACGTTGATAGATGATGAAGATGGTGGAGATGATGAACAACTATCGAGTTGGTGAAGAGAGAGAGAGAGAGAGAGAGTGTGTGTGTGTGTGTGTGCGCGCGCGCGCTGTAAAAGAAATGGAAGAAAGATGGTGTATAATAGTCAAATAAAATATTCAAATAACAAATTTTGTCATTTATATAGAATTTTATAATTATAAGAAGGTTTTGAAAGTACTAAATTTTTTTTCTCTTCTTTTAACAACAACAACAACAACAACAAAAAAAAAAAAAAAAAAAAAAAAAAAAAACTAAGAGGGGTTTATGGCAAACTTTCCCGGATAAATACGTATTATGTTTGGTTTAAGAATCACGTGGTGTAGGGGTGAGCAGCGGATATACCGATTCGCCAAAACCGACCGAACCGAACTGATCCGCCGCATTTTGGACGAATGCGTGATGATGAGCGGACGGTTGCGGATTGATTTTCTCCAATCCGCCAATTTGGCGGACGGATGGCGGATTTGAGATTTCTTTGGCCGCAACCGAACCGCCAAACCGCCAAATCGCGAGCACCCCTAGTAATTTATAAGACTTTGTATTTTCAATTTGTTTAAATATTATGTTTGTGTTTTCAATTGAAAAAGAGTTTAAATATTCTGTTGAAAAAAAGTTTTCAACTTGAATATATTTTTTGAATTGTAAAAAATAAACATATTTATTTATCTATATTTTTTGGTTTTTAAATCTAGCTCTAAAAATAATAAATAGAAAATATGATATATGCTGATTGGTTTTTGTTTTCAAAAACATATGTAGATGTAACAATATAGAGACATACAATCTTTACTACTGCTCTGTTCATGGTTTTGGTGGTTTGAATTATTATTATATTTTAAGAATCACAGATTGTAATACTTTATGTGGATGAATCATGCTGTGATTGTAATATGTAGATGAGGCATGCAGTGATCGTGATATTCTAAAGTTTCAAACTTTCTTTCTTTAGATAAGGCATACAGTGATTGTAATACTTTTTTAAGTCATTGACTGTAATACTTTCTTTTTCTTTTTTTTTTTAGGAAGTGCACAAGTTAAATTATGTTAAAAATTTATAAAATTTTAAACTGCCAAACCGATTCGCATCCATCCGCCAAACCGCCAATCCGCTCAATCCACATCCGCCGGATTGGCGGACGGATGCGGATTGATTTTCTTCAATCCGCCAATCTGGCGGACGGATGGCGGATTAGAAGTTCCGTGACCGCAACCGACCCGCGTCCACCCCTAACGTGGTGTTGTCTGATTATCAACACTAGACACTAAAACACCTTTTTTCACTACTACCACTCACTTATATGCGCAACATGAATTGTCAATTTGTCACACTCAGACATAGGATACACGTAGTAGTGGAAGGACAAACAGCCCCACATAATTCCATATAGTGGGATTTGGTGGGTGTCACTATCGCAAAGCAATGGCCAAGGACGTTTTGTCTCTAAATTTACTTATCCTATGTCTCAAAATAATTACAATTATTAGATTACTTAATAAATTTGTAATGTAAATTTCGAGACATGATTCAACGATCGTAAATATCTTGATACAAAGAAACAAAAAGATTTGAGAGGAAGGTCCCGTGCGTCAAGCAACTTCTTCAAATAGAAATAAATGATCTTTGATCCTTTCCATTCTATTTCCATTATATATCTAATGGTTCTAAAATAAGAATGTAAATTTATAATTATTATAAATTAAAAAAAAAAAAAATCATTACATTTACCATTGAATGATATAATGAAACTTCTCTACTATAAATATGCTTCATTATGGAGTGGATCACAATCTGAAATGGGACCACAGCAAATTCAGGGATAAATGTAATGATCAATGAGTGAATTATAGATTCAGCTCCAGTGGCCATGGATGAGAGAAAGATATTTTCATTTGTAAGCCACAATCATGCAAAAAAATATCTTCTTAATGAAGTCTTTTATCTCCACAAAAAAATAAAAAATAAAAAATTGAAGTCTTTTATTGAACCAAATAGTTCCAAGGAATAGTATATTTGTTCTGTAGGGTCATATACATATATATACACACATATATGGGAAGTATGAAACTGAAACTAGTTCTCTCATTTGAACCCAATTCCCTTATATATAAATTTCTGTTTCTCTCTCTGCAAATATTGAAATTGGTTACCTTTGTTTCTCTGTTTGATTTCCTTCATGTTTCAGTAGATGTAGATCGTAAGTCACTCACAAACAGCCATGAGAGGTTTCTCAGTACTCTCAACTGCTACCAGAAGGTATGAGTGAAACTCCTTGCTATTGCAGTTCTTTCTTGGGTAAATTATACAAATGATCTTGTAGTTTACGATTTGTTAATTTGATTCTCATTGTTTTAATTTGTTCGATTTTGTCCATTATTTTAACGGATTATGTCATATTAGTCCAATAAATAATTGTTTTTAAGTTTGGTGGACGAAAAGTCTTCACGTGCTCAAATAATGGGTCAATTTAGTCCTTATAGTTTACACAATGTGTCAATTTGCTTCATGTTATTCTAATTTGCTCGATTTTGACGGGAACCAAATTGACACATCATATAAATTTCAGGAACTAAATTGGCACATCATATAAATTACAGGAACTAAATTGACCAAACCTAACGACCGTTATTTATTGGACTAATTGACACAATCCATTAAATTAAGGGAAAGAATCGAGCAAATTAAAACAATAGGTACTAAATTGACAAATCGTGTAAATAATATAGACTATTTACATAATTTATCATTTTTCTATTATTTATACATAAAGCAATGACGAAACTAATTACAATTCTTTTTATATTGGTTTGTGATCCACGAAAAGGTGACTCACCTTAGTCTTGTGTTTGATTTCGTTATTAATTTTTTTTGTATTTCTAAACTTTTTTCTAGTATTAATTGGCCAAATTTAAGCCACATGCTTTGTAGATTAAAGGGAGAAGTGTTCTTGTTGTGAGAAGTTATTTGGTGATCCTGGGGCACGGTCACGTGATACCCCAGGTTTGTTGTGATTGATGAAAATTATAGGATTTATGATTTTGTGTTAAATAATTGAAAAATAACAAAAGGTATTGTAGCTTGTGATTGATTAGAGGCATGGTCCTCTAGACCACGAAATAATTTTTCCCTTCTTGTGCCTTATGCTCGTTAGACTTGTTGTGACTTTTAATGAGCCTGCTCTGAATTTATTTTATGATCGGAATAATTTATCTGATAGGATTTGTCAAAAACAAAAAAGATTAATTTCATCAAATATTAATAATTAAATGATTAGATCATATTTGTTATTAAAAAACTAGATAATTTATTTCCAAAATAACACGTGTTGTCTATTTTTTTAAAAAATAAATATAATTTGATCACATAATTAACAATATCTAATCAATATGATTTTTTTAAAATTTTTATATAGATAATCTAAACGTTAAGCCCTACAAAACAAATGGTTTGGTGAAAGTAGGCCACCAAATGGCACAACACTCCCCTCCCCTTCTCTTGCAACTCATGATTTTAAAAAATTCAAACTATGATACATAATTCCCAATACATATTGCTTGGTATTTACATTACTTTCATGCCATGATTGATATTAATATATTCTCTTGATTTGTCATTTGGTAGGGTTTGTTTGATACAATTTATTGAGTTTCTTATAACTTCTTATTTTTATTTTTTCGAATGTGTCAAGAGTGTTTGGTGTAATTTTTACTTATATGAAGTATAAATAATTTAAGTAAGTTGAAAAAAAAAAGGTAATTATATGAAAGTTGAAAGAAATGTACTTCTATTTTCTAATTTTCTCATTATTAATTTTTAATTTTAAAAAAATTGTATCAAACAAGCCCATTTATCTTGGATTTGGATCCTCTCCAACACTTTTTCGTCCAGTCATCGTCTAATACTTGATCTAGAGGCCCACAATTCAATAGTTAATCATTATCATATTTTGTGGTCTTTGGATCAAGAGCTAGAGAACGATGGGACGAAACAAGTGTTAGAGATGATCCCGATCCGACTATCTTAGTTGCCCCTTCCAAGTTTCTAAATTTTTATTTTCCTTTCAATTTTTGCAACATTAGATTGGAAGGAAAGGTGGCACTGATCACAGGAGGGGCTGGGGGAATTGGATCCTGCACAGCCAAGTTGTTCTGCGAACAGGGTGCCAAAGTGGTGATCGCCGACGTACAAGACGATAAGGGCCACTCAATCTGCAATGACATCGGCACAACTCATGCTTCATTCGTCCACTGCGATGTCACGAATGAGATCCAGGTCCAAACTGCCATCGACAATGCTGTTGCCAAACACGGCAAGCTTGACATAATGTTCAACAATGCAGGAATCATGGATTCTAGAAGATCCAGCATTCTTCAAAATGACATAGCCGAGTTTGAGAATGTCGTTCGCGTTAATCTCATAGGTAAAAGGTGTTCACAGTCTAAGTAAGTTCGGTTTTGAGATAAATCAAGAACTAAATCAGTTGTTACAGCTCAAAAAACTTAGAATTTAAACTGAATCAAATCAAAGTGTGAAAACTAGTTCGGTCTAATGGTTCTAGGCTACAAATTGGTCACTAGGACTATTGAATTTCAATCAAAATTGGTTATACCTATAGAAGCATTCAAAAAATAAAATAAAATAAACCGTCAAGAATACTTCAAATTTTAAGAATATTCTTTATACTCAGTTAAGTTTGATAAAGAAATTATTCCTATTGTTTACTAATTATTATAGAAACACAATTTCTACTACCATAAGAAGTGCAAAAATCATCTTAATAGTGAAAAAGTACTGAACAAGAAAATACATAGATCTTTATACATGGAGAAAGTGATTAATTAAAAATACATACACATATATAATTTTCAAATTAGGATTAATTACAAATAAGGAACAAACTTCTTAAAGTTTAATAGTTTTTTTGTTTATTAGTTTCTGTATTTAGTGAACTTTTGAAAAAAACAAAAAAAGGACTTTCAGTATTAGATCTTGTTGAACTAGAGAAGACCCTAAAAATTGAAAAAAAAAAAAAAAAAAAGCACAAAAAAGAGTTGTTTTTTAATTTTTAATTTTATAAATTCACTAATGATAAGACACAAAATTAAAATATAAAATGGATCACAGAAAATATGATGGTTGACTGAGATTCATTTTGAATGTAAACCCTCCACAATTGGATTTAATCTCACCCTTTCATTGCATTTTCTATGAACCATTTTGTGTCTCATTATGTGTTTTTGGCGCTATTTATTTTTTATTTGGAACCAAAGCCTAATCACTCCTTTTAAGATTCATTTCTGAGTCTATGAACCAATCGTATTTAACAATTTTTTGAAACTGAAACCTAATGGTTCTTAAGTTTGAATCGGTCTAGATTAGTTTATCAATTTTACCAATTTTCTTGAACACCAACAGGTGCATTTCTGGGCACAAAACACGCAGCTCGCGTGATGCAACCAGCCCAGCGTGGAAGCATAGTTAATACGGCCAGTGTTAGCTCGGTGCTTGGTGGTTTGACCACCCATGCTTATGCTAGTTCCAAACACGGCTTATTAGGGCTCACTCGAAACACCGCTGTCGAGCTTGGCAAATTTGGCATTCGAGTGAACTGTGTATCGCCTTATGTGGTCCCAACAGCGATGCCAAGGAAGCTCTTCAACTTGGAAGATGATGATCCGTTGGACAATTTGTATTCTAACCTCTCTGGGGTGGCTCTTAAGCCAGAGGATGTGGCTCAAGCTGTTCTTTATTTGGCTAGTGATGAGTCCAAGTATGTGAGCGGGCATAATTTAATGGTTGATGGAGGTTATACGATTGTTAATGAGGGTTTAACAATCTTTTAATGGATTAATAATGTTTGGCAATGGAAGATAAAATTAGGTGTGTAAATTGTAGTATGGCTAGTGAATTTTCTCTGCCTTTTGGAATTATGTTTGCATACATATGGTTAGAGAAATAAATGAAATTTTGATTGATGGTTGTGAAATAGATAATGCTTGTATCAAATCCCATGTGTAGCACTTAATTTTAAGTAGTGTGATTTTGATTGGTTCTACTATTTTAATTGATTTCAATTTTGTTTTCAAAAGATTAAATGGGTATTAAAGTTATTTTCATGAATGACTACTTTTTTTTTTTATTTATAATTTTTTTATTGTGGCTTCTGTTGGGTCAGGAGATGCCACAGATTGATGCAAACAAACACACACAATAGAGAAACACATAGTTTACGTGGTTCGGCAATAGCCTACATCCACGGGTAGCAGAAATTCAGTATATTTTGAAGAGATACAAAATTCACTCTTGGTTCTTCACCACTTTCTTCTTCTCCAACTCAATGTTTGCATACCAAATATAATTCACTACCTATCTATTTATAGGCTTTCACTGAGGATGAGATGCACAAGCGGTGATGCCAAATTCATCGCGTTTTGGATGTGTTCAGGAGGCTTCCATGGTTGACCATCAGGAACTTCAATTCAAGATGAAATTTGCCTCTAGCTTTTGGATCAGCTTGAGCCTTTTAGTACCTTCATAAGAGAAGCTAAGCCTCTCTTTTCTTCTTCTTTCTTGATGGTTCTTGATGGAGAAGTTGAAGCCAACTTCCTCACAATTCTCCACCTTAGCGAAAGTTCTCCATCCAAACTATATAGTGAGCAATCAATGCTGCCATGCACTCGAAGGTGCTTACATTTGCTCCAAATGGATTAAGCCCAAACTCTGTTTGAACTTAACTTCAATTCTGTTCTTTTTCTGCTGGGTTTTCTTCTATTGGGAGAGATGCACTGTACTTCTGACCCTAACCCTCTCTTGGGGATTCTCTGTCCCAATAGTCTTCTTCTGTGCAACCATAAAATGATTAGACCGATCACACCACTATCGTGGTTATTGCTTCATTCTGTAGAGAGATTTCTTCTATCCAATGAATTTTTCCTTTCCAACTACTCGAAACCTTCCAGATTGAGATAAAAAAAATTTCTTCATTCAAATCACCATTCTTCTTGGTGAATTTCCATTTGCAATCGATTTCCTTCTTTCTGTTTGGTAGTCATTTCAAATCCCAAGTCTTGTTCTTGTGTATATTTTGTACTTCTTCTTTTTCAGCTAGCTGTTCTTACTGGGGGTTCTTCTTGGCTACTTCAGTTATTGAGATATCATTCCCAACTACTGGAAATGCTTAAGATACGATATTCGTGTATCTTACCGGTCTTCTAGTCTCTCTATTCAACTTCCTCGTAGCAATAGACTCTGATTGTTGCGATATTGTTGTAACTGGTTCTTCTTCAATTGCACATCCTTCAATTCGTTCTTCTGAATCTACTGGTGCATCAAACTCCACTTGCTACGTTCCAATGGCTTTGTTCTGTTAACTAGAATTTTCAGGCTTGAGTTGCTTAAGCATTTCAGACTTATTAAATGTGACATCTCGGCTAACTATGACCTTCTTCAATTCAGGGCACCAAAGCCTGTACCCTTTTACTTTACAACTAAAGCCCAAGAATGCTCCTTTCTTGGCTCTAGGATGAAGCTTACTTCTCTGCACATGATAGTAAGCCGGACTACCAAATACATGCAATTAATTATAGTCATTGGCATGAGTACCGAACCATACCTCCAAAGATGTTCTTTCTTCATTTGCAACAGTTGGCAAACGGTTGATAAGGTGGTAGGCATATGTCACAGCTTCAGCCCAAAATTGCTTGCCTAAACCGGATTGAGCAAGCATACAATGCACCTTTTCCAACGGAGTACTGTTCATCCGTTCTGCCATTCCATACTGTTGTGGAGTTCATCGTTTAATGATGTGATGTATTCTACCTTCTTTCTGACAGTGTTCCTCCAACGGATTAGTAATGTTCTCTCCATAATTATTTGATCTTAAGGTCTTCAATTTTCTGCCAGTTTGGTTTTCCCATAATCTTCTTCCACGTTGTGAAGATGTTCACAACTTCATTCTTATTCTTCATAGTGTATACCCAAACATGTTGAGAATATTCTTCAATAGATGTGACAAAATAGCGCTTACCTTATTTCAATGCAACTTTTGAAGGCCCCCATTAATTGGTATGCACATTGTCCATAATTTCTTCCATTCAATGTTCTTCTGTCTCGAACTTGACTTTAGTCTTCGTGCAATCTCTGTCAACTTCTTCATTATTTCTATTGTTAGTTGCTGCTCTACCTCAATTGTACTCCTTTACAAGAAGTACAAACCCTTCTTTTTGTTTCCTTTCATGATAACCTTGAGTTCCCGATACTACTATGAGAGCTCCACCTTCCAAGGTAATCTTGAAACCTTTGGATGCTAACGCGCCCAACGAGATGAGATTCTTCTTCAATTCTGGTACATACCATGCTTCTTTCAGAGCTCGAACTGTTCTATCATGCAGCTTCAGTTGGATACTTCCTATTCCCATTGTCTCACAGGCAATGTTGTTACCCATAAGAACTATTCTACTATCTAACTTCTCAAAGTCAGAAAACTAGTTTTAGAGCTTGAATTGTTCCATTATGTAACTTTAGTTGGATACTTCTATTCCCATTGTCTCACAAGCAGTGTCGTTACCCATAAGAACTATTCCACTATCTAACTTCCCAAAGTCAGAAAACCAGTCCTGATTAGGACACATATGGAAAATAAATCCAGAATCCGTAATCCATTCATCAGAATGGCAAGGAAATAATGGAGCAATACACACACAATCTGAATCTTCATTCTCATGAGCAAGGCTGACTATATATGTCTAATTGTCATTATTCTTCGGACAATTAGCTTTCCAGTGTCCTTTCTTTCGACAAAGGGCACATTCATCTATAATAGGTATCTTCTAGTTGGCAGTTTCTTAGACATGGAGTGGGATATGTTTTTGTTGCTTCTGTATGACCCCCTCCCAGATTGCTTCTTCTTCTCCGATCTTCCTCCTTGTACAACTAAGGATCCACCTAATGTGTTTTGATAATGGGCCTTCTTATCCTTTTTCTGGTACTCATTGTTAACCAATGTGTTAGACAAATCTTCAAATTTGATTTCTTCCTTTCCATAGAGAGTGTGGTAATCAAGTGCTCATATTCATCTGGTAAAGAATTTAGCAGCAATAAAGCCTTGTCTTCATCTTCAACTTCAACATTCAGATTGAGTAGATCACCAAGAATTTTGTTAAAGTCATTCAAGTGTTCAGACATCGAACTTCCTTATTTATACTAAAGCCATAAAACCTTCTTCTTCAAGTATAACCGATTCTCTATGCTTTTCGTCATGTTCTTGTCTTCCAACTTCTTCCAAAGATCTTTGGCATTCGTCTCCTTCATGACATAATACTTCTGATCTTTTGCATGACATAACTGGGTGGTACCACAGGCTAGCCGGTTGATCTTGATCCAATCTTTGTCAGACAATTCTGTATGTTTGTCCTCCAAAGTGATATCCAAATCATGTTGGATGAGTACGTCCAAGACTTTGCATTTCCATATGTCAAAGTTGTTTCTTCTAGCGAACTTTTTAACCTCGAACTTGGCATTGGAGATTGAACTCCTTCTTCCTTGGTTACTTGATGAAGCCTTTTCTTCTGCCATTCTTCTTCAAAATTCTGCAACCACCAAAAGAGCCCTTCTTCGGGGACGGCTAAGACAGTTTGGAATACAACATCCTTAACAACCTCACAAAATTCGGATCTGAATATGAAGAAATGGATAGCGTGGTTACGTCTGGAACGGTCGATTTAGCTAGGGGCTACTCTCTCTACATCAAAAATCGGACCAAAAGTGCTCTCAAAACTGACCAAAACCTTTTAGGGAACATTCTGTTGTTCAAGAGAATGTTCCTTTAGAATATTCCATCATAGAGGGAATATTTCATTTTTGACTGGGCTACTGATGTGGTGGTCAATGCTGTTGACGTATCAGTTGACCTGACAGTTAATCAAACTGCTAGTGTTGACGTGGCATGCTGATGTGGTGCTGATAGGAGGCGCGAACTTGGCAACATGTGGCATTGATGCGTGGTAGATCGGCGGCTTTGGTGCTGCTTTTGACTCGGCTTGGTTTCGGTTCGATGTCAGTGACGGGTAGCGTGACGTTAGCTCGTCTCTTTCTTTTGGTTCGCGCATGCAGTGCATGGTGAGTAAGATTCACACGCCTATCTTCTAAGGGCACGTGAGGGCATTACGGGGTCCTACGGACCTATTCTTTACATCATTGGACTCCTCTCGATCAGCCGAACCTCCTGGTGTATTCAGAAGTTGATTTCGACAACTTCGCAATCTGGGCAGTTCTGAAAGAACACTTTGTTTTTCCAAAAAATTGACCAATGAGGCTCTGATAGCACTTGTTGGGTTAGGGGATGCCACATATTGATGCAAACAAACACACACAAGAGAGAAACACAGAGTTTACGTGGTTCGACAATAGCCTACGTCCATGGGCAGTGAAAATTCAATATATTTTCGAGAGATACAAAATTCACTCTTGGTTCCTCACCACTCTTTTCTTCTTTAATTCAATGTTTGCATACCAAATACAATTCGCTACCTATCTATTTATAGGCTTCCACTGAGAATGAGATGCGCAAGTGGTGATGCCAAATTCACCACGTTTCGGATGCGTTCGGGAGGCTTCCATGGTTGACCATCAGGAGCTTCAATTCAAGATGAAATTTGTATCTGGCTTCTAGATCATCTTGAGCCTTCTGGTACCTTCACAAGAGAAGCCAAGATTCTCTTTTCTTCTTCTTTCTTGATGGTTCTTGATGGAGGAGTTGAAGTCAACTTCCTCACAACTTCAAGCTAAAAACAACAACCGAACTCAGCAACAAAAAAAGCACACCCATCAGTGGGGCTTCTTCCACCCGAACTTCCTGTCCATCCACCTCTAGAGCCAAATGAGCAAGTTGATAAGTGACTGAATTTCCATCTCTACCCACATGAGAACATTGAGGAGAGGCGAAACAAGATAATCTTTGCCGAATACTAGCAACAAAAAGGGCACCAATATCAGAGAGATCATTTTTAGAGGACAATATAGCCTTGATTACCTGTCTTCAATATGGATGTTTGTGAGACACAAATCTTCAGTAAAGTTTAAAGCCTTCCAGGCACCCAACACCTCTACATGCTTGGCATGCAAAAAGTCTCACACTCTTTCTGAACATAAAGCAACAACCTCCCCTTTGTAGTCTCTCACGATGATCCCAATTCCGCCTGTAATGTACCATAAGTAAAAGTAGCCCCATCAAAATTAATCTTAAAGGCGCCAACTTTCGAGGGTCGCCATTTACGTTTCTCCTTGTACTTTGGGGCATTAACTAACCTCTGATTAATTGTCATGTATTCTGCAATATAGCCAGTTGCAAAATGAGCAAATTCCTAAACTAACAACTCTAAATTCCTAGCAGTGGTCCCTTAAGTGGTTACACTAATGTTCACTAATTTTACTAATAAACTGACAACTCTAATTTCTTAGAATATTGACAACATATATATATGTAATGGAAATCTTCCATTACATATATGGAATGGAGATGATCAAATTCCGACGTTGTTTGGTTTTGATTGATTTTCTGAGAATTGAATTTTGTATTTTTGGTTTATTTGTTTATTTTTTTTTTATGTTTTTGGTCTATTTTTTTAATATTTTAAATAATTTTTTTTACTTTCAAGATGCACATAACTTAAATGCATTTAAAAAGTAAAATATTTGTGAAAAATATTTAAAAATTTCAATAAATACACAAAAATATAAAAATGTACTGAGTTTTTGTACTATATATATAATTTTGTATTTGATAAATTTTTTAAAGATTTGTTTCATAAATATTATATTTTTTAAGTGTATCTAAGTTAAGTGCATCTAAAAAATTAATTTCTTTTAAAATATTAAAACTTTTGACAAAAAATAAAAAAATACGAAAAATAAAAAGTTTAATTTTTTAAAAATGGACTCAATTTTTTGAAACAAGACAATGTGATTGTTTCTTGACTACCAAATACTCCATCCATGTAACAAAAATGCAAAGCTGAAAAACTTCCTTTGACCTCGAACACCATATCCCCACTGATAAGCCAAGGCTATCTCAGTCACAGCCACAATCCAAGACAAAGTTGTAGTCACAGCCAAGATTGTAGCCACAGCCACAGACAAGGCTACAGCCCAAGCCACAGCTGAACAAGGTAGTTGAGTCATCTGTAGCTAGTGCACAAGAATTAAGCATGTGTATTAGATTGAGGAGGTTGCAGTCCACTTGGGGTGGTTAAATTAGTTAGTTAGGGAGTTGTGATAATACAACCATAGTATGTTGAATGATTGGTTAGGTTAGACAGTTAGAATAAATTGTATATAAAGACTCAAATTGTATTGATTGAATGTTAATGAAAAATGAGATAAACTTCAATTTCTTTTATGGTATCAGAGCCAAGAGAGCTCTCATGAGCACTGAATCTTCAACAAGATCTAACAATGGTAGCAAACCTTCAAGAAGCTATAACAATGACAGCTTCAGCATCTTCTACATTTCTTCAAGCATTTTGTCAAACACATTTGTGTTGCCTTCAAATCCTACTCTTCTCATTTCAAATCTAAATTCATTTGTTCCAACCATGCTTGATTCAACAAATTCCATCATATGGAAAAGCCAATTCCAACATATCTTGAGAGCTACAAAGCTTATAGGCTATGTTGATGGATAAGAGGTTTGTCCTTCTTCAACAATCAATGATGCAAATGGAAATCCTATTCTGAATTTTGCATATACTAATTGGATCACCATTGATGCACACTTGCTAAGTTGTCTTATTGCTACACTATCATCTTCTATTTTCACTTATGTTCTTCATTGTGGAACAAGTTCTGAGGTCTGGACTACACTAGCTGCTTGATTTACATCTCTATCTAGATCCTACATTCACCAGTTAAAGAACAAACGCAGTCATATTACAAAGAAGAATTTAACTATGGAAGACTATTTGAGTAAAATAAAGTTTGTTTCTGATCAGTTGCATTTGGTTAGGTCACCTATTGAGGATGAGGATTTAGTCTTGCTCACTTTAAATGGCTCACCTGATGAATATAATGCTTTCAGGACTACAATTCATGCCAGATGTGAACCAATCTCTATTGCTTGTTTGTCTTCATTACTGTGTTCTGAGTCAATTCATATTGAAAACTCCACTAAACAAGCACATGCCTCAAATCTTCCCTTTGTTTATGCTGCTACAAGAGGCAATTATCGAGGTAGTCATGGAAGTTATCAGAGAGGAGGATACAGTGGTCATGGAGGAAATTCTTCATTTAGAGGTCGAAGCAATGGAAAAATTTCTCAAGGCAGAGGACGTCACAATAACAAGACTTAACCTTCTCAATCTCAATCTCAGCCCTACTCCAATATTGGATCTCTGTCATGTCAAATCTATGGAAAGCCTAACCACTCAGCTTTAGAGTGTTGGCATGGAATGGACTTAGCTTTTCAGGCATCTTCCATCCCATCTAGGTCTAATCTTAGAGCCTGTGTCGCGTTTTCATCAACATCCAATCCTGCTAATGCTACTACTGTTACTAATGCTTCTCAAGTTGGCTCCAACTAGTTCTTGGACTCTGTAGCCACAAGTCACTTCACCAATGATCTAAATTATCTGAGTCCATATCAACCTTATCAAGGTCATGATCAAGTCACTGTGGAAGATGGTTCTACCTTGCCTATTCATCATATTGGTAATGACATTCTTCCTACACCAACAATTTCTTTCAAACTCAATAATTTGCTACATGTTCCTTCTATTTCTTTAAACCTTCTTTCTGTTCATCAATTAGCTGTTGATAATAAATGCACCATTACTTTTGATGTTGACTAATTTATTATACAAGACAAGATTACCAAGAAGGTTCTCTATAAAAGATGTCATTCCAATGGCCTTTATCATTTTCCAACTTTAGCTACTTCTTCATCATTTACTTCTAGATCTTCAACTCACTTTCATTATTCTACTACTACTACTACTACTACTACTACTACTACTACTACTACTACAGTACATACTGATTCTATTTGGAATCATAGATTAGGCCATCATTCTTCTAAGAAGTTGCACTATCTTGTTTCTCAGCAGCATTTACCTATTACTACTACTAGTAGTACTACAAACAAACTGTGCACACATTGTTGTGTCTCTAAGAGCCATAGGTTGCCATTTAGCCTTTCTAATTGCACTATAAATCAACCTTTAGCTCCTATTCATTCAGATATTTGGGGACCATTTGCTGCATCTGTTTCAAACTACATATATTGTGTGCTTTTCATTGACGACTATAGTAAGTTTACATGGTTGTTTTCACTTTCTTATAAAAGTGAAGTTTTCTTCAAGTTTGTTGAATTCAAGGCCTTTGTAGAAACACAATTTCAAACCAAACTTCAAATTCTAACAAGTGATAATGGAGGAGAATATCTTGCTAACAAATTTCAGCATTTTCTTAAATCAAATGGCATTGAACATCAGCTCATATGTCCATGTAAAGGGTCCAAAATGAACAGTAATAATAATATCACTTAGAGAGGCAAAACTACATTAATAGGTCAATAATCTAGGAAGGTTGGGAAGTGAATGGCCAGGTAACGGTGGAGCAAGTGATCTAGAAGAAGGAAATGACAGTGCAATCAAATGGGCTACACATTCCCCAAATCCCCAAAACATTCTCTCTTGAACGTTGGGAATTGGACCCTATTTTATAGGCTTTTCCTTAATCTAGAATATAGCAAGTGGCCAACTAGTGCAACGACATGTGCCACAGGATATTCCGTCCTAAATCACTAGGTCTTGGTAAACATGTGTCGCTTGACAAGTACTATTTGTTTGGCACAAAGCCTCAGCAAGTGCCACTGTACTATCTATTTGGCACGAACCTCAACATGTACCATTTTGGTATGAACCTTATCAGGTGTCATAGTTGTTGTGGGACCTGCCTTCTCAGTTTGGTTTCCCAAAACATGTACTCTTAGGACTTATGGCCTCCTATCAGCCATATTGGTGTCTACTTCAATGGCTCCTTCACCTTTAGCCACTTAACCACAAACTCTCTAGCTTCTTAGGGTGTGGGCCACAGCAAGGGCTGTGCCTTGTACCAAGCCCAAGGGGGCTTCCTTGGTCCTGCTTGTGCAACCAAGGCAGGTCCATAATCTGGGTAAATGGAAAGCAAGTCATTTTCTTTTAGGATGCCCTGCTCCCGTGTTCGCAGGATCACTGCGGTATACTGGCCTTCTTGATGCCTACTATCAGCTCTAAACAGTAAGCTAAGGGGCCTGCTATTAGTGCCAAGCTAGAGGTGCCTTGGGCCTGCCATCAGCCCTTGGTTATTAGTGCCTTGGTGCTTGCTATCAGTGCCAAGTGTCCATACACTATCTTGTATGGAGGTTGCTTGCCTCAAAAGGTTGTTCGGTGTTTATAAGGTAGTTGCCAAGGTGAGGCTTGCCTCGACAACTGGACCTCGGTAAGTAGTACCTTAGCAACTTCTCTTCGTCTTTGCCTATGGTCTATCTGGGTCTAAGCAGGTCAAACCTAGTTTAGCCTCCTAGTTGATCCATTTACCTTGGGCTTTAGCCTATATTCATTCAATGATATTAATTTTCATAGTTGAGGTGATTTCAGTAATTAAACCACCACCTTAATTCCTTTCCTCCTACAACTACTCCCTGCGTGAGTGGAAAACATGTGTCTCTTTTTCGGCGCGTGTATTACCTCACCCTGCTGAGCCAAAGGTCGTGTCTTTTCAGCAAAAGGTTGCGCTGTTTTCTGTGAAGTCATTATGGTTTTGGAGAGCTGTGATAGCATTTCCCTCTATAAATAAAGCCCTTGGGTCCTATCAAATCTATCACTTTTCTCCTCTTCTTCCTCTCCTTTTGGCTTTTGGTCTCTTGACCCTTTCTTTTAGCGACTAGTTTATGTTTCTCAAAGAATTTCTTTTCTAGCAATCGTCAATGGCTGGAAGGTTTCTTATAGACAAGCCCCGTTTCCCCTTGCAATGACTGGAGGAGGGCTCCTTATATCGATGGCCTCTCTGACCCTGTCTGGAAAAATGTTGATGACTTTGTCCCTGAAACGCCTATTTTAGCAGAGCCTTTGCTCATTCTTCCTGAAGCTTTTTTGGAGGAAGCTGATATGGTGAATCTTCAGTCCTTGATGCGGTTTCGTGTAGAGCGTGGGGATTTTTCTCACTCTTTCATCTATTATCATACCCATTCAGGCCCTTCAGACAGTTGGATCTATGGGGCCAATGATGTTGTCAAGAACCTTGCTTTAGAACAGTGCCTGCAGGATGTGCGACTTTTCAGCGCCAATATTACTTCAATAGACCTTTTGTTTATAAGCTCCAGATAAACAATGATGTAATCATTTCTCGATAGAGTAAGGACACCCACACCTTCAGCCTCTTTTGGGGTGAGATTGGCCCAACTTTGGAGGATGTAGCAGTTTTGCTTCGCTTAAGTGTCCATGGGGACAACACCTTTAATCTTGTCTCTCTAACGGCTGAAAAGAGAGGAATAGTTGATGCTTTGCGTGCGACTTTTAGTGAGGTGAAGAAATGGGGGTCTTGGTTCGACCTAAGTACTGGTGAGCGATTGGCTATGAGGCCCAAGAAAGACAAAACTTCTTAGCTTCCTTGGACGCGCCACTTTTTCAAAGACATCCAACCTGTTGTGGGTACGGTTACTGAGCAGAATCGTGCCTCTATTGAGGGACCTGCATATATACAGAATTGATGTTTGTTGTTGTTGTTGTTGTTATTGTTATTGTTTTTTTTTTTTCCTGCCCAGTAATCCTTCTGATAGTTTAAACCCACTGGTATCCTTTGACAGTCTGCCTTTGTCATGGTTCTCATATCCCTTTGGCTCATCTCTTTTTGGAGAATTCGTATGCCCTCTTGGACATGATTCACTCAGATTCGACCCGATCTATGGGTCACTACGATGTATGAAGTTTCATTTATACTCAATTCTTGATCGCCTTATTTTATGAGCGGTTCCCCTCATGTGGCCCAAAGTTCTGTCAGTACAATATCTCTTTCATCAAGGAAGTCATAGATACAGAGAGTAATGTAGTCTTAGATACCGAGGGAAACACAGTAGTGAGGGAAGTTAACAACTCCCTCTTGTATATTGCTCGATGGTCCGAGGTTGGTTATAACAAGCTCTTCCTACACCCAGAACTTCACCGGCATCTCGGTGGTTCCTTTTTATTTTGTCGAGGCTCGCTATGTTGATTTCTATGTTCCTGACATCCAAGCCAATTCCCTTAATGTGACAGCAATGAAACGCCCTGACTATCTCCCCGTTTGTTACGAAGAGGGAATGCTTAGCGTGATATATCACCCTGATAGACTCCTTAGACAATTTGGCATGGATCAAGGTATCCTTGGCGTCCCTCCCCCTTTTAAGGATTATCATTAAAGTTTTACTGTAGTTCATCCGCAACCACACTAATATACATAGAGGGTCTTACCTTTTTGGAGCTTTCCTCGCTTGGAAAGGAGGGTTTTTTTGATACTCTTTCCATAATTTTTGCAATAGCACTCCCATTGTTCTAATCGCTGAACGTATCCCTCAAAGGGATTTGTCCCTATGTATGCCTTCTTGCTACAGTCGTCAAACCAGTTTGTATTCTCACTTCAAACGCTTAGCTCCAGCATACCTAGTAGAACCAAACCTACCAAGGGTCATGCTTGAGTGGCCTCGCTAGCCTCATTCTCTTGTTCTTGGTGCCCCCACATGCATGACTCACTTAAGGGTCAGAGTTGCCTAGGAGGCCATAGCAGTTGTTCCTCTAGACTGGGTCTCACCACTTAGGAAAAGGCTACTCAAGGTACTTAGCAATAGTTTGACTTGATTTTTTTTTTTTTAATTTCCTTTTTCCTAATCTTGTTATTTCTTTTTGCCTCAGCTTGGCCCTTACAATTTGACATGTTCATTTATTTTTCCCTAAGGCTTTCTTGTTTCTGCTTGTGGTGTCGTTTCAGACATTCCTTCCTCAAGACCTAGTGGTTCCTTGACTGCTGTTGGCTCCTCTTCTACTTCCTCTAATAATGTTCGTCTTCCCAGACTGAGGGTCCTTCAAAATCCTTTCATATTCTAAAGATGACCCAATTGAGGAAGCACTTACTTTAGAGAATGAAGGGGATGATGAATTCCTAGCCTACATAGGTGATGGCGAGAATAACAATGATAAGCACTTGGGCGTTGATGTTCAAGTAAAAGATGAGAAGGTAATTGCTGATGTTATCCCAGAAACCATCATTCTGGACCCTTCTACCTGTTTGCCTATTCCAGACCCAATTGTCCATTTAGATTATTCTTCTATCGGTGGAGACAACATGGTACCAGAAACTCTAAGAAACCCCATGGTGAACATATCTCTTGGCCTTGAACTTGCCCACATAGAAGTCAGCTCAGAAGACTCTTCTCCTGTAGACTCACCGTTGGTTCATAGGCTCCCAACTGCCAGAGTACAGGTGGAACATCAAGTCATTGAGGCCCAACTTATAGAGGCTCAGAGTTCAGAGATCCGCGTTACTAGTGGAGAGAACATAGCTGTTGACCTTAGTATGGCTCCTCTTTGTCTGTCTCATTTGGTTGCCTCTGTTGTTTATGCCGCCACTACTACTGCGGGGACTTCTGACCTCACTACCTCACCTATTTCAGACTATCTTCCTAATTTGGATGTAAGTCATTTTCTTGAGGTACCCACTGATCTAGAGATGGATAGTATAGTTGTCCTTGATTTGAACATTGGAGATTATTTTGTTGATGGCTTAGTCTTGGCTCGACCAGAAATAGGTGAGGCCTCTGGCTTCACTTTGTCTCGTGAGAACAGTTCTTCTGGCCGCTTACATATTTTTGCTAATTCTAACATCGCTACCAATGTTGGTGATTAGTCTTCTTCTGGAGAAGTTCACCAACCTCAGGTTTTTGGGTGCTGTAGACACCCCATTTTGACCGCCCTTCAGATTTGGGCACTGCATTCCAAACACTCGATGATGAAATGTTATACGATGTAAATCTTTCGAATCTTCAGCAAAATAATTCAGTTTTGAGCTTTTAATTCTTACCTTACACCCCATTTAGACCAAAATGTTTTAGACCCTAAAAAATCATATTTTCAAAATTTAGGGCCCGACCGGCTCTCATTGGCAATAAGACCAAACAATGACCGGAATGCCACTTTTTTGGGCCAGTTGTACAATTCATTGGTCGGCCGGCCATGTTAAGTGAAGTAGATATTTTGCAGCAACCAGTTGGTCCTATGTACGAGATTTGGCTAGGTGCTCTCCTTTGAAGATATTTATGTTGAAAGGCGGTGAAAACTCTATACAAACAACACCTCATCTTAAGGTTTAGGGTTAGAACAGTTTCCTAAAGGCTTAGATGCTTGTTCAAAGTGACTCTCAATCCTCTTAAATATACATACACAATAGATACACCATATAAGCTTAGACTTGAAGCCTTTTGTTGAGGTTTTGAACATAATTTTAGATAGTTGAGAATGTTTAGATTGAGGTTTGTGAACTAAGAAGATCATCCTCTCTTCCAAGACATGAACTTTGAACCTTTTCACCACCCTCTCTCTCTCTTTTTCTTGTCTTTACATACTGTTTTTAGAGTATTTTGGGCCTGAAATATGTGATTTAAGGTTACAAAAAAGAAGAGAGGTTAGCCACCATTTCTTAGGCTTGTCGGCTAGATGAAACCTCTTAGTTTTCTTCCATTTTTGTTACTTTTTCCACCTTCTAAAAGTGATTTTCAGAACTGTTTTTGTGCTATTTGTGTGTTGTTTGTATGTGTTAATTTATGCTTTGAATACTGTAGTTGTATTGTTATAAGTCCTCATGGATTTGGCGTGTTTAGGACATAACAGCCAATCCGTTTAAGTTGATCGTTTTTACTTTGTTATAGCTTTCCTTATCTCTCTTGGAACCTCGTGGTCACGGGAGGATAAGAGCTTAGGCTTAGCCACCCCACACAAGTTTGCTTAACTAGCTATAAACTTCTTGTTTTCATACTATTGTTGTATATCTTGAAGTATGTCTACCTCTTCCTTGAAGTAACTTCATGATAGGAAAGAGGTAAGAGTCTTGTTTTTCGTTGTGTTTAGTAAAGCCTTTTCCTATTGCTTCTAAGATCATCATGCAACAAATTTGTGATAGTTGATGATTTGTGAAGCAAACCTACTCTCTCCTTGAAAATCTTCATGACATGAGGGAGTAAGAAAGATGGACATCCTTTGGAAACCCTCTGTTTTGCTCTGTTTTAGTTATGTTGCAACAGGTCTTTCACCAGCAGTAGTGGCCAGCTGACCACTTTGTTTGTAATAATTAAATAATTAGTTAATTAGGAAATTCAAACCCTCTTGTGTAAGGAAAAAATTATAATATTTGTATGTCTTCCGACCCCCATTTCTTTCTCCCTTTTATTTACATGCTTATCGTGGTTGCATATAGCATCATGTTTTCGTTTCATATCATTACCATACTTTGTATCCATTTTTGCATACATTAAAATTTGGCTTATCATGCATAATACTCTTACCAATTCCTAAATGATTAAGTGTGCTACCTCATGCTTTGAGTTGACTCACATATCATGTTAGTAGCTAAGTTTATTAATTGTATTCTTGTATGTGATGCATTAGCCACTTTGCATTTTAGAATTATGCATTTTTCTAACTGTCTTCTTTTCTTTGGCTTGTCTCGATTAAGTACTAGGTGAGCATTTTTGCTTTAGGATATTACATGTGTGTTTGTGTTGCTATGTCAAGCATACTACCATGAGGCTACGTGCTTATTTGAAATACTTTTTTGAATGCTTGTGGATGAAAACTATTTCGCTTAAGTTGAAATGACTTTGATTATTGTAAATATGTGCTAGCTTTTCTTTTAAGTTGCACATATTCAAAACTCTTTTAAAAAATGCATAAAATCAAAGCATTCCAAAGTAAGTAACGTGGTCTATACTTGTTTGCTTGACGTAGTAATGTTAGTATATTAATCAGAACATGAGCATATAATGTCCATAAAATTCGCATCATGATTAGTAGAGGTCGATCTTTGATCGGGTGAGTGGGGTGCTCAATTCATGACATTCCCCTCTCATACCTAAGTTCCTGAGTCGAGACACTTTGGTTATGATGATAAGTGGCCTTTGGCACGAGTCACGGATTTTCTAAATTTCCTAAAATATTTAGGTGGCGACTCTGAAATTTGGCAATGCAGTCCATTTTTGACATCTCTAAATGATTATTGGATTTTCTAAGATTTGCCGGATTTGGATTTTCATTCATTTTTCTGTTTCATATTGCACTTGTGAAACCAGATTCATAACCACGGGGAGTCTGAACTGTAGGGCTATCGTACCCGAGGAGACTAAAACCCTCCATGGAGTGTGAAAAAACTAGCTACAAGCGCTCTGCAAGTCATCCTCCTAGGGACTCATAATCTTAGCTCCACGGACCATCTCCCAGACCTCCTTTAAGGGCCCCTTTTCTGAGTTACTGGGTATCTCTGCCGAGGTTGCCCTCATACTTATCCGCATTCATGCCCCTGCATCCTGTGACCCATTTGCAGCCTTTAACGTCTTAGGCTCCATGGTCCAGTCAGCATTGTTGGAGTCTCTTGCTGGTTTTTATCCTTGGTTGGTAAAATGTTCTTGACTACTTTAAGGAAGTTTGTGGAAGGTGCTGAGGCGAATCTCAGCGGGATTGAATTGACTAGTTTGAATTTGTCATGGATGAAGGCTAGGCTTCTGGAGGTTGATAGTTTTCTCGAGCATGCAGACAACATTGCCATGATTACTTCTTTTGGAGGAAACTATCAAAGGCTGCGCGAGTGCTTTGGAACAACTTAGGCAAATTCTGGCATGGTTTAGGCAAAAAGATTATGTCCTTGAAACTCGACTTCCTCAGAATGTGGTTTTGACAGATTCCTTGATAAAGGGTTTGATTTGACATGATGTTTTCCTTATTTTTTTTCCTTATTCTTTCTCTTTCCTTTATTTTTTATTTTTTTTCTTCTTTTTTTAGTAGTAACTTCCTTTCAAACATTGTGCTCATGTTCTAGAAGTTCAACATTTTATGTTAATGAAAGAGGTATGGATGTTTAACATTACATTTGTGAATTTATTTTGCTATATCTTTTCTCTTGATGTTTCACATATTGCATAACAAAGAAGAACAGACATATCTCTTGACATTGCTAAATGATAAAGTTGCAAATGACATGAACAGAACTTTTTCTCAATTGTTTTTTGTACTGAGTACAATTGCGATTTTTTTATAATAACTTTCAATCAAGGAAAAAGACTAACTGCTTAAGTTGCCTGAAGAATTAAGGAAAATATTCCTTTACAAACTTAGCATTCATAGGACCAGTTTGAACCCATCGCTAGCGCTGGCCAACATGTAATAGCTACTGCTACTTGACTCGGTCACTTTGTAAGGACCTTCTCATTTTGGTAAAAACTTGGGCATTGGTTGTCCTCTTATGACCGCATCAACTGTTTTTTCAGACAAGGTCTCATTCTTTGAATTCCCTGTTTTGTATAGTTTTGTTATAAGCACGGGCTATAGACTGGTGGTACTTTTCCATGGCTCGCGAAGCTCGATCCCTTATTTCTTCTGCTGCTTCTATGTCAATTTGTCTTTAATCTGGAACCAAGTGTGCTGACAGAGCTATTCTTACTGAGGGAACTACTAGCTCAACTAGTAAGATTAATGGGTTTGCTTGAGTGGGCTTTCTCTTTGACGTTCTGTATGCCCAAAGAGTTGTGGGAATTTGTTCAGACTAGGAACCTCTAGCCTCATCCATCATCTTACTCAAAATCCTTATGAAGGTTTTGTTAGTTGTTTTGGCTTGTCCATTCCCCTGAGAGTAATAGGGTGTGGACTTATGATGTTTGATTGATATGCTCTAAGAAACCTTTTAACATGTCGATTTACAAAAAGAGTCCCATTATTGGATATTATCACCTTAGGTATGCTGAACCTATAAATAATGTTTTCCCGGATTAAGTTGGCTACTATCGCACCATCTGCATTTCTCATGAGTATGGCTTCTACCCACATAGTGTCGATTTCAGTGCTGCAAGTATCCATCGGTAACCATTAGACTTTTGTGCGATTGGTCTTATCAGGTCGAATGCCCAAGTGTGGAATGGATATGGTGTGTTAATATTGTGCAACTTAACAGCTAGTGCATGTATTAAATTTTCAAACTTTTGGCATGACTCGCATCTTTTCATATAAGTTTTTGAATCGTCTTCCATTGTTGGCCAATAATACCCGAGGTGAATTAGATGTTCATATAGCCGTTGCCCCATTTGTGTTCTACTTTGTGACCTTCCTGCAGCACTTCCATTGCTTCATCTTTAGACAAGCAAACTAGAGGTTCCCCTTCAAAGCTCTTCTAGAATAGTTTCCCTCAACTCATGAAGAAATGGCTGGCTTGTCTCTTGACTCTGATGGCGTCAACATGATTTTCAAGGAGTATGCTGTTCTCTAGAAATTCTATGTATAGCTGCCTCCATTCTTCATTATTCAAGAAATGAACTTCTTCCTCCTTGGGGTAAGACTGACATCTTTGACATTGCCTCTACAGGTCACTGCTTTCTTTTTTCATTTCTAGCTAGTAATTACCTTGTCTTTGTATATGTCGGTATATGCTGATATCCCATCTCCACAAGACTTGCCATGGATCTGTTTAAGTTTGTAACTTGCCTCTTGTCTGCCGATGCATCTTGCTAGTAGACTATTCAGACCATGGAAGTACAATTCTCTAGCAAGAAGCATATATGGTGCAAGTTCTGTCGTTTTAAGGGTTTCTTTGCCAATTTTTAATTGCTAAATTATGTTATGTTTCTATCCCTCAGTGTCTTGCTCCATGTAGCCCTCAGTTACTATTGTAGGTGTTATTTTCTTTTTGATGACTATAACTATACTATCTTGAAGGATATCCACTTTTTTCCCCAGTGTAGCTAAGGTATCTGGAAAGATCTGTGTATGTAGAGTAGTATTTGGATATCATCAAACTGAACAAGTAGCTTTTGGACTATGTTGTTGTATGTGGCTAAGAGTGGCTCTTTGAAGGCAAAGTCACCCAATGTTTGCTTGATCACTAGCTTGGAGTCCCCCCAGATTTATAGTCGTCTGATGCATTTCTTTTGTGCTGCTATAAATCCCAATATTAGCACCTCGTACTTGGCCTCATTGTTCGAGCACTTGAAGTCTAGCTTGTATGAGATGTGTTGTCTTTCTCTCGTGTGACTAGTTAATGTAATGATAGCACCCCTTTTGCCAGCTCCTGAGGACCCATCAAATTTCAGGTCCCAGTAAGTGTCAATTTTTTCCACTGAGGCATAAACCTCACCAAGTAAAACCATATCGGTAAGTTCATGTTCGCCAAATAGGAACTGTGTTAACAGATCTGCAAGCGCTTGGCTCTTGATAGTCCTTGGCATGACGCATGTGATATCATACTTTGACAACTCTAGTAGCCACCTCGCCATTTATCCTGTTAGCACTGGTTTGCTCAGCAAGTAGTGAACTGGATCAGTTCTAGTCATAACTTGGATCGGATGCGATAAAAATAGTGTCTTAACTTTTGCGTAGTGAATATTAAGGGAAGACAATGCCTCTCAATTGGGGTGTATCGTGACTCTGCGTCATTAACTTTCCTGTTGATGTAGTATACTAACTTTTCAATGCCATCTATGTCTTGCACTAGTAGGGCACCGATGGACTGAGGGGTAGAAGTGAGATATAACAATAGAGGCCTATTAGGTTGTGGGAAAATAATGGTGAGTGACGAGTTGAGTTCCTTTTTTATTGTTTCAAAAGCTTGCTGATGGTCTGACGACCACACAAACTTATGATTTCCTTTTAGCAGTGGCCCGAAGGGAGAGGTCATTTCAGCGAGGGCGGTGACGAATCTCCTGAGATTGATACTCTGCCAAGGGCGGTGCCGGGGCGGGGGGGGGGGGGATGAATCTCTTGAGATATGATACTCTATCTAGGAATCTTTTTAACACCTTTTGGAAGTTTGGTGGAGGCATTTCCATGATTGCCTTCATCTTGTTGCTATCCGCTTCAACGCCTCACTAGTGGACTAAAAAGCCCAAAAACTTCCCTGCAACGACGCTGAAAGCACACTTCAAGGGGTTCATTTTCAAATAGAACTTTTGACACCATTGAAAGACCTTTTCTAAGACTTGTAAGTGCTTATCTGCCTTGGTAGATTTTACTACCAGATCGTCCATATATGCCTCCACTTCGTGATGTAGCATGTCATGAAATACAGTAGTTTTGACTTAATGGTAAGTCACCTCCCCTCCATTTTTTAGGCCGAAAGGCATCACTGTGTAGAAGAAGTTACCCAGGGGTGTTCTGAAGGCCGAATTTTGAGCATCTTCTCTAACCATCTTTATTTGATTGTAATGGCTAAATTCGTTCATAAAAGAGAACATCTGATTCCCCGCGGTAGAATCCACAAGGTTGTCGATATAAAGCAATGGAAACTTATTTGTCGGACAGGCCTTGTTCAGGTCATGAAAATCTACACAAATGCCAATTTGGCCATTCTTCTTCTTCATTGGCACTATCTTTGCTAACCATGTCGGGTATTGGATTGGGTCAATGAACTTAGCTTTCTGTAGCTTCTCCACCTCTTTTTTGATCTTCGCCTCTAGATTAGGATGATACTTTTTGGCCTGTTACTTTGCTGGCCTGGAGTTTGGGAGCGTGTTGAGATGGTGGGTGGCAAGAGATGGATCAAGGCCAGACATCTCACTATAAGTCCAAGCAAAGACATCACTATACTGCTTTAAGAGTGCGACTAGTTCTTGTTTAGCCCTAGGTGCCATGGAATTACTAATAGACACAGGTTTAGTTTGATCTAGAAGACCACTAAGGTTAACCTCAGTGGGCTCTTCCTGCTGCGGTTTGGCCGTCTTGCATGTACTTTGGAGCTAGCTCAGGCTCTTTAACTAATCTTTGTCTGCAATATTGTCACACCATTTGCCTCGGGGCCATCCTTCGAAGGTATGAAATCTGGCCCCCAACACCGTTATAGATAGTATACCATTTTTCCACCTTTGTGGACTTTGACAATCTTTAGTGGGGGGTTAGACAACTCGCTATTTCTTTTAGTTCCGTCATTTGCTGATGCGGTCTCATCATCTTTGATATCCTCCCATCGTGGTAACTTTACCCTCGTTGTTAGTTGTGGGAGCCTCTTTAGTCGACAGTTCGGTAAAAAAGACAGCATCAGAATGGTGTGCCTCATTGGTGCCAAACAACTTCTCTAAGAAGCTAATAGTTATCACACACCTCCCTAGCTTAGCTTTGACACATTGATGATAGCTAAAGCGTATAACTCCATACGACATCTAGGCTCTCCCCAATATCATGTTGCAGCGCGTATCTTGCCAATTGCCAAGTCCACTACAACGTGGCCTTTAGTAATTTTGTTTTCATCGCCAAACCCTGTAACAGTAATGTGTTGACACACCAAGCAGGATTATGGAATACTGGGTTTCACTAGGGTGTCAGCGGTGATGATATTTATGGATTGCCCCTATTGAGGAAGGCTCACTTAAACTCCACACCATTCACATAAGTAGTAACAAACAATGGACATTATGAGCTTATGGATATGCATAGTTAGCCTCCAAAAATATGATGAGCTATAATCTTCTTGGATTTGCCGAGGCACATGCTCTTTGAATTCGGTCGTTTCGGCATAATGTACCTTAGAAATATTAATAAGGGCCTTAGTTGCCTCCAACCTGGCAATTTGACTCAATCCCAACTGATTGAAGAAGGTGTAAAACTTTACTGAGTTCTGCAGCATGGGCATATTCTAGATGTGACTTCTCTGTAAGTATGATCTTAGGACATTGGTTCGCTGCTATCTCCTCCAACTCATCATAATAAGATACCATGTGCGATTGATCTTGTGCAGGTACCCTATGATGTTTACATTCTTCCCATTCTCCTTATGATCTGGATAAGAGTCTTTTCTCATGTCTCGATTACTTATATCTTTGAATTTTAACTCGTTCATAGCAACTTTCCTTTTAAAAATGTTCTTCAATGTCCAATAGTCTTGTGTCGGGTGTTTATTGGTGTGATGATAAACGTGGTAATCAACACTCTCCCTCTCCCTCTCCCTCTTACTTGGGAGAGTATCCACCGGCAGCATGACTAATTCTTCATCAGCTACTCATTCTTTGACAACGGCTTTGATATTTTCAAGACTGCATGGGTATGAATTTATATCTTCATAACCTTTCTTTTTTTGTGATGTTGACACCTCTCCCTATGACCAGCTCCCTCCAAAGGAGATTACCGCATTAACTCTGCTACTACAAGAGTAGCAATGGCTTTCTCAATGCCTAGGGAGAGGGCTAGTTGTACTAAGGTTTCTAGCTGCTTTAATCAAGGTTGAAAAAGTGAGCAAGCTGTGGTTCACTAGGAACAACTTATAGTCCCGTAAGGCACCTTTCACACATATGCTAACTAGGCAGGCCTTATCCACTGACTCGTGACAATCAATGGCCTTATCCTGGAAGCATTTAACATAGTCCAATATGTCTTCACCATCCTTTTGAGTGGCTTTGCCAAGTGTAAGAGTTATGACCTTTTCTTGGACTTGGAAGAACATTGTGTGGAATTTGTTCACCATTTCCTTCCAACTTTTGATCGAGTTAGGTATCAAATTCATATACCAGCTGTCATGACCCGAACCCGCCCCCGTGGGTTAAGGACATAACCGGCCAGTAATCATGAGATTACCTACGACCTCACAATGAACCAAACGTATTTTAACAGAGTTAATGGGGCCCAAACGGAAGCAATTCAAAACTTTGTCCATAGAGCCGTGCTTACATGCACATCGTAACATTCAATACATACATATGCTAATAACTCACAACAGAAGTATAGTGACATAAGATTCTATACAGACAGGATCATCCAAACTAAGTCAACCCATGAAAACTATATACAGACGTATTCAAAAACTTCGCCAACATGACAAAATAAATACATAACAAAAGGGCGAAGACGGGTCTCGTGCGTGAGACACAAGGGCTGGCTCTCCCAAGACCTTTGTTTTTCCTCACAAGCTTCACTGGGGCTGGGTTTGGACTTCTCTTGGCTCACCTACAAACACATGAATGAGCATGAGCGATAGCCCAGTGAATAATATCAATGCAGAAGTTATACAAACGATATGAACAACAACATGCTTCAAACGGCCTTGGGCCCAATTCATATTTCTATTTAACATATATACAATTTGACTCAAGTGGTTGTGGTTCCAAACATACTGGCCTTTGGCCCATTCAGACTTTCATTCATGACAGAACGACCTTTGGCCCATTCATTTATGTCAAAACGGCCTCCGGTCCATTCACACTTTCGTGTCAAACTGGCCTTTAGGCCTTTCAAACTTTCATATCAAACTGGCCTTTAGGCCTTTCAAACTTTCATATCGAACTGGCCTTTAGGCCTTTCAAACTTTCATATCAAACTGGCATTTAAGCCTTTCAAACTTGTCATGTCAAATTGGCATTTAAGCCTTTCAAACTTGTCTTATCAAACTGGCACTTAAGCCTTTCAAACTTGTCATATCAAACTGGCATTTAAGCCTTTCAAACTTGTCATGTCAAACTGGCATTTAAGCCTTTCGAACTTGGCATATCAAACTGGCATTTAAGCTTTTCAAACTTGTCATATCATTCAAATTAACGAACTTCACCAAACTTACATAGAAGTAAGCAATTGACAACAACATATTTCAGATATTACTCACAGTGATCGGCTTGTGGATTTGCCTTGGAGCTTGACCCTACACATCACATAATACATATGGGTCACAAATAATTCAATCCGTTCTTTAATTCACATATTCCTCTTTAGGCTTCATTCTTATCTCTTTAATGCAATTACAATGCTCAATGTATGCCTAAGAGTGCTTAGAAGTGAAAGGGAACGGAAAAACAGAACACAGAATGCATTTTCAAAATCTCATAAAACAGGGTCCCCGCTCGAGCGTGGACTTCCCCGCTCGAGCGGACCCTTAAGGCCTGCAAAAGTACTGGTTATGTCATATTTACGCTCGAGCGTGCATTATGGAGCTCGAGCGGAAGGCCTCTCTACATGGCTCCCCGCTCGAGTGTGAACTTCCCTGCTCGAGCGGACATCTATGTCTGCAAAAATATTGGGAGCACGAATTTCCCGCTCGAGCGGAGCCTTCCACACTCGAGCGGACATCCAAAATTCTGGAAATTCCAAAACTTGTTCTTGAGCTCCAACTCGATATTCAACTAACATTTCTTGCATCTTATGGCTCAAATTTCACATATACATGTACTAACATGGTACCAACACCAAATTACAACACAATGATGCTCAATTTCATGAATCAAACACATGCATGTCCCAGATTATTCCAAACTCCTCACTAACATGCCAAATTCAAACATGCAAACTTCTATCCCCATGGATTGTACATGCATGTGACATATAACCCTCATTCCCAACTTATGTGATAAAGAGGTAGTCAAAAAACATGAGCTTCAACTAAAAACTTACATGAATCATACATTTGTGCTCAAACATGCAAATTCAAAGCAATTCTTCACATGTATGCCTTTATTGACTTCAATTTCAACAAGACCAACTTACTTTCATCATGATGAACACATTTTATGTTCTTAATCATTATTCAACCTTCAATTCACAAAATTACACTTTAAAATCCATGAATTACCTACCTAGAGGCTTTAATCTCCACAAACTACGGTCAAATCTTGAATTGGCCTTCAAATTCTCCAAGCTTTGAGCCAAAAATTGCACAACCCTCTCCCTTTCTCTCTCTAGCCGGCCCTCTCTTTCTCTAAGAGTTGAAATCAGCCCAAATGAATATAAAAAGGAGCATTGCGTATATAATGCCCTTAATAAGAAGCTCCCTTAGTTATATTATTTAAGATTAAATAATTTGAGCACTAGCTCCTTAATTTAATTAATTTAATCTGACCCGAATCAACTTTCAATTAAATTTCACCGTAGGCTCTAAAAATCATGCCAATCACAATGGCGTAATCAATTTCGGGTTCTATGGCCGATAAGGCCTCCAATTTAATTTCCAAAGTAGATAATCAAACAGATATTCCTACGGTGAATAGATAGAAATTCAAAACCACATATTTTCACATAATGGTACACAAAATCATATCAAACACATAATCATATTCATGTTAAGGACCAATTAGCATAATACAGAATAGGGGTATCACACCAGCTATAGGCCTTTTCAGTGAGAGACTTAGAGAACTCCCAAAGATATAAAGTGTGGTCGGTACCATGGATGCCTAACGTTTCAATAAATTGTACCACATGCTCCCTTCTACTGCCTTGTTTCCCATCAAATTTTATGAACCTAGGGACAGTGTACCCAGTTGGGTATGGTATAGCTAGTATCTTACGGGGATATAGGGACTTAACGTCTAAATCTGGCAATGATGGTAACTGTTTCTTGCCATGCTCTTGTTCGAGCATAACCTGGACATCCGCTATGGTGACAAAATGATTGGGTTGATAAGGGCCAATCTGTCCTTGAGTAGCTGAGCCAACAGTGGTATCATTCGCTTGAGGAATCACCGGTGCGTTTGGTGTCTAGATCGGGGCTTGGTTCTCAGGGTATTAGTTCACTGCTTAGTTAGGTGCCGCTACAGGTAGAGGAACTTGCGCAGGCGGACCTAGAATGGCTTCTGTGAGACTCTGTAAGGCAACCAATATCTCATTCTATGTGTCTCGAAGGGACTGAACTGCTTCAATGACAAAGCTATTGTCATGGTCTTGAATATGTGTTGCCTTGCCGTTAGAAGACCCTTGTTGTTGAGGCTATTGATGAACCTCATTCTCTGCCATTCTTTCTAGTATAGTATGCAATCCACTGTGAGTATTGACCATTAATAGAGCTGCCTCCCTGCCGAAGTCACCAGAATGTAGGGGAGGCAAAATGAACAACAATAATAATATCATTAAGAAAGGCAAAGCTATGTTAATGTGTCAATAATCTATGAAGGTTTGAGAGTAAATGGCCAGTAAAGGTGGAGCAAGTGATCCAGAAGAAGGAAATGGCAGTGCAATCAAATGGGTAGCATTTCCCCTAATCCTCAAAACATTCTCTGTTGAACATTAGGAATTAGGCCCTATTTTATAGGTTTTTCCTTGATACTAGAATATACCAAGTGGCCAAACAATACAGTGATACGTGTCGCGGGATATTCTGTCATGAATCATCAAGCCTTGGTGGACATGTGCCCTTTGGCATGTACCATCTGTTCAGTATAAAGCCTCAGTAAGTACGACTGTACTATCTGTGTGGCATAAGCCTCAGCATCTACTGTTTTGGTACAAACCTCAGTAGGTGTCATAGTTGCCACGACACCTGCCTTCTCAGTTTGGTTTCCCAAAACATGTACTCTCAGGACTTATGGCTTGGTATCGTCTATACTAGTACCATAATGACTCATCTACCTTTAGCTACCTAACTACAAATTCCTTAGCTTCCTAGGACGCAGGCCACACCAAGGGCTATGCCTTATACCAAGCCCAAGAGGGCTTCCTTGGTCCTGCCTGTGCAACAAGGTAGGTCCATGAGTTGGTTAAAGGAAAGGGAGTCCTTTGCTTTCAAGCTACCCTGCTCCCTTCTTCGCAGCATCATCACGGTATGCTAGCCTCATTGGTGCTTGTTGTCAGCTCTAACTAGTAACCTTTGGGGCCTGCTATTAGCGCCAAGTTAGAAGTGCCTCGAGCCTGCCTTCAGCCCTTGGCTACTAGTGCCTTGGTGCCTACTATCAGTGCTAAGTGGCCATATACTATCTTGTATAGAGGCGGGTTACCTCAAAAGGTTGTTAGGCCTCTATAAGGTAGTTACCGAGGTAAGGCTTGCCTCGGCAACTGGACCTCGGTAAGTGGTAGCTTAGTAACTTCTCTTGGGTTTTGCCTATGGTCCATTTGGGTCCAAGTGGGTCAGACCTTGTTCAGCCTCCTAGTTGACCCATTTATCTTGGGTTTTAGCCTATATTCAGTTAATGATATTAATTTTCTTAGTTGAGGTGATTTCAGTAATTAAACCACCACCTTAATTCCTCTCCTCTTACAGTCCACATACACCTGCTCAAAATGAGGTGGCTGAAAGGAAGCATATGCATTTAATAGAAACTACAATAGCTCTCATGCATCAATCAGCCTTTCCAATACAATTTTGGTTTGATGATCTTGCTACCTCAATGTTTCTTGTGAACAGACATCCTACTTCTAAGCTTGATAATCTAACTCCATTTGAAGTTTTGCATAAGTAACCTCTTGATTACAATTTTTGGAAAGCTTTTGGTTGTAGGTGCTATCCTTGGCTTAGACCCTATACCACCTACAAGCTTCAACCAAGGTCTCTTCCTTCTGTTTTTCTTAGTTATCAGCCTTCTACAAAAGGATACATATGTCTAGATGTGTCTAGTGGTCGAGTCTACATTGCTAGGCATGTCATTTTTGATGAAACTATCTTTCCTTTTTAGGACAGTTCCATCTGTGCCTCTTCCCCGTCTCTCACTTTCTCTTAACTTCAAAACTTTTTTTGGCCCTTAGATAGCTTTTTTTATCAGTCTATCCTTCTGCACCACCTGCCTCACTTGTCTTTCTATTTGCACCACCTACAACACCTAACCGTCCCTCTGCACTACCTGTAGCACCTATTTTATTAGTTCCCACTTCATCTGCCCTACCTATATCATTTGTAGATCCTATATCTCCACATTTTCCATCACATGTCCTATTTGGTTCACTTGCCTCATCTATTCCCTCCTCTTCTTTACCTCTGTAACATGCCCGGGGGTACCCACGCGCGTTAAACAGTTCGGACTCCCGAGATCTCTTTGATCTAGCCTCACGAGTGCAATGTGAAACATAGATGAGAGTCCAGATTTGGCAACTTTTAGTGAAAATCCATTTTATTGCAATTTTGTCAAAAATGGACTGCGTCATCAAATCTCAGAGTCGCCACCTAATATTTTTGGAAATTAGGAAACCCATGACTCAGTGCCAAGGCCACTGTTCGTCGTAACCAAGGATGCTTGGCTCGGAACCTTAGGTATGAGAGGGGAAGGTCAATAATGAGCACCCTCGCTCACCCGATCAAAAGATCGGCCTCTACTAAACCATGATATGAATTTTATTTTCTTTATATGTTCATGTTCTGATTATTTTAGTAAATCCTAAAATTTACTATGTGAAGCATACAAGGTATAGACTAGTTTGCTCAAATTGGAACAATTCAATTTCATGTTTGTTTGTCGAAAAAGGTTTGAATTTGCCACTTGACAAAGTGGGCTTAAAGTTTGTGAATTTGCCACTACAAAGTGGGCTTAAAACGTACAGTCGTTGAATCATTCCAATTCAGGCAACAAGCCTTCATCCACATGCATTCAAGCAGTTTATCATTTAAGCAATTAGCCTCATGGTAGAATGCTAACACATAGTAAGAAAAACACACACAAATGGGATGCTAAAGCATAAAAACTCACAGAGATATAGACGTCCCTCGAGCAGCTACAAAACAAAATTAGAAAAATATGCATGATCTTATATACAAAATTCTAATGCAATACATACACAAAAATGCTTCTAAAGATCCGACTTCTAGAATATGGCATGTGAATCACCTCAAAATATGCGATAGCGCACAAAAATCATATAATATCAATTAAATCACAAAGATGCAAATTTAACCGAATCAAGATGCAAGAAACATGGATGCAAAGTATGGATATGCATGGCATGTCAGATATATATATGTACAGTTAGGAAAAGCGATTAAAGAATGGGATAGAAAGAAGCGGGGTGGGAAATTATTACAACACTTTCAATATTACAAATCCGAGGGAGACAAATAAAATAAAAATTCTCACCAACACTCAAAATAAAATAAAATAAAATCTTCCATCCAGCCAGCCTGCGCACGTCGGCCCACGTACTCATCTTCAAATGGCGGGCCCCACCCAAGTATTTCTGAACAAACGCGGAACCAACCACTCTTATGAAGGCTGCTGACGTGTGATGAGCAACAACCTTAGTAAGCATGGCCAACCATCTCCATGAACTGGCCAATCTTCATAGCCAAAGCTATATCAAAACCCAGCAACTCGGGCCAACACATGCACACCGAAACAAAAACCATGGGTCGGCGAGAGGAATCCATGAAGGACCACAGAACCCAATTTCATTTGATCCAGTGATAACGCCGAAGGACCGTGAAACCCATAGCCGGAACACCGACCCAGCTTATCTCTCATTATCAACTTTTGTCTCTCTAGGAAAGCAACTCGAACTCTACCAGAAACTGCAGCATCGGCCTTGGCGGAGCCGGTGGTGCTGCAGTGGAGACCGAAGGCGATGGAAGGGAGCTTCGCGGTGGTGCTCCTGTTGCATGCAACGAGTGTGCGTGAGATGATGGTGAAAAGGGCTGCACCTGTGGGAAGAGAGAAAGAGAGTGTAGAGAATGTGTCCGTGTGTGCTGTGTGTATGTCGTGTGTGTGTCACAGTGGCTGGGTTTGTGTGTTGTGGTGTGTGTGTGTGAGTGTGTGCCGTGTGTATGAGTCTCTCAAAATGGATGTGTGTTGTGGGTTTGCCGAGAGAGAGAGTGAGATGGGCCGTGTGTGTATGTGCTCTGTGTGTGTGCAGCAGTGGCTGGGTTTACCGTGTGTATGGTGGTGATGGGTGTGTGCATGCCGTGAGTGTGTGGTGATGGGTCTGTGCTGGGTGTGTTCTGCCATGTGTTGGGTGTGTGATGCGTGTGTCTCGTGAGAGACCTAGCTAGAGAGAGGTGAGAGAGAGCCGTGTGTGTATGTGCTGTGTGTGTGTGTGTGTAGCAGTGGCTGGGTTCGCCGTGTGTGCATGTGTAGTGTGTGGGTGATCAGTGGTGTGTTGAGTGTGTGTGTTAGCCGTATGTAGTGTGTTTTAGTGAGGTGCCGTGTGTGTATGCCGTGTGTGAATGGTGTGTGTGCATGGGTGGTGTGTGGGTGATGAGTGGTGTGTTGAGTGTGTGTGTGTTAGGATGACAGTGGTGGTGTGGTGAGAGTGTGTGTTGTGCATGTGTGTGGTGTGCTGCTGCCGTGAGTGTGTGTGCATGGCTGTGTGTGTATAGATCGGCCATGCAGAGAGAGAGAGAGACCAAAATTCATGAATTGTGTGTCTGGGTCTCCCCCATTCTCTCTCTCTAGACCCCGTGTGTCTCTCCCTCTGTTGTTCAGCCCATGTTGTCTTGTTATGTTTTTTTTAGCTTAGATCCAATCTCTCACCAGAGAGAGAGAGAGAGAGAGAGAGATCAGTTCCCCCTCTCTGTGTTGCTGTCTCCTCCCTAATTTTATATCCCAACACCCCCTAAAACTTCATTGATAGTTGCCATGTGAAGAGAGAGAGAGAGCTCAATTTTCTATCCTCTTCCGACCCAAGCCTCGGGAAAGGGAGAGAGAGAGCCAAAAATTATGTATGTTTCTCCCCTCAAAATGCTGTCCCTCTCCCTCTGTCCTTTCTCTTGCTCATTTTCTTTTTAGCATCACCTACGAGCTGCTTTAACAATCATTCTCTACCCACTCTCATCTGCTCTCTTTTCTTTTTTGATTCTCTTCCCTTATGACCATGTTCCCTCATTTTCTAAAAACAATAATTGTTTTCCACTGCCTCCTCTTTTTTTTATTTTTATTATCAAATATCAAAATTAGTTATACCAATTTAGATAAAAACATCAAAAACTATGTACAACACATGAAATTATAAAATATTATGAAATATTAAAAATTAATAATTTGGCCAACATGGGTGAGGTTTGGGATTAAAGTTTTTTTGATATTTTCTGCTGAGAAATTCATAAAATAGTATATTCCAACTTTCATCATGGGGTGTTCAAAAGAAGGTGCCCAAGTCTTAGGGCTGGTCAAAATGGGGTGTCTACAGTTGCCCCTCTTTGACAGAGCTCGAAGTCATTTCATGACGTGAGTGAATGTCAAAGCCTGAAGAAGACCCTTTTGACGAGGCCGTAAGACTTAGGCAAACAAACAAGATGCAATGCAAGTGGTTGAACCCGAAGGTTGCCTACGTATCCCTTTGCAAGGAATCAAACCGGCACAGTTCAGGGGCAAAATGCAAATGATATGCTCAAAATGTAGTTTGAAAGTTGGACTTACATGCTTCGCGAAGCCGGTTGTTTAAAAATTCATGATTTATGCAATACAATGCAAAGTTATGGAGTGATGATAAAGATATGAAGATGACAACATGGGAGGCAAGCTTAGTGCAAAACACACAAAGCAAGCCATATTTATACCTGGCTATGTTTGCAACTTTCCCTATTCTCCAACAGGGTGACAGACTAGGTTTGTTCAGTTTCCAGAGTTGAGGCGCATACAAGCTATCTCAACCTATGGGGCTACCAAACAGATTTCAAGCCGGGGATACACCCCTGGGTATTCAAACCAGACTTTAATCTCAGAAATCCCGAACCTTTTGCGTTCTAGGCATCGCCATTCGAACTCTAGTTTCCACCGTCTCAGTTGATCTCCTAGGAACTTATTACAAACACAATCAGGTGGCTATACCAAACTGATTGAAGTCGTTCGGGCACGACAAACACCAAAGGAATTGCACCTTTAGAGGATTTAAGGTCTCCTAGACCAGAAGAGTGCACAAGACAGTGCGAGTGAGGGGATGCACAAGATAGTGCGATGCGCAAGATAGCGCAATTAAATTGAAATTGCACAAGACAGTGCGATGGAATCGAAATTGTGCGGTAGCTGCTTTATTGTGCGATAGATGCACAGAATGTAAGGAGGAAAGATGGTGTAAACACCAAGCGCACCTGCTGTTTTTAACCGATTTGCAATCCTAACGCGTCTCACGCGAAAGGAGGAGGGGTGGTGTAAACAGACAAGCACACCTGCTGGTTTTAACCGATTTGGGTGGTGTAAACAGACAAGCGCACCTGACTATATTTTAACCGATTTGGGTTGCTGTCTCCTCCCTGTTTTTATATCCCAACACCCCCTAAAACTCCATTGATAGTTGCCATGTGAAGAGAGAGAGAGCTCAATTTTCTATCCTCTTCCGACCCAAGCCCCGGGAAAGGGAGAGAGAGAGCCAAAAATTCATGTATGTTTCTCCCCTCAAAATGCTGTCTCTCTCCCTCTGTCCTTTCTCCCCTGAAAATTCATGTATTTATATTGGTGTCTGTAGAAGGAGATGACTGTGTGTGTATGTGTGTGTGTCTGTTGTTGTTGTTGGTAGTTGTTGATGTTTATGATGTTGATGATAATGATATGATGAAATAGATTAAAAAAAAATTTTGACAGATAGAACAAATTTGTTCAAATTTTGAACAATTTGAATAGATAATGGCGGTGTTTTGGTAACCAATTTTTTTGGGTTTTTTTATTTTTTATTTTTTTCACTAAAAGACAATTTTTTTGCAAAACCAAAAAAAAATAAATACAAACAAACTATCACATCAAACCCTATAATCATTTCATTTTTTCTCTCACAAACATCACATCCAATTAGAAAAAAACCCAACTATCTTCCCAAACACAAAAAAAATTTTCTCCGATAATATCCTACAACTAAAAAAACCTACATAAAAATCCACTTCCCAAACACCCACAATATTATAAATTTGTTCAAAATATGAACATATTGGGAAAGAAAGTTTGAAAATAGTGTTCATGAACAAATAGAAAATATGACGCCCCTAAAATCAAGAACATTAGTAAATATGTTAACAAATAAATACAGGGTTCTTCTAAGGTTACAAGTTTAGGAAACATCACTAATGAGTCGTTTAGTCAATAACCAAGTAAGATCTTATGAAAGATCGGAGGAGTCAATATAGCCTCCCTTCAAAGTCCAATCTCCTTAGATAGCAAAGTTACTTTTTAACAGATCTTAACAAGGTATTATCACAAGGTCTACATAAGTTGATGGAAGGATAAATATAAGTTCACAAAAGATATATATAAGTAAAATAATAGTTACAATATCATATTTTAATTATGACAAGAGTTTTCACACTTACAATCCTAAAATATGATTACTAATTCCTAATTATTCTAGGATAGCCATATGTCTTCAAATATTTCTTCTTTGTCATCGTCTACGTGAATTTTGTCAATACTTGCCATGAAATGCTATGAGGTTTGGATGTCCAGTAAAAGCACACACACCTCGTCTCTTTTTCCTAATCCAATACACAATCACAATTATAACAAACTAGTAATGAATCATAATAATCAAGTCAATAACAAAGGATTACAAGGTTAGATGTTAGTAATTTAGAAATCTCCCAAAGAGATTTCATCCTCTCAACCATAAGAATTGGATTCGGATTATTCGGTATGCCTCATCTTTTGCTGCTTTACAGACCTTACCCCAGATATGTACAACGGTTATGTACCGTGTAGCACCAACTAAGGACCTCAAAAGAGACAGTAAATATAAGGGCTTTGCCCATAACCTCCTCCAACCTTATCTTTCATAAATACCTAGGGTCTGAATACAACTAGTCAATTCCAGAGTTCCAAAACAATCACTCGCGCAAGACACTTTTTTTTTTTTTCTTCTTCTTCTTCTTCTTCTTTCAATTAAGGAACACACATTATGTTCTTATCATTGTTCAAGTGATCGAAAACCCAATACCACCCCAATTAGTTTCCCCTTGAGTAGGTATTTTTAAGTCAAGTTTAGAAAAAAGCTATGAAGACAATAATTTCTACACTAGCATGAGTATCATCAAAGCATCATGGTAAAGAAATATAGGCAAAGAAGATATAAGAAGCACATTCTTGACATTAAAAGTATGAAATCATCAACAAACATAATTTCTAGATTAGTACTTTAAAGATAGCAATTAAAGAGACATTTTGAGATTTTTTTCAAATTGGCCTTCCCGATATTTGTAGATAATTCTATCTAATTTTCAAAATATCTTTCAGAAGTGGAATAGCTTTCCTGGATTTTTAGTTATTTAGGTAGCTTTTGGTAACGTTTACGGTTTTGGTTTATGTTTACAAAAATTTTATAAACTGATTTTTTCTTATTTTTAGAAAAACATAAACTATAAACGCGTTTAGTTTGAACAAAATGTTTGAAAAATTTTAAAAACATAAACTAAAAAATATATTTTTTCAAGCCTAAAATATATATATATATATTTATTATTTGTGACAATGGGATCATACACATTATAATTGAAAAAAAAATTAATTGAAAAATTAAATTATTTGAAAAAAAAATTTAATTGAAAACAATAAATGAAAAAAAATTAATTGAAAAAAAAATTTGTTAGTCAAATTTTTAAATTTCTATTTAAAAACCAACGTAAACTCATTTTGAGTTTGCGTTTTTTCCTCAAATTTATAAACTTAAACAACCATTTATAAATCCAAAAAATTATCAAATAAGTTTTTATGACAAATTTTTAAATTTTTATAAATATAAATTGAAAACGAAATGGTTATCAAACAAGCCCTTAAGAAATACTCCAGTGTTGTCCAAATTCGTCGAATGTTTTGAAAATAAGATTTTCTCTTAAAACTACTCACTCTTTTTTGATAAAACGTTTTTTTCCATGAAAGTAACACTTAAAGGAAGGTTTTGACAAAAAAAATAAAAATGAGGTTGAGGAGATTTGTCTGCGTTTTTCTAGAATTTTTTGAAGTGAGCTGTAAATACCAGTTATTTGTGCACAAAGCTTGAAATAAGAGAAAAAGTAAGAAAAGAGGGTAACCATGGATAATTTTCCACTTCTATAGTGATGAAAACATGCTAAATAATATACCATAAACTCAAAATTTTATATTCAAGGTGTGCCTTTGGAATTCATGTGAGATAAGTGTAGAAAAGAATAGTTTTGCATAAAAACACAAGTAAGGGTGGAACAATGCTCAACTCTTTTCATTTTTAACACAAAAACACCATTAAAACACCTCTGAAAATAATATTTAAAACCTCTAGAAACATGTATTTGAAGGAGGAAATAGAAGGAAGGGTGGTAATTTGGCTTACTTGGTGCCTAGGTGAGATGATTTGCACAATTTTCCTTTCCTCTTGTAATGCCCAACTTTTATTACCTGAATCCATTACCGAATCCTTTATATTAATACCAATTTCAATAATATCATACGCGGGCCAACACAAACAATAAATAAATGATAACATTCTCTCATGAAAGTGATGATATATAAATAAAATATGATACAATGCCTTTACGCTTACATCGAATAAAAATAAATAAAACGGATTTACCCATATACAATACATGGCATTCAACCAACAAATAAAAGGCCTCGTGGCCAACATAGTAAAAGACTTCAAGTCTAGAACAATCTCTCAGTCATGTACCTGAAATTTTTTTAACACGTGGAATGAGTACAAAGCCCAGTAGAGATTCCAAAGATGCTAAACAATAACAACATATAGCTAAAAATGATTATGCATGCTCCACATCAAGATATATATATATATATAATGTGACGTTTTATATCAAAGATATACTTACATAAGTACGGTTTCCTTTAAAAATCCTACTTTGTTCATTTTAGAAACATTAACTTTTTCTCTTAACAACCACCGTTTCAAATTAAAAGATTTAGACAACCACTAACCATAACTCTCAATTCAAACCCAACATTGTCCTCAAAATACATACACAAACACCAAGACCTCTTAACTCATACATAGCTCGTGGTCAAGTTACGTACCAGACAACTCACATAACATAGGTTTATTAGTTTTAAACCATTACCAATCTACCGACACTACAACCTAGTGAATCCTCTCAAGTCCATGTATCTGCCAGTGGTCATTACTGAGCACCACCTAAACTCATGACCATCGCCAAGCGTCACCAAAACCTGTGGCCATCGCTAAGCACCACATAACCCGTGACCATCGCTGAGTGTCACTGTGACCATCGTTAAGGATCACCAAACCCTGTGGCCATTGTTGAGCACCATCAATCCCGTGGTCAATATGAGTACTACTACAAACTAGTGCACTATAAGAAGATACACTCTGCCATTGGCCATTGCTAAGCACCACCTAACCAACACCAACCCAACACAACCATACAAGACCCAGATTCACCCTAACCATTCAATTAAAACTAAGTCATTTTTAATCACATCGAATGCACCAAATGCATTAACCAACAGTTACAAAATGTGCTCCACGCACCTCCATTCAACAAAGGGTTTTCAATCCTCATCAAAACATTTCAAAGTAATATGATGTGAGTTATTACAATTACAACACCATTCTCTCTAACGATTACCACTTACTCAACAACAATATAATAAATCGAATTATATTCACAACAAATCCCAATTCTCTATTTATTCCCCAATCTCATCTCAATGACACAATACTCATAACTAGATAGATAACATCTACTACCAACAACCGATGCACAACAGATAGATAAACTTAACTATCAACAACCCAATCATCCTAGATTACACAATCCAACACATGATACTTAAGCATAGCATCTACTAAAAAACAAACAATACCATTTTCCACCAATTTCTAAGGGCAGAACTCTAAGATGCCGATAACATAATCCAAATGCATAAAGATAAAAACATGCATCTCCTACGTACCAATCCATTTCCACTCTTATAAAAAGTGGTAATCAATCACACTTTGTTATGAAAACCAGTCATCACTATTCCAAATCCCTAACATACACAACACTTTCCAACACCGAATATCATTAATCATGAACCCTTAATTTGTACATAATCGAATATAACCCAAAGCCACACAATGTCAACCATTTCTTTTAACAATACAAAATTCTTAAATTAAATACCAAGCCTTCCAACTCCACATCCTAAATATGCTCCTACAACCCAAAATCAACCATAAACATAAAACAAAAACCCACAAGTCACTACAAGAATTCTCACTTTTGGCGACCAATTTTAGTGACTAAAATTAATTTAGTCGCCAAAACTCATACCTTTGGCAACTAAAATTGGTATTGGTCACCATTGGTTCAAAAATTAGCTACTAAATTTTTTTAGTCACTGTAAATTACTTATTGGCGACTAAAAAACAAATTAGTCGCTAAAAACTGCTATAATAGGTGACTAATGAACATTTTAGTCGGCGTTAGTTTTGTTTTTTGGCTACTAAATTTTTTTTAGTCGCCGTAAACTCATTTTTGCCTACTAAAAATATGTAGTCGGTAAAAATCTTGCAAAATATTTGGTATTTATGTTTGGCGACCAATCTTTTGTTGGTAAATATTTATTTTCAACAACGAAAAAAAGTTTTTAGTCAGCGTATAAAAATATGTGGCTACTAAAATAGTTTAGTCGCCAAATAATTAAACATTATTTTACTTTTATCTTTGGCTACAAAAATTTTGGTAGGCAAAGGTTACTTTTTGTGACTAAATTGATTTTGTCGCCAATAAAAATAAATTTTTTTTTATGGGAATATTAAATAGTATTGCGTATTTTCAGGCTATATTTCATTTTGTTTATTTATTTTTTTATTTCTCTGTATGTGTTGAATACAACAAAGGAAACACTCCAGTCTCTTGCTCTCACTCTCGTTGACAGCCCATCAGTCACCTCCTTTCATCGACTAACCATCGGCCACCGTTGCTCAGAGCCCCTAAACCACCATAGGTACACCGTCTAACACCCATTGAATTTGATTCAGGTTTCTCTCTCTCTCTCTCTCTCTCTCTCTCTCTCTCTCTTTGTCTCTCTTCCTTATTCTATTTCCCTGTTTGAGTTTGATTTATGAGTTTCATTTATGGGAAACGAGTAAATGGGTTATGATTTTTGTTCTACATTTAGGATTTTTTTTTTTATTTTATGCAGAGGCTTTCAATATATCTGAAACAATTTTGATTTTGTAAACGAATCAAACTGTTGGGTTGAATCAAACGAATTTGTCAAAGTTTAGGTTGTACACAGGTTTGGCCATGGTTGTCTTCCCTATTCGACCCATCCCATAGATCAGAAATACGCCAACATTAGTTGAGCCATCTTGTAACCATAAGTTAATGTTCTTCACTTCATAATATATACCAACTAGATAGGGGCAACACTCTGTTTTTGTTTGATTAAATTTATTCCCAATGTTTTGAACAATTTTCTGGTTAAATTGTGAGTCAAACCTACAGACTCAAAACAGAATAGAAAACAAAGTACAGTGAGCATGTGTTGAGTTGAAATATAGATGATCTGTAGATTTCATAAGGAAATGCATTACAGAATCATGGTCTTTAATTTTGCACCATCACAACTGGAATTAAGGTCCCGTTTGGGAACATGCTAATTTAGTAACTTTTTGGCTATTTGGCTAAAATATGAACTAAAAAAAACTAGTATGTTTGGGATGACTTTTTGGCTTTTTAAGAAAAGATGTGCAAAAAATAGAGAGAAAAGAGAATCTTTGACTTTTTAGTATGGGTTGTTGGCTTTTTGACTAATTTAATAACTTTTTCACTTTTTGGCTAAAAGAAAGGGTTCCCAAACGAGGCCTAAGTTCATGCCATCAATATCACATTGCCTCTAAAATTAACAAGGTATTGTGTGTGTGTGCATGTGTGTGGTCATGAATAGGTTAAGTTCAAGTACCTTAACAAAATTGAAATCTTATATAGTTTTTGTAGAAACATACTCAAGAAGTGATTGTTCACAATAACTTTTTATTGAAAAAAGTACATTTGGTATAGTTTACATTGGATGGGGTTCTAGGAGAGGTAGAATGGGTACAAACCTAACCCATAGGTTTAAACCCACAAACTCAAGGTTAGTAGGCCGAATTTTAATCACAAGACCAGTGACCCCTTGTCATTCAAAATAAATATTTAATAATGTTCAAGGATATACAAAATATAGTGCCAAACAAGTTTACATCAACTAGGGAACAACTACTTCTTTCTACCGCTATAATTTGCATATTTCTAGGAGACATATGCACTAGAATTTAGGGAAGACACAAATCCTAATTTGAGGGAATCACATTTCATATATCATGTATTGTGCAGCCCAAGAAGTTTATGCATGTGCACAACCCATGATGTGGTTCTTCCATATGTCCCTAGCGCAGGCATTTCTCCAACCTTTATTTATTCTCAAGAGGCAATGCTTCATACATCACACACATTGGGATGGGATATTACATTCTTCAAGTGATTATTTGTGTTGGATGGTAGGGCTTTCTTTGGTGTTCTTTTTACTCCAAATCAGATTGTTTGTTTAGATATTGAAGAATCATCAACTGCACACAAATTTGAGTTCATTTTTTATACCGTATCCTTAAGGTGTCATTTCAAGACTTGTGCTCTCAGGTTGCGAAAGTTTCTTGTTACTCCAGATCAGATTCTTTGTTTGGATATTAAAGAATCATCAATTGTGCAAAAATTAAAGTTCATTGTTTATTACATACCCTTAAGGTATCAATTCAAAACTTATGCTCCCAAGTTGTGAAAGTAAGATTTTAATGGGGTAATTTTTTGTGTCCCTCTCATTTTTAGAGAGATTGTATTTTTGTTCCTTGGGGCACCATTGCGTTCCCACATTTTGCATCTTTTTTGTATATCTTTATCATGTCGACTTCTTACTCTCAAGCTATGGGAGGTTGCTTCCTTCGTTTCCAATAGGAGTGTATTGAGCTCTATGACATATTAGCACTATTTAACTTGGATAATAAAAGTTTATCACCCATACCCATAATATATATAGACATAAGCATATGAATTTATATAATTTAATTAAACATATATCATTTGACATAGCAGATTAAGGGAAAATAATTCATGCAACCAACCCCACTTGATTGGGACACAAGCCTTAGTTTGCTTTGGTTTGGTTTGGTACATAAACATATGGATATATATTGATTTGGAAGAATTTAAGGGTGTGTCAAAGCATACGACACACAATTAAGTGAATGACTTGAAGTGTTGTCTGATAACTTAAAAATTGGAATTTAAGTACTGAAAACTAAATACTGAATGATATTAAAGGCAAAATTGGTGAAATAATGTTATTTTTACAATATTCACTAAAGTGATAGAGATTTTAATTTTTATTAAATAATATAAATAAGATACATCATTATGTGCGATTTTTTTTTTTTTTATAATAAATTTTGTTTGTATTTTCTTTATACTCCTACTTCACCCAAATTGTCATCTTTTATGGCCATCCTCAAAAGTCCTAGTTAATCTTTGCTTGACTTGTAGGGTTCAAAAGATGGACAAGAGTTGGATGATGTACGTGATAGGTTGAAAAGTAAAGAGTACCAACAAGGTGTTAAGTCATTTATTGACTTTGCTACGAAGGACTTAGGCCCACACGATGACATTCGTTGTCCGTGTGTCGATTGCTTGAATGGAACAAAACATAGTCGACAAGTTGTATGGCTACACTAGATTCGAAGAGGAATCGCGTGTTCTTATAGAACTTGGGTGCACCATGGGGAATGTGTTCCATTGCGTCATGATCAGCCTAGTTTGTCAAACGATACTGGTAAAAGAGATGGAGCTGCAATTTTTGACATTGACGACAATTTGGGTGAGTTGCCTACTATGTTGGAAGAGATTAACATGAGTGAATTAAAACATGTGTACTCTTAATCTTCACATAGGACTTGTGACAACTGATGGAACATAATTCGGACCCGTAGGTAGAGAGTTAGAGTCGAATACGTCCAAAACTTAGTCGAAAAAGGGCGTTTCGGGGGTAAAAATTCAAAACAGCCCCCAAACGACCGTGTGGCTCACACGAATAGCTTCGCCATGAAAAATAGGACTTGTCAAAACTGACAAAACATAATTCGGACCCATAGGTTGGGAGTTAGAGCCGAAAACACCCTAAACTTAGTCGAAAAAGGGTGTTTTGTGGGCAAAAATTCAAAATAGTGCCCGAACCACCGTGTGGCTCACACAGACAGTTCCTCCATGACAAATAGGACTTGTGAAAACTGACGGAATGTAATCCAGACCCGTAAGTTGGTAGCAAGAGCCGAATACACCCTAAACTTAGTCGAAAAAGGGCGTTTCGATGGTGAAAATTCAAAACAGCCCCGAACGACCGTGTGTCTCACACGAATAGCTTCTCCATGAAAAATAGGACTTGTGAGAACTGAACAGAACGAAATTCGGACCCGTAGGTTGGGAGTTAGAGCCGAATACGTCCTAAACTTAATCCAAAAAAGGCTTTTGGGGGAGAAAATTCAAAACAGCCCCCGAACGACCGTGTGGCTCACACGGATAGCTTCACAATGACAAATAGGACTTTTGAGAACAGACAGAACGTAATTCGGACCCGTACGTTGGGAGTTAGAGCCAAATTCGCCCTAAACTTAGTCGAAAAAGGGCGTTTCGGGGGCGAAAATTCAAAACAGCCCTTGAACGACCATGTGTCTCACACGGATAGCTTTGCCATGACAAATCGGACTTGTGAGAACTGATATAACCAAATTCAGACTCGTAAGTTAGGAGTTAGAGCCGAATATGCCCTAAACTTAGTCAAAATTGCCCTCGAACCACTGTGTGGCTCACACGGATAGCTTCGCCATGACAAATAGGACTTGTGAGAACTGACGGAACATAATTCAGACCTGTAGGTTGGGAGTTAGAGCCAAATACGCCCTAAACTTAGTCGAAAAAGGACATTTCAGGGGTGAAAATTCAAAACAGCCCTCGAACGACTGTGTGTCTCACACGGATAGCTTTGCCATGAAAAATAGGGCTTGTGAGAATTGACAGAACATAATTTGGACCTGTAGGTTGGGAGTTAGAGCTGAATACGCCCTAAACTTAGTCGAAAAAGAGTGTTTCGGGGGCGAAAATTCAAAACAGCCCCCAAACCACTGTGTGGCTCACACGGACAGTTCCCTCATGACAAATAGGACTTGTGAGAATTGACGGAATGTAATCCGGACCCGTAGGTCAGGAGTTAGAGCCGAATACATCCTAAACTTAGTCGAAAAAGGGCGTTTCGGGGGCAAAAAATCAAAACAGCCCCCGAACGACCGTGTGTCTCACACAGATAGCTTCGCCATGACAAATAGGACTTGTGAGAATTGACATAACGTAATTCGGACCCGTAGGTTGGGAGTTAGAGCCGAAAATACCATAAACTTAGTTGAAAAAGGGCATTTCGGGGGCAAAAATTCAAAAAGGTGCCCGAACCACCGTGTGGCTCACACAGACAGTTCCCCCATGACAAATAGGACTTGTGAAAACTGACAGAATGTAATCCAGACCCATAGGTTGGGAGTAAGAGCCAAATACGCCCTAAACTTAGTCGAAAAAGGGCGTTTTTGGGGCGAAAATTCAAAACAGCCCCGAACGACCGTGTGTCTCACACGGATAGCTTCGCCATGAAAAATAGGACTTGTGAGAACTAAACGGAACAAAATTCGGACCAGTAGGTTAGAAGTTAGAGTCGAATACGCCCTAAACTTAATCGAAAAAGGGCGTTTCGGGGGAGAAAATTCAAAATAGCCCCCGAACGACCATGTGGCTCACACGGATAGCTTCGCCATGACAAATAAGACTTTTGAGAACTGACGGAACATAACTCGGACCCGTAGGTTAGGAGTTAGAGCCGAATTCGCCCTAAACTTAGTTGAAAAAGGGCGTTTCGGGAGCAAAAATTCAAAACAGCCCCTGAACGACCGTGTGTCGCACACGAATAGCTTTGCCATGACAAATTGGACTTGTCGGAACTTACGGAACCAAATTCGGACCCGTAAATAAGGAGTTAGAGCCGAATACGCCCAAAACTTAGTCAAAACAACTTCTGAACCACCGTGTGGCTCACACGGATAGCTTCGCCATGACAAATAGGACTTGTGAGAATTGACAGAACGTAATTCAGACCTGTAGGTTGGGAGTTAGAGCCGAATACACCCTAAACTTAGTCGAAAAAGGGCATTTCGGGGGCAAAAATTCGAAACAGCCCCCAAACGACCATGCGTCACACACGGATAGCTTCGCCATGACAAATAGGACTTGTGAGAATTGGCGGAACATAATTCGGACCAGTAGGTTGGGAGTTAAAGTCGAATACACCCCAAACTTAGTCGAAAAGGGAGTTTCGGGGGCAAAAATTCAAAACAGCCCCCAAACCACTGTATGGCTCACACGGACAGTTCCCCGATGACAAATAGGACTTGTGAGAATTGACGGAATGTAATCCGGACCCGTAGGTCGGGAGTTAGAGCCGAATACATCCAAAACTTAGTCGAAAAAGGGGTTTCGAGGGCGAAAATTCAAAACAGCCCCCGAACGACCGTGTGTCTCACACGGATAGCTTTGCCATGACAAATAGGACTTGTGAGAACTGATAGAATGAAATTCAGACCTGTAAGTTAGGAGTCAGAGCCGAAAACACCCTAAACTTAGTCGAAAAAGGGCGTTCCGGGAGTGAAAATTGAAAACAACCCCCGAACGACCGTGTGGCTCACACAGACAGTTCCCCCATGACAAATAGGAATTGTGAAAACTGACGGAATGTAATCTAGATTCGTAGGTTGGGAGTAAGAGCCGAATACACCCTAAACTTAGTCGAAAAAGGGCGTTTCAGGGGCGAAAATTCAAAACAGCCCCCGAATGACCGTGTCTCTCGCACGGATAGCTTCGCCATAAAAATAGGACTTGTGAGAACTAAACGAAATGAAATTCAAACCCGTAGGTTGGGAGTTAGAGCCGAAAATGCCCAAAACTTAATCGAAAAAGGGTGTTTCAGGGGAGAAAATTCAAAACAGTCCCCAACCGACTATGTGACACACACGGATAGCTTCGCCATGACAAATAGGAATTTTGAGAACTGACGGAACGTAATTCGAACCAGTAGGTTGGGAGTTAGAGCCGAATTCGCCCTAAACTTAGTCGAAAAAGGGGGTTTCAGGGGTTAAAATTCAAAACAGCGCCTGAACGACTATGTGTCTCACACGGATAGCTTCGCCATGACAAATAGAACTTGTGAGAATTGACGAAACGTAATTCGGACTCGTAGGTTGGGATTTAGAGCCGAATACGCCCTAAACTTAGTCAAAACAGCCCCCGAACCACTGTGTGGCTCACATGGATAGCTTCGCCATGACAAATAGGACTTGTGAGAACCGACGGAACGTAATTCAGACTTATAGGTTAGGAGTTAGAGCCGAATACGCCCTAAACTTAGTTGAAAAAGGGCATTTTGGGGGCGAAAATTCAAAACAGCCCCCGAACGACAGTGTGTCACACACGGATAGCTTCTCCATGACAAATAGGACTTGTGAGAATTGACGAAACATAATTCGGACCTGTAGGTTGGGAGTTAGAGCCAAATACCCCCTAAACTTAGTCGAAATAGGGCGTTTCGGGGGCGACAATTCAAAACAGCCCACAAACCATCGTGTGGCTCACACAAACAGTTCCCCCATGACAAATAGGACTTGTGAGAATTGACGGAATATAATCCGGAGCCGTAGGTCGGGAGTTAGAGCCGAATACATTCTAAACTTAGTCGAAAAAGGGCGTTTCGAGGGCGAAAATTAAAAACAGCCCCCGAACGACCGTGTGTCTCACACGGATAGCTTCACCATGACAAATAGGACTTGTGAGAACTGACAGAATGAAATTCGGACCTGTAGGTTGGGAGTTAGAGCCGAATATGCCCTAAACTTAGTCAAAAAGGGGCGTTTCGGGGGCGAAAATTGAAAACAGCCCCCGAACAACCGTATGGCTCACACGGATAGCTTCACCATGACAAATAGAACTTTTGAGAACTGACAGAACGTAATTCGGACCCGTACGTAGGTTCGGAGTTAGAGCCGAATACACCCTAAACTTAGTCGAAAAAGGGCATTTCAAGGGCAAAAATTCAAAACAGCCCCCGAACAATTGTGTGTCTCACACGAATAGCTTCGCCATGACAAATAGGACTTATGAGAACTGACAAAATGAAATTCGGACCCGTAGGTTGGGAGTTAGAGCCAAATACGCCCTAAACTTAGTCGAAAATGGGCGTTTCGGGGGCGAAAATTCAAAACAGCCCTCGAACAACTGTGTGGCTCACATGGATAGCTTCGCCATGACAAATAGGAATTGTGAGAACTTACAGAACCTAATTCGGACCCATAGGTTGGGAGTTAGAGCCGAATACAACCTAAACTTAGTCGAAAAAGAGCGCTTCGAGGGCGAAAATTCAAAACAGCCCCTGAACGACTGTGTGTCTCACACGGATAGCTTCACCATGACAAATAGGACTTGTGAGAATTGACGGAACGTAATTCAGACTTGTAGGTTGGGAGTTAGAGCCGAATACGCCCTAAACTTAGTCGAAAAAGGGCGTTTCGGAGGCGAAAATTCAAAACAGCCCCCGAGCCACCGTGTGGCTTACATAGACAGTTCCCCCATGACAAATAGGACTTTTCAGAACTAACGAAATGTAATCCGGACCTGTAGGTTGGGAGTTAGAGCCGAATACGGCCTAAACTTAGTCGAAAAAGGGCGTTTCGGGAGCGAAAATTCAAAACAGCCCCTGAACAACCATGTGTCTCACACAGATAGCTTTGCCATGACAAATAGGACTTGTGAGAATTGATACAATGAAATTCAGACTCGTAGGTTGGTAGTTAGAGCCGAATACGCCCTAAACTTAGTTGAAAAGGGGTGTTTCGGGGTCGAAAATTCAAAACAGCCCCCGAACGACCATGTGGTTCATGCGGATAGCTTCGCCATGACAAATAGGACTTGTGAGAACTGATAGAACATAATTCGGACCCATAGGTTGGGAGTTAGAGGCGAATACGCCCTAAACTTATTCGAAAAACGGCGTTTCAGGGGCGAAAATTCAAAATAGCCCCCAAACCATCGTGTGGCTCACACGGATAATTCCCCCATGACAAATAGGACTTGGGAGAACTGAAGGAATGTAATCCAGAGCCGTAGGTTGAGAGTTAGAGCCGAATACGCCCTAAACTTAGTTGAAAAGGGGCTTTTCGAGGGCAAAAATTCATAACAGCCCTCGAATACGCCTTACACTTAGTCGAAAAGCTCGCAACACTTAGTTGAAAAAGCAACAACTTTATTAAAATAACATCTACATATTATGATAATTTCCTTTATATATTTATAGGATGAAGAAATTACATATTACATTGTTTGTGCAGTTGGTTGGAATAAATATTGCATGATATATATATACTTTCTTTTATTTCCAAGAAGACATTTCTCGATTGTCCTACCTGAAATGCATGTTAGAACATGTTCCATATAGCTGACTGAATTGACATTTTGTAACCAATTCTAATGTTTCGTTTTTTGTTTTTCTTTGTAGATGGCTTTGTTGGGTGGACTTGTGGATAATCCATATTGGTGTATGGAGAAGAATTTTCACTTTTGCGTAGAACTAATATAATACTTTTGTCGTTTTAGCTTTTGTGTAGTTCATTATTATTGATACAGAAAATTTTTGGCAATCAACAGATAATGACTGTCGTGGTACATAGATCACCTTCTGTCGTGGTACATATATACCATTTGTTGGCGTACATATAGGATGTCTTGTCGTGGTTGATAGAAAACTTTTGTCGTGGTACATATATATCACCTTTTGTTGTGGTACAGATTACGATAGTAATTTGTACCATGCCAAATGATAATTTCGCTTGGTAGTAAATGTATTTTTTGTATACGGAGGGCTTTGATTTTTGTATGATATATTTTGTATGGAATTATTATTTTAGTTTGGACAATAGTTGATTTGTATGGACTTTGATATTTAATGTTATTTATTTTTGGTACATGGATGCAGATTGTAGAATGATTGATAGTATGTATTATTTTGTTCATATATGTATTACAGGTTACATTGTATATAGACAGGTTATAGAGAAATTATAATTTCACAATAAAACATAATATCATGTTTTTGGCGACTAAACAATTAGTAGCTAAAAAGAAATTGGGAAAAGACATTTGGCAATTAAAAGTTTAGTAGCCAAAAAAAAAAAAAAAAAAATTGACATTTGGTGACTAAAAGTTTAGTAGCCAAAAGAAAATCAAACATTTGGTGACTAAAATATTTCGTAACTAAAAACAAAAAACTAAAGTATAAAAACACTTTTGCTGACTAAAATTTTAGTAGCCAAAAATGTAGAACTTTAGGCGACCAAATATTTAGTAGCCAAAAGATGAACTCTTTGCCGACTAAACATTTAGTAGCCAAAGATGGGGACTTTCGGCAACTGAATTTTTAGTAGCCAAAAAAGAACTTTTTGCCTACTAAAATTTTAGTAGCTAAAAAGGTGGGACTTGAGGCGACTAAAAGTTTGGTCGCTGAAAGGGTCTAATTTAATTTAATGTCCAACTTTTTACCCACTAAAATTGTAGTCGAAAATTGTATACATTTGGTGACAAATAATTTTAGTCGCTAATTACCTTTACCAACAATTTTTTGGCGACTACTTTTATGACCAAATAATTTAGTCCATTCAGCGACTAAAAATTAACTTTTGGCGACTAAAAATTTAGTCGCCAAAAGTGAAAATTCTTGTAGTGAGTTTAAACCCAAACCAACCCACATGCTTTAATAAAATCAAACATGGAAACTCTACTTCTAATGCAATAAAAAGTACCACACATCTATGGAATCTCTACCTCTTGAAGCGAAGATGATACCATGCAAAAATCACTAGCGATGGAATCATGATCCGCTTAAATTAAATTGAAGCCATCATGACCCTCTACATTTTGGTCTATAGAACTAGGGGTAGGAGATCACTCAAAATAGATGAAACTCAAGGCCAAAGAGCTTGGGAGTTCGACCATGGTGGATGGAAGAGAGAAAGTGGAGAAAAGATCTAAAAAAATGACTTTTTCGGCGCACTGATGACTTATATAATCTCACCATCGCAGGTGTGATGAAACACACCGCAAGTGCGACTAACTAACATACCAGATCACAGATGTGACCAACTCCCTTGTAGGTGCGATCCTTTTATTCACGACCTGACACCGCGGCCCCTCGTGGGCAACTCACTCACCCCCAGCGAATAGACCTGAAGGCTACATTTGGTTGCAGCCTAGTCACGACCAATCGTGGACGAGACCTCCACTCTACCAACTTGCGGGCGCAACCACACTGGTCGCGGGTGCGGCCATGCTAACGTAGCAGATTCTAGGTTGCTCCTAGAAGCCAACCCAAGTTGTCCCAAGGTCTAACTCAGCAAGATATGGTCAAAGTCAACTAGGACAACACGTGTCCCATCCAAAACAAACTGGGTCCGATTTTCTGACCCTGGGCCATTACACCTCTCCTCCATCACCAAGAAAGCTGGTGGCAGCCTCTGATGCCAAAGTGGGCCCTACTTGTGCCTCTTTATTGAGCCAATCTATGCACTCATTAGAAATGGTGCAACTAAAAGTGGGAGCGGGGGCCAGAAGTTCTCTCGTCCTCCATGCTGTGGCATACCGAGCTAACTGTACGCCTCGGACCGGAAATACAACAGGGTATTCTATCCCCTCTACTGGGCAAGTCTGATCATGTTTGAATTGACGCCGAAATCGAAATAGAAAGTAGAACACGCAGTGTGTCAGACCAATCAACTGAATCCCTTGTTGGCGAGACATACTATAGCTCATCGCCGGCAGATTGAGCCAGGGGCAACGCCAAGCAATGTCGTTTGCGGACAAACTGCGCATCTAGTTGTACCACCATCCCTCATCCAGGGCATCGACTAGACGTCATCGGAAGAAATAACCGCGGGCTGAATATTCTGGGCATGAGTCCACCACTCTCAATTTGTCCATCAACCATACTTGGGGAGGGATTGAAAAAAATGAGAGATTAAAAAATAGAGAGGTGTACGTTGAGAGAAAAGTAAGAAAAGGGTTTTGAGAGGGAAAAAAAAAATGAGCTTGAGGGCCGAGTGATGTGAGCAATATATATGTAAGATGGGGTGGGAAACATTACCTATAGTAGTAGTGGACTCCCCATGAATCTGGTCGTCTCCGGGTGATGGATAGCATCCAAGCCCATCAATGTCTTGGCCAGTGTCATGGCAATGCAGCTCTTGCCCTCTTTTAAGCCTTGGGCAATTTCGATCAAACGGACGCTAGACCCACTGAAGCCTGGGGCAAGCAAAAAGTAAGACAACATGCATAAACAAAGGGCATGTCGGCGAAAACCCTGCTAGTGGTGATCACCGCGGTCGCCGACATCAGAAAAACGATGGATCAAGCTGAGGATGTCCAATTCTCCGTCGCGGATCAAAGACCGAGCGTCATGCATAGTGAGCCCACACATTCGTCCTAAGGCTTGGGCATGGCCGAAGCGAAGCTGGGACAATATTTTCTTCGTTGCGCTCAGACTCCATCAAAGCTTGGAAGTCTTTGAAGACACATCTCTTGCCCGCCAAAGCTGAAGACATGTGTTACCGGATTCCAAAACCTTGCCGTGGCATGGAGAAACGGAAAACGCAACGGGGTGCGACTCAGTATGAATAGTGCATTTATGCCGAAGCCCCAGAAGTTCAACTTCTCCGAGCCGTCTAAGGTAGCAATCCAAGTTATGAGATTTTGGACGAGAAATGCCTCCATTTTGATGCAAAACTGAGGTGGAATGAGAGAACCACGAAGCTGGAACCTTTATGGAGGATAAGGCACTGTTAGGAGGACAAGTGTCAAAAATCTAGAGGTCACCAGGCTAACTGGTCGGCCGACCACCTTTTCTGGTCGGCTAGCCAGTTTTTCTGGTCGGCCGGCCACATAACTGGTCTGCAGAGCAAAAAACTGGTCGGCCAGCCACTTTTGGTGGTCGACCATAGAGAAAAATTGGTTTTCATCCTTTTCGTAGTCTCTGGAAGAAAGCTCCTAGCCTTTCCATGTGTTGGGAGCGCCAAAGGTCCGAGTTTACCTCTGTTTCGGATGCGTTTTGTCACTCCGTTTGTCCAAAATGCATTTGCTTATCGAGTTGTCGTTCTTTGTTCATCGAGTTGTTGAGTTTTGCTTGTCAAGTTGTTAAGTTTTGCTTATCGAGTTGTTAAGTTTGCTTATAGAGTTGTTGCTCTCCGTTTATCAAGATGTCAAGTTTTGCTTATTGAGTTGTGAACTTGCTAAGGTTTTGTTGTTTCTTAGTGAGTTAAGTTGTTTAGTTTGCTATGTTGGCTCACTACTTGAATTGGCAATGCACAATGCTCAATTTCCATTCAATCTTTTTTTTTTTTTTGTGCAAAATGATGCGATGCGATGCTAAGAATACAAAATACAACACTTTTTGAACGAAAAGCTGTTTCATTCCATCATAGCTTCTTTTTACAATGTTTTACAACAGGGTACAAGTTTTGAAAGAAAAATAAAAACTGCCTAAAGCTGTATAATGTGCTACAACTACATGTAAAAAGAAAAATAAAGCAGGAACATCTGCATCAGCGCTGTCAGGCTCAAGATCGGGAGGCTCTCTTCATCCTCTTCGGCTGAACAACCTCTGCACCACCTCCACCAGCACCACCATCCGAATCGGAGCTGCCGTCCTCGAAACCGTCCTCGGCATCACCTTCGCTCCCAAAACTGGAACCAGAGTCTTCCTCCCTACCTGCAGATGTCTCTAACTGAGGATGCACAAACTCCTTCTCCTCACTGGACTCCTTGTCATCTCTGATAGGCGCTCTATGTCTGCCTCGGCTGCAAGTCGAGCCCCCTCTCCCAACTCCTCGAGAAGGCCTAGATGGCCCAGCCTGTAGCGATGGGACCTGAAAAAAGAGAAGGCAGTTTGAATACATCAGCCAAAGTATGAATATCAGATGCAGATGCGGGAATGTTGCGTAGAGTGTGTGCATGCAAATATAGTATGTGAATGTGGTGTGTCAGATGTGCTCTACACATGCAGTCAACCAGTGTAATGGAATGTTCAATTTCAGTATGTCATCAGAAGTATGATAAATGCAAGGAAATTGAAAAGTACCGAAACGCCGGCGACGAACAGCAGCGTCTCCCTCCGCAGGACCATGCTCTCGAGTGAGGCCACCACTCCGAGTAGCCCCTCGGTATACTCTCTGAGAGGCTGCAGATGCAAGTGCAAGTCATCAGTAAGTGAATGAATGTCTAAATATCTGAGTGATAAATCAAAACTGTAAAACATACCAGTGGCGAGTTAGGGTCGCTGACGTATCGATGATCGGCCAATGGAGCCTCCAATGGAATTGGGTAGGATGTCCTATACCGCCAGCCTGTCAGCTCGGTCGGAAGATCCGGCCACCCAGAATGCTGGTAAGTCGGGGAGATCTCTCTAGGCCCACTCCTCGATGTGCCGGCCCTGCTAGTCGAAGGGGTATCTGTAGCCCGGACTCGACTCGGTGATGGCATGCTAGTAGCCCTCCCCATGGGAGTACGGACACCTGTCAGTGGAGGCATCAAGTATGTATGGCAGTAGGTCGCGTACTCCCCCTCCTCCTGGAATAGAACTACATCAGTACCCAACATAAGCTCATCGACCTCCTGGGGAGTGAGTCTCTCAGTGGATCGCATGTCTGATGGAGGTGCTGAGGGGATATCCTGATCAGGGTTGCCCATCGTCTGACGCATGAAACGATCCCCTAGAAACCAGGCTCTGCCAGATGGCCCCTCAAATAAAACCCTGTATCGAGAAGCGGCCCATGCCCCAGGGAACCGGAAGCGCGCATCTCTTGACAAGGGTGGCCATGGCTGCCAAGTGATCTGCAGATAGCAAATGCATAGACTGATTAGATGTCATAAATATGCAAAATGAATCAAGGCTGAAAACATGAAGAACTGAGAGTTCTGGATTACCTTCGTCAGCCGTACAGTATCGAAGAACTGCCGGAGGTACAGCAGAGTCTCCCGAGGCCTCGACCGGCACCGACCCTCAAATCTGCTAGAGTAGGGGATCTCCAGAGGTACCTCAACCTCAATCTCAGGAGCCAACGTAGGGAAGGAGGGGTAAACCCATAGCTGTGAGAGACAAGATAGTGGCCGTCAGAATACAGAATGTATAGAAAATACAGAATGCCTAGTGCAGGATATGAATACAGAATGTACAGAAAATGCAGGATGCTGAGTGCAGAATGTAGAGTACAAAATGTAATGTGTGCCGTTGTAGTGTACAGATAATGAACAGCAGGAATATAAATCAAAAAGGGCGGAACATACCTCCCAAGCTCGCCAGTAGCTACCTACTATGTTCCCCTGCCCGCGGGAGGTCGCGCTCATGTAGCAATAAAGGGTAACGAGGCCAGCGCCACCCCAATCATACTGACGGACCTGTGATAGGTCTACCAAAGCATTGAGCAGATAAAGTCCAACTGTGTTCCCCCTGTCGGAAAACAGAGTGGTCCCGAGGAGGAACATCAAAAATCCCTAAGCATACTACTGTATGGCCTCGATGGTCTCAGGCAAAGTCCTCCTGAACCGCTCAGAAAACCAGGTGTACCTCACCCTACCTGATGATCTGTCGATCGACGGGCGAGCTCCCAGCAGATAAATCCAAGCGGCCTCCCACTCGCCCATATTTGCATCATAGGGGATCGGTCGGCCTGCCACGTCAAGGGCCGTCAGTATGGAGAAATCATATGGGGTCATCGTCATGTCCCCAGTAGCTTAAAAATGAAACGAGTTGGTGGTGTCCCACCATCTCTCCACAAGTGCCCCCATGAGAGTCCTACTCGCCGGATGACGCGATAAGCCCACATAGAAAGGTCCAAATCCTGCCTCGTCCACGATATGGAGAACAGCATCTGGGAGCTCCATATACCACTCCATAGCAATAATCGATCCATAACCCCGTGTGGAACGGGAAGATACCTGCATTCAGAATGAACAGATGTATTCAGTTTCATAATAGAAATGTGTGAGCTGCGTGTTCAAAGTGGAATGTCAGAGCTGCGTGCAAACGAAGTGATTGAGCTGTGTGTTCAGAGATGAAACGTGTGAGCTGCGTGTTCAGAGTGAAATGTATGAGCTATGTGCCCGAAAATGAGTTGTGTGCCCGAAAGTGAGCTGTGTGCTTGGGAATGAGCTGTGTGCCCGAGAATGAGCTGTGTGCCCGAAAAGGAGCTGTATGCCCGAAAGCGAGTTGTATGCCCGAAAAGCGAGCTGTGTGCCTAAAAATGAGCTGTGTGCCCGAAAATGAGCCGTGTGCCCAAGAATGAGCCGTGTGCCCTAAGAACGAGCTGTGTGCCCAAAAATGTGCTGTGTGCCCGAAACAAACTGTGTGGTTAGAATGAATCGTGTGTTTAGAGTGAGCTGTGTGCCAAATTAACAGAATATTGTGGTGAACTGTGTGCCAAGTCAGCATCATATCCTAAATGAGCTGCGTGCCAAATTAGTATTGTGCTATGTGCAAGCCGTATGCCACAATAAGCAGAAGTACTGTGCATATGAATGTGTTCAAAACGGGCATAGCGAAAACATGAAATATGCAGGAAATGCATAATACATTGCAGACAATGTAAAAATGAAGTACTTGCCTCTCGCGCCTGGTGAGATAGGTGAGACTCTGGCTCCCGTAGCAGTAGGTCCACAGGTGCTCGCCGCGCGAAGTCGGTAAAGTGATAGAAGGTGCTAGGAGGAAAAATGTGCTCCCCCGGATGGTATACTGTAGGATCAAACAGTCGTATCCTCGGAGGCAATGACATGATGTTTGGCTCGCCCTCAGCATGTGGGGAACCTCCGTCGTGGTGAAAGTGATTCGTCATTCGAAGAAATCTGCAAAAACGAGCAAAAATGAGCAAAATGAGCCAAAATTGCAAAAAGTCATCAAAAGTCAACTATTGGGAAGAGAAAAAGTCAAGAAAAGTCAACGCCCGAGAAAAGGTGCCAAACTTCGAGAAAAACATACCTCAAGTGGTGAAAATGGAGATTGAAGCTCCGAAATCAAATTTTAATCGGTTCAAAACGAAGAGAATCAAAAGTTTTCGCGAAACAACTTCGCGTAGGGCGTTGAAAAACGCGTATAAAGTGCAGATCTAAGAGAGAAAAGGGTCTAAGGAGCAAGAGAAGTTGATTTCGGCCTTGGAGGTGTGATACAAAATGATTTGGAGCTATCCATTTAAAGATTTGAGCATAAAAAGACAAAACTGCGCCGAATTATGTAAACTGGTCGGTGGCTCTCATGGGTGGTCTCCAAAGTTCATTTGTTCTTCCCATATATTTTGGTAGTGATTGGGGTCCTCGGCTCTCGAGAAAGCACAAGAAAAGTACACTTTTCGGTGCGAAATTGTCTCCACGGGAACTTCAAATTCGAATCTTCGATGCGTGGCTCATCATTACTCGTCATGGGCAAGGTGTACCCTTTTGGAATACGGTGTAACCCCTCCGAGAGGTAAATCGGAGGTCGTGGTTGAATTGCTCTCTTTAAGGCATGAACTTCTCTACTCGTCATTTTGCTCCAAACATGCTATTGAAGTTGCACTTTTCTTGCATTGTTATGCACACCTTGTTGCGTTGTTGCGCACGTTTCCTGCATTGTTATGCACTTTCTTTGCTTGCGTGATCTCTATTTGCGTTGTTACGCATCATACTTGCTTTGTTATACGCGTCTGCCTTGCGTTATTACACACCTTACTTTCATTGTCATGCACCCCTTCACTTGCGTTATCGCGCTTTACACTTGCCTTGCTATGCATGTTTCTAACAGTATTGTACCTGTTGAGTTTCTTTCCTTTGCAGGCACGATATTGTATGTACGGTTCATTTGAAGCTAGCGCGACCAGATGAGCTGGACGGTATTGTATTCTCCGCGTGAGACGTGGCGAGAATTGTATAATTCTCTCACATTCTTTCGGCATGAAATGTAGTTTGATTTGTATTCGTTCGCTTAAAATTGTCGCTTTTATTGTGTATAATTGCTTCGTTACAGCTTTCTTTGCATGATCATAAGTTATGTTTGGCTACGTGCATGTCATTTGCATCTTGCCCCAGCCTGCGGGTGCATCTCTTTATTATCTTGCGTGTTTGTCTAAGTCTTCGGCCTTGTCAAAAATGGGTCGTCTCTGGGCTTTGACATTCACTCCCGTCACTTATGACTTTCGAGTTCTATCAAAGAGGGGCAACTGTAGACACCCCATTTTTGACTGACCTTAAGACTTAGGCGTCATCGATTGAGCGCTTGGTGATAGTGCATGTTGTGCTCGTTCTGAGGTTTCAGAGTTTTGGCTGAGAGCCTTGCCTCCGGGCCTCTGAACTCTTTGTACTTCGGCTCGGTTTGCGGACCAGGCCTTGTTTTCCTTGCCTAAGGGAGGGAGAGGTCTTGTAGACCATCTCTTTGTGGTCATAGACCACTTTTCGTGGTCGCAGACCACTTTTCCCGTTTGGAGACTAGTTTTTGATTTTTGAAGCCTTCGGCCGTGCGCCTTGTCTCGGGACCGCTTAACATTCTCTGTTTGGCTTGGTTTTTGAACCACACTTGCTTCCACTCCCTAGAGGGACACTGTGGTCTGGGAGACCACTTTTGTGGTCGTGTACCACTTTTGGTGCTCGACAGCTAGTTTCCAAAGCTTCTGGCTGCGCGCTTTGCCTCCCGAACTCTCGTGCTGCATCCGTTTTGGTTTTTTTTGGTGCAAACTTTGTTTTCCTTGTTTGGGAGATGGTACGAGGGTGGGAGACCAGTTTTTCCCCTTGGAGACCACTTTCCTTCCTGCCAGCCGATTTTCTGGTCGGGAAACTGGTTTTCTTGGTCTTTGGGCCACCCTTTCTTGGTCGGCCACCCTACCTTTGCTTGCTTTCAGTGTGGAGACCACCATTTACCACCACCGACCACTTTTTTGCCTGGAAGACCACTTTGGGTGGTCGGCCGACCACTAAAAGTAGCAGGCCGAGCACCTTTTCTGGTTGGCAGCTTTCCTTCTGTTTTGTCAGACTGAATGGATGTCAGCTGTGCCAGCTGGAGGGCACAGACTGTATCATCCATACACGTGTATGGAGGGATTGCATCCAAGTTTTAGCTTCTTGAGGAAGCTTTAACTTTGTTCCTCTATAAGAGAGGCTCTCCCTCTCCATTCCAAAGGTTCTGAAAATTTGTTTAAGGCAGAGGCATATATCCCTCTCTTTCTCACTCTATATTGGTTTTTTTGCTTCACACTTGTGCACACAACCTCATAGCCAAACACTCTTACGTTGTTACTGGGTTGCTGGGGGGTCTTGAGAGGGCTCAAGAGTTGTTTTTTGGTTCAAAAAATCTGCTGGTTTTGCTGAGCTTCAAGGGTAACCTCTTTTCTCCTTTTTAAGCTTTGTTTTGGTCACTCTCTTAGCCATACTTGCATGCTTATTTGAGTTTTGTTTTCAACTAAAAAAAGCTTCTTTTTTTAGCACTTAACATGTTTGTTTAAGACCTCTTGGGTGCTGAGGGTCTCCTACCCTCTTGCATGCCTTGTTTGGCCTTGTTTGTGCCATGCCTTAGGGCCTTTGAGCTAATCCTTGCTTGGCCTTTTAGCCACTGAAATCCAATGGATTTTCAGTAGTTTGCATGTGGTTTTGAGGTCCTAAATCAGAGAAGGGTGACCCTCTCTCTTTTTGTCTTGCTTACTTGCATTTTGGCCTATCAAAGGAGCATACATTTTCATATTTTCAAGGCTTGGTTCAGGCACTTTTTGGTGACTTTTAGGGCCTGCCTAGACTCTGTCCATGGTTGGTTTGGTCACCCTTGGCATGCTTCTCATATGTGTAGTGTATTCCCATTTATGGCTCATCAAGGTAGCATGTCAATCTAGCATGTTTCAGCTCCATTTCAGTGTTTTTTTGGTCATCATTCGACATGTCATGGCTCTGTTTTTGGCTGGTAACCTCTCACATGCTCCATTTGCTTGTAGTGTAAATCGTGTTTACTAGCTTGGTTCGCATGATGTTTTGGCTCTTTATTCTAGCACATTTTGGCTTTGCTCCAACATGGTTTTGTTCATATTTTGGGCTTCCTTAGCTTTGTTTTGAGGCCTCTTGGTCGAATGATGCTTGCCATGCATGCTTGTTGTGTAATAGCCTTGACTAGATTTAAGTTTTGAGGTCTCTTGCATGCTTAACTCAAGATATTTGCATGTTTTGGCATCATTGGGAATGTTATTTCAGAGCATGTAGGGCTGCTATACTTCCATATTTTTCCACTCTTTAAGTGCTCTTTAAACTTATGTTTTTATGCCTTATTTGTGAGCCATTGCATGAGCCCCATTTTTGTGCCTTTCAAAGCCATCATCCCAACTCATTTTGCTACTGTTTTGGCCTGCATAGGGTCTGTTTGGGGTTGGTTTGGTCACTTGAGCATCGCCTTGCATGTCTCTAGTGTAATATGCTTCACTAGCTTTCGATACTTGAGCCTTTCAACATGCATTGCATGAGTTGTTTGCATGATTCGAAGTCATTTTGTATACCATTTTAGTGCTGGAACACATGCCATTGTACTCCATGTTTCATCTTTTCAATGCTCTTGGAGAGTTGTATTTTGTGCCTAAGGCTTGGGCCATTGCATTATACATGTTTGTGTGTGTTTTGGAGCCTTGATTTCATCATCAATGGCTGCTGATTTGGATATGGCTAAGGTCTAGTCATTTCAGTTTAAGTCCATTGCACATTGAGTATGTCATGTAGTTCATAGCATTGAGCATGCCATGTTGTTACATGATTGATCATTGCACTTGTGCATGCCATTTTCATTGCATTATGTATGTTGGTTACCACGTGCATTGTGTATGTTAGCGTCATGAGCGTTGTGTATGCCATATAGTTCATAGCATCGTGTATGCTACTTTGCATGCTTGCATGATCATCCCTGGCATGCGTGCATGTCCAAGTTGTGTTGCATTAAATTGCATGATTGAGTCGCATTGTGTATGCCATGTTTGTTGCATTGTGTTTGGAATAGGCGTTAGTCTAAACACGAGAAATGAGGCACGTTTCATACTCGAAGTGATGAAATGTACCTCGATTCCCGATCGTCGACACTCTTGACTGTACATGACGGAGTTTTAGGCTTTAGGTGTCTGTATGTGCATTCATTCCATATTGAGTTGCGCAATTCGGCTCCTCGGCCATCATGCATCGAGATGCGTGATTGGTGGCCCGAGGGTCGAGACCTACACTCCCTTGAGCTTATGTAATGATAGGGAGGGTGGTCGCGCATACATGTGTTGCAAATACTTTGTCATGCCCCTTTCTTACTCTCTGTTGTAGAAAACTAGAAACTAGTAGCAAAAACTGGTCGGCCGACCAGATAAAGTGGCTGGCCGACCACTTTTTCTGGTTTTCACCACAAAAAGTGGTCGGCAAGTGGTCTCTAAGGCCAATATCTAGTCAGCAGCATCCGTACAGATTCCCAAGGTGGAGTTTCATCTCTCTGAAGCTTGGTGCAAGTTTCTGAGATCAATTGCAAACAGAGGCAAATCGGGGCATCGCGAGGGATTTCCGAACAAGGCGACTCGAGCATGCATGCATCCTTTGTCATCCAAAGCAGAGCTAAGGCAGCCTGCATCATATAGTTTATATGCTTATTTAATTGCTAACTTAGTTAATTTGTTAATTAGTTAGAGTTGTGTAATAATTAGCTGTAGCTTGTTATTCATTCTGTTGTGTAATAACTAGTTCAAATAGATTAGTTTAGATTAGCTAGTTGGTTCTGTATTATTCATTCGGACCCTCCGTCGAGAGGGCCAACAGTTGTAATAAGTGTGCGTGTGTGTGATGCATGTCTTCCAACCCCATTTCATTCTCCCTTTTATTTACCAGCTTATGATGGTTAGTTTTAGGGCATGTTTCAATTAGCATCCTTATGCTCGCATGTTTGCCTCCATTCATTTGTCTTGCATGCACCGGACTCGGCGCATCATACTAACTTCATTATATTTCAATTCCTGTTTGAATACATGTATCAAATTGTATTTCACATGACATTTTAGAATAGCCGAGCCTATCTTAGTTGCATTTTGTATGTGTTGCATTAGGCATTCTCGACATAGCTAGGATTATGCATTGATTTCTAACATAGCTTTTGTTTTGGCTCGGAGTACTCGGTAAGTGTTTATGCTTTAGCATCCTTGCATGTGTGTGAGTGACTGCCATGATAGCATGCTTGCCATGAGGCTAACTGCTTATGTGATATAACTGCCTAAATGCCTGTGGGTGAAGGTTGGGTTACTTGAATTGGAATAATTCATTGATTATGAGTTTTAAGCCCACTTGAGAGTGGCAAATCACCGTGTTTTCTAAGCTCACTTGAGGGTGGCAAAATCCGCATTTTAGCCTACTTGCGAGTAGCAAACCGCTTTTAAAAACAAACATGAGATGTTTTGTTCCAACTTAGGTGATCCAGTCTATACTTGTATGTTGTGCGCATCACATAGTAATTCTAGGCTAATAAATTGGAATAAGAACACATGTGTTTCAAAAACAAGATATCATGTTAGTAAAGGCCGATCTTTGATCGGGCGAGCGGGGGTGCTCATTGCATGACCTTCCCCTTTCGTACCCAAGTTCCCGAGCCGAGGCAACTTTGGTGATGACGGACACGTGGCCTTAGGCACTAGTCAGATTTTCCTAAATTCCCCCAAAACAAAATATTTAGGTGGCGACTCTATATCTGGCAAAGCAGTCCATGTTTGGCACTTCTTTCTTAAAAATCAGTTTTTCAAAACGATTTGCCGGATTTGGACTCTTTGGTGATTTATCAATCTCGCATTGCACTTTGCAAGATCAGATTAAGAACCGTGACATTGAGTCCGAACTGTAGTAAGCCCATTGAACAAAACGGGATTTTTCCCGGGACGTTCAGGCGCATCTACACATTTGCTCAACACAAAAACACAAGACTCGCAACTGATTCCAACAACCAAAAGAAGAAGAGGAAAGACTCAAGGTGGCTGATCATTCATTGTACCCCTAGTATTCCTTATGCTCACTCATTTATTTAAGAATCACTTTTGTAAAAGGTCAGGTTTCATTTCCCTTTGGGCTCAAGTTGAAGATTTCACCAATAAGTTCAAGCATTGAAAATTTGTCCAGTTGTTGATTCAAAGTAGTTCCTCCTTACCCAATGTAAATATGCTATGTGTGACAGTCATTGTAGCTCATGGATGGACACAAAGCTAAGGATGTGAATTGGGCAAGGATATTTGGTCGTACCTCAGAGAGAGGTTTCTTACGTATCTTAACATGAGAATCAGACCTTACGTAGTTTTCACGGTTAAGGTTCACTTAGGTATTGATACTCTCTTTTTGCACGCTAACTTTTACTAGAGATGCCTTATTGGGGTTTTTGGCCCTGTGAGCTCTCATTTTGTCATTTTTCACTTTTTTATCCTCTAAGTTTTGCCTGGGTTACCTTTTCGATTTTCGGCCCAATGAGCCTCTCAAGGGTAGTGTTACAATATTTGTAGTGAATTTGATCAGCAATCATCCTTGCCCTAACAATGAGATTTTCTTTGGCTTGGTTTGAGCTTCGTTTTTCCTTGACTTGTGCATGCTGTCTTTCTCACTTTCACTCCATTTTCAAAGTTAATTCTCCTTACCATGTGGTTCCTTCTTGTATTGGCCCTTTTGAATTCGAATGGAAATTCCTTTCCTAACAATTAATTGGATTTAATTCATGGATGCCCCTAGTTTGATGTTTTTTTTTCTTTTTCCTTTTTCTTCTTTTCTTTTTCTTTTTTTCTCTTTCTCTTTTTTTCCTTGACTAATGAAAATGCCATGATGAGGAATTCTATGACTGTGAGGTCTGAGAGACATCCTGTACTTGCCAAAATGATTTCCAGAATGTGAAGAGAATTCCCAAAACAATGTAGAACACCACGCACAATTTTGAATTTATCCTCCTAGGTTTGCAATAAGAAACCACTTGAAATTTTAGAATGATCATGAAGAGTATTTGTAGACACCCCATTTTTTACGTCCTCAAGACTTGGACGTCATCATTTGAACACTCGATGATCATCCATGCTCGTGTTCGTTTTGAGTTCTCAAAGGTCTCGGCTGTGTGCCTTGCCTTAGGATCTCTCAACTTGTCTATTTTGTGCTTGGTTGTGGACCAAAGACTTGTGGTTTTTGCTTCTGAGGGAAGAGGGCGGCTTGTTGGCCATCCCTGAAACCCATCGGCCAAGCCTTGTGCTTATCGGCCTTCTTTTCTTGCCATCGGCCATAAGTGGTGGCCGATCGGCACTCTTTTTGGTCGATCGGCCATATTTCTTGGCCGAGGCCTTTCCATCTGGTTTTGCAGAAATTTTTGTGCCAACTAGGGAGCACAATTCTCATCGTCCATACACGTGTATAGAGGGATTAAATCAAGACTCAAGCTTGTTCAACAAGCTTGAGAATTGAATTTCTATAAGAAGGGAGACCCCTCTCCCTTTCCAGAGGTTCTGAAAAGTTGATATACAAAGCATATATCACTCTCTCTCTATATTTCCTCTCTCTCTATATATTTGCTCTTGTTTGTGCTCAAAAGTGTAAATTCTTCACACTTTTGCACTAAAGCACCTACTAGAACTCCATCCTTTTGTTGCTGAGGCTTCTTGAAGTTGGTTTTATAGTTTTTGGACTGGTTTTGGTCAGAAAAGAGTGTTGGAGTTGTGTTCTTGAAGGTGTTCTTCAAGGGTGAGTCAACTAGCTTTTAAACCCTCATTTTGGCTTAAGCTTTTGGACTTATTTGCATGTTGATTTAAGCTTAACTTTCTACTATAAAAAGTTATGATTTTTCATGCTTGTAATATTTGTTTAAGGTCACTTTTGTGTTGGGGGTATTCTATCCCCGCTTAGGCCTTGTTTGGTATTGTTCCGTGCCTTCCTTTTTAAGCTATTGGGACCACCTTGTTTTGGCCTTCTTACCACTAAAACTCAGAGGATTTTCAGTGGTGGAAAGGTGGTTTTGAGGTCTGAAATAGGAGAGGGTCCCCTCTCCTTATGTCTTGTATGCTTGCTTTGAATGCCTCACGATTGAGCATGTTTGTCTAGCATGTTTTGGTTCAATTTCAGCATGTATTCGACCTTATTTCAGCATGTTATACTTCTATCTAAGGTTGGTTTGATGGCCCCTTGCATGCTTCATGCACTTGTAGTGCAATCCTCTCTATTGCCTTAACATGCATCTTGTGTCTAGATCATCATTCTTGCATGTTTTGGCTCAACTCAAAGAAGATTTTAGCCTTGTTTTACCATGCTTAAGCTCTAATTTGTGTTGTCTTGATAATGCATGCCATGCTTTGTATAGCCATAGTGCATTCTAGCTTGTTAGCTTTGAGTTTCCAAGCCACTAGCATGCATTGCTTGGGATACTTTCATGATTTGGCATCATTTGTTATGTAATTTCAGAGCATATTTCATGGTCATACACTTGCGCTTGTCACTCTTTTAATGCCTAGGAGGTTTGGCTCTTTATGCCTCAAGAATGGATCATTGTGTATGCCTCTATGCTTAGGCCTTTGGGCTATCATTTCAGTGCATTTTTTGGTCTTGTTTTACCATGATATAACTCTGATTTTTGTTGTTAAAGTCATGCCATGTTTGGTTTTGATAGGTGTAGTGTAACACCCCTTCTTAGCCTTGCATGCTTCATGCTTTTGGTCTTTTGTTCTGGCTTGGGTTGGCTAGGTTCAAGCATGCTTTTGGTCTTATTTTGACCTGCCTTGGGACTGTTTTGGTTGCCCTTGGCCTTTTGGGGTTTGCTTTGCATGGCCATGGTGTAAGTCCCTTTGCTAACCTTAAGCTTCGAGCCTTTTAATATGCTATACTTGTTTTGTTTGGTTGATTTGGCATTATTCCATGCATGATTTCAGAGCTTATAGTGTGGTAATACACTTGCATTTGTCTCTCTTCGAGCACCTTTGAGAGTTGTGTTCTTATGCTTAATTGATAGGCCAATTGGCATGCATGCTTGTCTTGCATTTCGTGCCATCATTTCATAGCATTTTGGCCACTAATTTTGGGCATGGCTGAGGTCTGTCCCTTTTCGGTTTAAGTGCATTGAGTATGTGGTTTGCATGTTGTTGCATGCTTATTGCATTGCATGTTGTTGCATGCTTGTTACATTGCCTCATGTTTGCATGCTTGTGTTGCTTTGTTAAGTTGATCATGCATGCATTACATTGTGTTTAATATGCTTGCTTTGCATTGTTGTTTGGATTAAGTATTTAATCTAAACACGAGGAACGAGGGACGTTTCATACTTGAAGTGATGAAACGTGCCTCAATCCTCGGTCGTCGACCCTCTTGAGCATGCATGATAGAGGTTAAGGCATTTATGTGTTTTTGTGCATTTCAACCATATTGATTTGTGCAACTCGGCCTCTTTGGCCATCATGCATCAAAATGCGTGATTGATGGCTCGAGAGTCGAGCACTACACTCCTTTGAGCTTCAAACATGATAAGGGGTGTAGTTGCACAACATTTTCTTGCAAATGTATTGCCATGCCTCTGTTTGTACTCTGCTGCAGCAAAAGGAGAAGTTTGCAGGAAGAAATGGCCGATCGGTTATCTAGTGTGCCGATCGGCTATCAGTATTTGGCCGATGGACTCAAAAGTGGTCGATGACCCTTATCCCTTGGCCGATGATCATACCATTTGGCCGATGGCCTCTCAGCATGTCCATGAGGTGGATCAGAAGTGTTTTGGAGATTTGTACAGTTTTCAGAAGTCTAAAATAATGCAAACAGAGGCAACATGAGGCATGGCAATGGATTTCCAAGCAACGCGATTAAGCATGCATCATTCATCATTCTGAGGCAGAGCTGTGGCGGCTCAATTCAGCTTCTTTTCTTCCTTACTTAGTTGGTTTTGTAACTTAATTAGTTTGCTTAAATTAGTTAAACGTATTGTAATAATTAGTTTAGTGTTAGCTAGTTATTCATTTTGATTATGTAATAATTAGTCTAATTAGATTATTAGATTAGTTAGAATAGCTTAGCGTGGCTAGCTTGTATTATTCATTCGGACCCTCCGTCGAGAGGGCGAATTTTGTAATAAGTGTGCGTGAGTGTATGAATGTCTTCCAATCCCACGTCTTTCTCCCATTTACTTAACCACTTACGATGGTTAGTTCTAGGTCATGTTTCAGTTAGCATTCCTATGCTCGCATGTTTGCATCCATTCATCTGTATTGCATGCACTGGGCTCCGTGCATCATACTAACCGCATTGTATTTCAATTCCTACTTGAATACATGATTATCAAGTTGCATCTCACATGCCACCTTAGAATAGCCGAGCCTATTTCTAGTTGCATTTTGCATGTGTTGCATTAGCCATCTTAACATAAACTAGGATCATACATGATTTCTAACTAGTTGTTTTGGCTCGGAGTACACTGTAAGTGTTTATGCTTCAGCATCTTGCGTGTGTGTTAGTGTTGCCATGATAGTATGCTTGCTGTGAGGCTAACTGCTTATGTGTTTAACTGCATGAATGCCTGTGGATGGAGGCTTCATTACTTGAATTGGAACGATTCATCGAAATGCGAGTTTTAAGCCCACTTTGCGGAGTGGCAAAATCATATTTTCTAAGCCCACTTGAGGGTGGTAAAATCCACATCTTAGCCTACTTGCGAGTAGCACCTTCAAACCATTTTCAAACAAACAAACATGAGATGTTTTGTTCCAACTTAGGCGATCTAATCTATACTTGTATGCTGTGTGCATCACGTAGTAAGCTAGCTAATAAACCGGAATAAGAGCACAAGTATTTTCAAAAACAACATATCATGTTAGTAAAGGCCGATCTTTAGATCGGGCGAGCGGGGGTGCTCATTGCATGACCTTCCCCTTTCGTACCCAAGTTCTCGAGCCGAGGCAACTTTGGTGATGACGGGCACGTGGCCTTAGGCACGAGTCAGGGTTTCCTAAATTTTCCAAAACAAAAATATTTAGGTGGCGACTCTGTATCTGGCAAAGCAGTCCATGTTTGGCACTTCTTTATAAAAAATCAGTTTTCCAAAACGATTTGCCGGATTTAGACTCTTTGGTGATTTATCGGTCTTGCATTGCACTTTGCGAGATTAGATTTAGAACCGTGACATTGAGTCCGAACTATAGTAGCTAGAACACAATTCACGCCCTCGCGCGCGGAGCAAGTTCGGGTGGTCTACAGTTTCTAGCGACTCTACTGAGGATTTAGAGAAATTGACTCGAACTCATGATATCTTGTTTTGATTACACTTATGTGTCTCTTTGCATTGCATTTGTATTGGTGTGCCTAGGACACCGTGTTTGCCGTATGCTATTCCTGAACGGTTTGCCGGAGGCTCGCTTGAGAAGCGTGCCATAAGGCTGACCGGTTGCGGGCTCTGCCACGACTGGAACACAAACCCTGGTTTTTACCGGGGCACCCTTTTGACCATTCGACCTAGTGCATATCGGAATCCTTAGTGACCATTCCAAACTAGGACAAGTTGCTTACCCGATTGTAGGTTGTTTGAGAACTGTTGTGCGCGTAGTGAAACCCTAGCTCCTGACAATAGGACAGGGAAACCTTACCCCTCCATAGGGGTGTTTTGGCTCTTACTTGCTTGATTATGTGCTTTTAGAGTTGGCCTTTACAGGAATACATGTATCAGTTTGCAAATCTGGGTATCAGGCCTGCGAGCATCAGTATTTAGGGAATCAGTTTTACCTGCGGGTATCAGATTCGGATTTGGGGCAGTGATTTGGGAATAGTGATCAGTGGTTGAGAACAGTTATTTCAGCTTACAAATGTCAACTGTGTGTTGACTTTATTTAAGCCGTTATGCTGTCCGTTTTCGGGTTATTTTGTTTCCTTATTATGCTTTATTTATCTTTTTGCTAGGTAGTTTAGCACCATTGCTTCTAACTAGACAGATATTCCTCGAGCACTCTGGGTTAGAGGTCGTAGACTTAATCGATCTGAGGATCTGATAGACGGAGAAGCAGTGTTCCTTTCTTTACCCCCGGTTACTAGACGGAGGTCAAAAAGGCGCAGTGTATCGGTACAACGGTTGCCAGATCAGTGTTCCTTGAGTAGTCAGGCTGAGATTTCTGAGTCTACGACAGAGACAGATATACCGGTAGTTCAGTTAGATCAGGGCAATATGGCATCTATGGAAGAGATGATAAGTCAGCTCCAGGAGAGTATGCAAGCCATGTAGTAGGACGCTGTCCGTCAGGCAAAGTTTTCCGCACGCCAAGCCGAGGTTATGGCCCAACAGGCAGAGTTAATCGCCAAGCTACAGCAGCAAACCGGAGCATCTGCTTCACACCCACCTCCTCCCCCACCAAGAGTTCTAATACTTGGGGAGACCGCAAACGTCAAAGAAAATATAGACGTTCCAACGGGGCTAGCTCCGCCCCAAATCATACCCCAGCTGTCTAAAGCGCCTACCAATCTAGTGGATACACCCTTTGAGTTCGAGGTAGATCCCACAGCGCTAAAAGTGAGCAAGCTAGAAAAGCTATTCAAGAAATCTCAAGGCGTGAAATCCATTCCGGATATTGAGGATGGATACACCGACTTGGCCATGACTCTGCCGGACCGATTTAAAATGCCGCACATAGACCATTTCGACGGGTCTGGAGATCCTATGCTACATTTGCGGCTATTCTCGGATATCTTAAGGCCGATGGGCCTCTCCAGATTGTAAAAGCTTTCCCTGTTTGGTCGGACCCTGTCGGGTGTAACGGCTATTTGGTATGCAAAACTGGAGGACTTTGTTAAGAGGAACTGGGAGGAGATGGCTAAGGCCTTTGTAGCTCAATACTCCTACAATACACAGATCGAGGTCACAACTCGTGATCTTAAGACAATTAGGGAAGAGCCGAAGGAGAGCTTCTCCGATTTTGTGACCCGGTGAAGGGCTAAGGCCTCGATGATGACCATCAGGCCTGTTGACAAAGATCATATTTGGATGGTTGTGCGCAACCTCCAGCCTAAGCTCATGCAGAAGATGATCATTCTCTCCCTTCCCACCTTTGCAAATCTACATGAGATAGGGGTGCAGATCGAGGACGCCATGAAACAGGGCTTCATTGATCATGAGAGAGAGCAGCCCAAGAGGGCATTCAACCGTAGTACGAATGCAGGCACAAGCAGTGCTGCAACTGCTAGATCTTCAGATGTGGGAATGGTTACCACCACCACCCCAAGAACCCTTATAGCTACACCATTCACCGGTGTGTCCGAAAGTAGCTCACAAGTAACCAAGTTTCCATCCCGAGGCCAGAGAACCTTTGCCCCGCTGTATATGTCTCTGTCTAAAGCTTTGGGGGTTTTGATCAAGAAAGGGCACTTGAAGCCCCTAGAGCCGCGGCCATTACCTGAAAAACTTCCCCCCTCCCATAACCCAGCAAAGTACTGCGCTTTTCACCAACAACATGGTCATGACACCGACCGGTGCTATAGATTGCGTCACGAGATTCAAGACCTCGTTGACAACAAGGTGATCGTGCCTCCGGAGAAACCGAATGTCACAACCAACCCTCTCCCACCACACAACCAAGTTCCACCTTCCAAACGCATCAACCTTCCAACCGAATAGCTCGACTTTTTCGCGCCCCCTCTCGGAGGTTTAAAAGAAAGCCCTATAGTTTGGACTCTCACAGTTCTGAATCTAATCTCAAAAGCGCAATGTGAAATTGATAAACACCAAAGAGTCCAAATCCGTCAAATCTTTTGGAAAATCGATTTTGGGATCAAAATGCCAAAATTGGACTGCTTTGCCAGATATAGAGTCACCACCTAAATATTTTATTTTGAAAAAATTTAGGAAACCCATGAATTGTGCCAAAGGCCACGTGTTCGTCATCACTAAAGTTGTCTCGGCTCGGGAACTTAGGTACGAGAGGGACCGGTCATGAATTGAGCACCCCCGCTCGCCCGATTAAAGATCGGCCTCTACTAATATGGTATGATTTTTATGTACATTATGTGCTCTTGTTCTGGTTATTAAGATACCTTTACTATGTGATGCGTACAAGCAAGTATAGACTAGTTTGTTCAAATTGGAACAATTCAATTCATGTTTGTTTTGTGAAAAAGGGGTTGAATTTGCCACCTCAAGTGGGCTTAAAGTTTGCGAATTTGCTATTCAACAAAGTGGGCTTGAAACTGTGAATTTGCCACTAGACATAGTGGGCTTAAACATACATTCATTGAATCGTTCCAATTCAAACAACAAGCCTTCATCCACAGGCATTCAAGCAGTTCAACAAGTAAGCATTTAGCCTCATGGCAAGCATGCTAGTCATGGCAATCACTTTTACTCATGCAAGTATGCAAAAGCACTAAAAACTCACCTAGTACTCCAAGCTAAGAAGATATGAGTTAGAAAAATATGCATGATTCCTAACTATGCCAAAGATGCCTAATGCAACACATGCAATAATGCAATTTAATTGGCTCGGCTACTAATATGGCATATGAAGCAATTTGATAACATACGGTTAAACATGTATTCAACAAAGTAATTAACACAACAATGCAGTTTGAATGATGCGCCTAGCCTCGGTGCATGCAAGACAAGATGAATTGATGCAAGCATAAGGTATGCTAATTGAAATATGTCCTTAATCTAACCATCAAAAGCAAGTAAATAAAAGGGAGAAAGACGTGGGGTTAGAAAACATACACATTATTACATTATGCTCTCACAGAGGAGAGTCCGAATGAATCAAGCTAACTAGCAACTAATTAAAGCTAAGCTAATTAAGCTAACTATAACAAAACAAATGAATAACTAGCTAAACTAATTAACTAATTATTACAACACTTGAATGAACTAACTAGTAAGCAAACTAATTAAGCTACAACATAAATGTAAGCAAACTAAGTAATTAAAGTATCTAACTACTCTGCCACTACTTCGCCTTGGGAAATGGAAGATGCACATGCTCAGATATCACCCGAAAAGACCTCCGTTTCGCTCTCAAAAACCTCTGTTTGCAGAGTTGAACACTTCCATAACCAATTTGCTCCATTACCAACTCTTTGCTGATGTTTGCATCAGTGGCCAGCTGGCCACTGGTAAAGCTTGTCGGCCACTTGCTGGCCATCAATGGTGCCCTACTGGCCACCTATCGGCCATGGATTGTGCCCTGCCGACCACTGATGCACTGGTTCATCTTGCTGCAATAGAGGACAAACAGAGCAAAAAGAGGGTATTCCCATAGATTGTTTGCACAACTCACCCCTCCTTTTCATGAACAAATCCAAGGAGTTATGAACTCAAGCAACAAACCACTAACTTAAGCAATTTCATTGCATGATGGCTTGTGACTCAAGAGTTCCAAGTTCAATAAATGCAAAATGAGACACAAACCTCCTCCCTTTCATGACAGATCAAGGGAAGAAGTTGACCTTGGAGACTTGGATCATTTCATCACTAACAAGTATGAAATGGTCCAAGTTCCATGTGTTCAATTAACGTCCGATTGAACACATTAAAAATACAACCAAATTCTTATCTTGGCTCACTTTTAGTCACAAATTTTAATTACTCATTTTACTTTACCAACCATTCCTTAATCCAATTAAGTCCAAAAGGTGAGTTAAAGTCGTCTAATGGAAAGAAAAGCTCAGGACACAAGTTGCTTTGGGTATGAAAGAAGTCTCATACCATTAGTAAGGAACCCCCTAAGGGATTAAACCATTAAGTATGAAACCTCAATTTCACACTTAGGCAAACAAGTGACTAGAAACCACTTTCAAAGCAAAATCAAAAGCCAAGAAAGGAGGGAGGTTGCAGAGATAATTAGTGCTGAAATTGAGTGTGAAAAGCTCTAAAAACATGCAATCAACTCAAACAAGTAATGTCTAAAGGCTTAAAACACCAAGCTTGTGAGGATTATTACACTGTAAGCATGCAAAACAAGACTCAAATGCAACAACCAATCCAAAATAGAGTTAAAATTGACTAAATTAGAGGCTAAAACACGTTGGAATTGAGCTACAACAAGCTAGAAAAATAAGCTAAAGCATGGCACCAACTATGCTAGCAAACAAGACGCAAGGAGGGGAGGCTAACCCCTCCAAATTTGGACTTCAAAACATGATTTTTACACTGAAAACACTTTGAAATTCAGTGTTTAAAGGCCCAAAAAAGGATGGTTTGAAAATGGGAAACAAAGGTGAAATGGCCTTTTAAACAAGAAATAAAGAGGGATGAACCACCCCCTAACCTTAAATGGCCAAAAACACCAATTTTAGCCCATAAAAATAGGTTTTTTTACAACTCAGAAATAGCCCAAAACAATGAAAAAAAGATAGGGATACAAGTACGTATAGCAAGTCTACAAAGCTAGTATTATACCTCTTGAAGAGAAGAGTGATTCCAAGCAACAATTCCAAGCAAATACCTCCTTCTATATAGCTCAAACCAAGCCCAAGAGACACCTCGGCTCAGAGATTAGGGGATTTGGTTAAGGGTGTATAGGCAAGAGTGTAGGAATTGTAGGGCAAAAGTGTAGAAAATTTGTAGAGAGAGAGAAAGAGAAATGTAGAGAGAAAGGAAAATTTTGAGTCTAAAATTTTCTAACCTCAAAACATGAGAGAGGGGGTCCCTATATATAGAAAACAAGAAATCTATACAAGGAGATCCAGTCCTCCGCGTGTGGACAGATGCAAGCATTTATGCAAACAACTGGCATAGCTGGCATAAAATATCTGCAGAAAACACTGGTGGCCGACCAGCCATCAGTGATGGCCAGCAAGGCATCGTTGATGCCTGGCAGCCTCCAGGGATGGTCGGTAGGCCACCAGAGATTGCAGGATGGAAAGAGCAAGGCATGGTCCAAAAATGAGACAAAATGGATACGGGGTTTGAAAGACTTAAAGCTGTGTCGTTCTGCTGAGGACTTCGAGTGCTTGGCGAGCAAGCAGACTCATCATCGGATGTACCTACAAGAACATCCAAGTCTTGAAGGGCCGTCAACATGGGGGTGTCTACACTTGTCGGCAGAAATGTCTTTTGCCGACCACCTGATGGCCATTAATGTGAAGGACCTAAAGATTGTTGACACTTGGCTTCCACTCATTGCCTTATCTTTTACTAAAGGTTAAGCTTTGTGATTTCTTCATTTCAGCTACATATTCTTTACAAATGGAGCCATTTTTGCTGAAAAACTCTCGAATTGGATTGCGACTTTAGACGGCTCAGAAAAAGTGAATTTTTAGGGTTTCGGCATAAATGCACTTTTCCCACTGAGCCGTTCTCCGCTTTGTTTTCCATTCCTTCATGTCAAGGCTAGATACTGGAACCTAATTACACATGTCTTTAGCTTCGGAGGACAAGAGATATGCCCGACAATCAAAGAATTTCATGTGCTAATGGAATCCTGACGCGATGAGGAAATCATACCTCAGCCCCGTTTCGGCACATCCAAGCTTTGGGATGGATGTGTGGGCTCACTCTACATAAGGCTCGATCTTCGGTTCACAACAGAGAGCTCGATATGCCCAGCCTGATTCATCGATTTTCTGACATCGGTGACCGATGGAAACCTTCTTTGGCAGGGTTTTCAACAACACGCCCTTTGCTTATGCGTCCTGGCTCATTTCCTTCTCACCTGAAATTTCGGCAGGTCTAGCATTCGGCTGATTGAAGTGGCCCAAGGTTTGAAAGAGGCAAGAGTTGTATTGGCTTGGTGCTAGCCGAGACTTTGATGGGCTTAGACACCTTTCATCGGCGAGAGACTAACAAATTCGCAAGGAGTTCACTACTTCTGCAAGTATTGTTTCCCGTCCTTTCTCATATGTATTTCTCACATCACTCGGCACTCATGCTTTATTTTTCTCTCAAAGCCCTTTTCTAACTTTTCTCTCAACATATATCTCTCTATTCTTTAATCTCTCTTTTCATTCATCCCTCTCCAGGTGTGGCTAATGGACAAGCTGAAGGTAGTGGACTCTCACCCTGCATACTCAGCTTGAGCGTACTTCTTTTGCCAACAACTAGTGGATTTCCCCTACGAGGGTTGGTGGTGCCACTGGGATGAGCAACAGGTCTGCTGCTGACATTGTTTGGCGTTGCCCCTGGCTTAACCTGACTGAAATGAGCTACAGCATGACTCGACAACCTGGCATACAGCTGATTGGCCTTACACACTGTATATTCTACTTCCCTTCCCAATTCAGACGTCAGTTTGGGCATGACCAAAGCCGCCCAGAAGAAGGAGTAGAGTACCCGGTTTCATTCCCCATCCGAGGTTCACATTTGGCTAGGTACCTCACTGCTTGGAGGACGAGAGAGCTTCTAGCCTCTGCCCCTAGTTTTAGTTGCCCCCTTTCTGGTGAGTGCTTCGCTTGGCTCGAGGATGAGGCACAGACTAGGCTTGCTTTG